>CM046866.1:32156979-32756979 GCA_025617745.1 Heliocidaris erythrogramma | reverse complement strand
AATCGAATTTGCTGCTCAGTGCTGGAAGAAGAAATGAGGACTTGTGTCAATGCAATTTGTCCAAAATGTTCTCATTTGCTCAAGGCAATGTGATAGTTTGAGCATATACTGGTTTAATGTTCACCACATACCTTGTATACCTAGTTACGTTAAAGGTAGTGTGAACAGAATTGAAAAACTGTGTTTGATAAGGTTGCGTTGTGCGAAATAAGTCTACTTTAGATATAATTTATAAGATCACAGTTTGGTACATTGTTTTGTTTTCTTTTCCAAAAAAGTTGACACTAACTTTAAAGTTAATGCATCAAAATTGAAAAAAATTCCAAAGAATACTGGAATAAGTGAGTCATAATTTCTTTCTAGAGTCGTATGCCAAAAATGAGAAAGATGATATGATTTATAATGATAAATCGTTGCTTAAGGGCATTTCCAAGTGCACTACTGCTGAAGTAAATTTCAAGAAACTGAGTGTCTCATGTGATTAGTTGCATCAGAAGGATAGACAATGAGTCTGTTGTATTTGTGAGATACAGATTTGTCATTTTATCCATTCTATTATATTTACCGTAAGTCTTAAACATGTTACTTGAAAACAAACCAATGTATCTACATGTATACTCATTTTCTGGTTATTAGAAGGAATGATGAATTCTGAGTCACTTGATTTTTCAAAGACTTTTGAACAGTAACAAAAATATTATAGCAGAGTTTTTCTCCCTCGGGTAACAACGTTTCTGTAATTGCAATCGCAAATGTTGCTTTCAAGATGGATTTACCCAAAGCCTTAATATTGTGATGTCGTCTGTTTGGAGCTAGAAGGGCATTAAGTCATATACTTTATTTAAACGCATTTATTTAATACCCTGACTCCAAAGAGATATTATAGGCTTATAAAATTTAAATAGAAGAATGCAAAATTCAAAACTTGTACAGTGAGGGGACTGACATGAATTGAATTCATGATGGATTATAAAAATCTCTCATTGTATAAAGGAAGAAGGTCAGTCAGTGACGTACTTTTGAGGTATTACCCAGTCTGCTTACATAGGTAGCATGGTATTCCAATCAATGTCCTTGAGGTGAGGTGAAGGTCACAAACAAGATGGTTCATTCATCTTTTCGGAATGGGGAAATTAGCGATGAGGGTGGTTCCACAATCATGTCCCTCGAACACCTCTCATGAAAACGGTGCCTTCCCCTTCGCTTAGAAGTCAGAATACTAGTTTACTAGCTCTTATCCTCTTCTAATTGTTGGCTGCTGCGTGCAATTAATCTGCTGCGACCATACAAACAAACTTCTCGACATGAAGCTTCTCGTGAAATTTGCATACGTATTATGCCCATCAAAGTTTTGGGCTTTACGATAATTATCATTTTGTGTGTTCATCTTGACAGTGGGCAGTGAACAGAATTTTATAGAATCAAAGCCCACACAAGCACATATATGCATTAGCTAGGTGCGAAATGGATTTTCAGGGTTGCACGACACATCAGAAGTTTGACAGCCGGTTATTGTATCAATTAACAAACCATGCGTGTGCTTGGGTACTGTTTTTCAATGCAAGCGTTCAGTTTGGATCAAACAACAACAAAAACAGCAGTGGAAATATGTTTTCAAATGTAAACACTCTGAGTGGATAGGAAATGTGAGTAAATGCCTGATGTCATTATTTTCGATATTTCAATTTTCGAACCCCATTGTTCATTCATTTCATCTGGGACCTGACATTATAATAACCATGTGCTTTATTTTTGGAGTATGTCTTTTTCAACTTTGTGAAAATAGCATATCCTTCCTGTGTGCTACCCCCAGTACACTTCTCACATAATTGCAATAACATGTCACATCTGTGAATTTTTTTTTTTTTTGGGGGGGGGATGTGTGAACCACTACATTTTCTTCATTTTCTTCAACAAACAAAAAAATAGAATGTGTTTTGTTGCAAAAGCATCAGTGAAGAAATAATCTGATGTCAGTATGAAGTAGGTTTAGACAGAATGAATACTTTCTCGTCATTGATATGAAGTATTTCATAATAGGGTAGGGTATTGGTACTGTAGAAAATATAAATGAGGTTCATTTAGTCTTCAAAGACCTCTATTCTTAAGAATCTGTGCATGTTCACTGGAACACCGGTGTCATCTTGATTGCATACTGAAAATATTGGAGCATCCTATCATCAAAAGTCAGTTCCAAAACCTGCTGTAGTTTCTCCTACATAATGCCAGAAAAAAATTTCCCAAACATATATCAATGGCATTCAGTAATATTGACGCAAACATGATCGTAATGATATTACAAGTAAAAAATACACTTCATTGCGAAATATACCCACTCCAAAGATGAAACACGATGATGAAACAGATATTTCAAAAAGGATTATTCATGATTGATGGGGACAAATTTGTGCATTTTTGAAATCTCTGGGAGGTTTATGCTGCTTCATATTCCCTATTCTTCACTTTATACAAAAGACAACAAAAGCCAGATTGTGCAGTGTGATAAATGCACATAAAATCTATCTTCAGATAAGCAAAAATATGATTCCACCATCCCGAATGGTATTATTGAATGGGTAATTTGGCAACCTTTTTCGCGGTACTACCAAATCATAAATCTTGTAAACATTTTTCAGTGGGGCATATTTGACAGCATGAATAGTATTGTTCAAATTAGCAGCAGAAAATATGGCTTTAAAAAAAATAATAACCTATCGGATACTGACCCTTTTTGCTGCCCTGGGTCAGTGTTGATTTGAAATTTACTTTTGGCTGAAAGGTTTAACAGAAATATTATTGTGTACTATACTACCAAATTGTTTTTCAGTTATAATGCCTAACTTGCAGAGCAATTAGTTGAACTTATGCTCATTGCTCTAGGCCTACCCAGCCTTGGTCTGTCATATAATTATTTATTATTAGCTATATGAATTTAGGCTTTGTCAAGATGTGATGCTTCAAAGTCAATATATCAGTCAGTATATCAGTCAGTATATCAATTATTATTGCTATTCTGAAAATATTTGTGAAAAGTAATCTCCTGTAATGAGAAGTCTGAATACTTTTAGGGAACAAGTTCAGGAAAAATCGCTACAAACTTATGGACAGAAAGGTAGGAGATAGGATAATAAAGGAAGGAAAATAATGGGATCAAGATGAGAATAGGAGGGGGCTGGGGCACGAAAGGACACCACCAATGTGAGATTGAAGCTCTAGGTGTTGCAGCATCACATGAAAAACCTCTTTGTATGGTGTCTTGGAATGTCATCCAGCCACCTTTCTATCAACTCCATTGGTCCCATGCACTCTGTTCAGCGGATGATAGATGAATCTATCGTCTGGCTCTTCAGCAGACACAATAGACAGTAGTATGTCCTAAGCCACAGCAAACAAATTGAATCATCCAGTTCAATCTATCCCATTTTGAACCAGACAAAAACCCAGGGTTTGGAGTTGAGCCACATGACCAATAAATCAACCTTTATCAGCTTTATTTGAAGTAATAGTGTGTTGGCTTTAACCTTTCTCAGAGTTTTTATCCTCTTTGGGGCTAAAAGTTTTGTACATTAGTCATTGTGGGGGGGGGGGGTGAAAGCCAGCTCTTGAAATTTCTCTGTTTGAATATTGTTATTTTCGCCTGTTCAATCGTGAATAGCTAGTTGTCCTTTAAAAGTGAAAATATTTATCTCCTTGCATGGCATATAACTGGAATGTAGGTTTTGATCAGTTGAAGCTAAAGGAATTATGATATTAATTATACTCTCTCTTTAAAGCCAAAAGGCATTAACTCTGTGCCAAAGGATGTGAGTGTATGTCCTTCTAGCTCTAAGCAATCGATATTGTCTGCTTTTAATATGATTTTTGGCAAATTCAGTGTTTCAACTACTTGTATTTTATCCATTAAAAGCAAAACGTACATGATAAATTGTTGAAAACTTAACAAGTTGGACAATATCGGATTAAAAGCCAAAATATTCCTGGGCCCAGTTTCATAAAACGTTTTATTCAATAACAACTGCCTCATATCTATGACAAATTCGCTCTCAGCCAATCAGATTCAAGGATTTCAGTAGCTTATAATAATTATTGTAACTTGTTATTGATAATAAGTTTTATGATGAAGTTTAAAGGGAAGTGGAAAATCCAGGTAAATAATTGTTTCTACCTGAATTGTCTCTTGGCAGTTGAGAGAGAGAGAGACAGCTGCTAAGCATTCTGGTTACCATGGAGAACATAGATTTAAGCATCTATATACCCGGTACATCATCAAAAGGGCCCGGGCCTCACAGCTCACCCGCAAATTGGCCGTGACAGAGAGAGTGGGTGAGACATGAGTGATGCTGGTTTCCAGGGTATTGTGAATGTGTCTTTGATTGGAGTGTGTAGGATGCAGGATGCGGTGATGCCAGATTGCCTGTCTGTCCAAGGTGTGGGTGACAGGAGTGAACAGGGGTGTCCCCAAGAAAGTAAATGCAGAGAGAAATGAGTGATGCTGCATGGTTTCCAGGGTATTGTGAATGTGTCTTTGATTGGAGTGTGTAGGAAGTAGGATGCTGTGATGCCAGATTGTCTACCTATTGAAGGTATGCTGGGTGATAGGAGTGAACCGAACATTGAACCGAACATTGAACCGAAAGCCCTGTTTTGCATCAGGAGTAAGATTTGATTTGATGTTATTTAGTGAATATAAAACATATTAATAATAACATACATGATAACAAGGAAAATAATACCTGACAGATCACCCTGCTCAGCTGTTCTGCCATTACAGCACAGCTGTTCTGCCAAGGGATCATCTTTAGGAAAAAGAATGCAAATTTAGAATTGATTTAGAATAGAATTATAATGAAATATTGTAGTGGAAAAAGGTGACGTACTATGACTTTGGTGGATCTAAACGTTTGATTTAGATAAAATTTCAGGTAAAATTAAATCATGCCGTATCTGTGTGTTTATTAATGTGAACAGGATTATATAGGAGATTAATCTAATATTTTATAGTGTGGAAACATGCCAGCATATACATGTATCAATGTTGAGCTGTAAAAAAACTCTGAGTTGGATGAGGAAAGTCACTACCTTGACATGTATTATTTTGAAATTGTGAGATAGATATCCAAATTAAGTCACAATCAGGTCAATAAAGAAACTTCGCACTTTCAAGATATTGCTCTGAGAGGTTATGAGAAAGGCATGCCATTACAACATTTTTCATTCTTGATATAAGGGGCAACTTGTGGTGGTATACACCTAGAAGTAATGGGGACAGCACCCCTAAGGGTAGAATTTTGATACATCTGTGGTCTCGGGCATCAAGATTTCTGATGAATAAACACCAGGTGATAGGCAAGTAATAATCTTGCTGTTCCAAGAAGGGGATAATAATGCTTGTACAAACAATTGTCATAATTTTAAATAATTTTTTAATGTGCTTGTCAAGAGTTTGGGAAGAACTGTTCGCTCTCTCTGCCTTTGTCGGTGTCTGTCTGTCTCTCTGTCTCTCTCTGTCTCTCTCTCTGTCACTCTCTATCTGTCACTCTCTCTCTTCTATCTCTTTAACTCCAACTCCACCCCTTCTTCCCCTCCTTCCCCTTTCTTCTCTCAACACAATTGCAAAGGTTTTCTTCTAGAAATCCACTCTAATGCCATTTTAATATCCCACTGTACTGCCTATAGGAATTATGTTTGGATTATATAAGGAGTGAAGTGATTGTAAGAATTACAGATAGATGCGCTAGGCTACAGAATAGATTTCTTGACAGTATTTGCAATTGTGTTTCTCGTAATCTTTCTGTCCTATTTATAATCTTCTTGTTCCTTTGAATATGTGAGAATTTTTTTTTGGGGGGGGGGGATGGATTCTGGCATGAAAGAGAGAGAGAGGAAAAAAGAATCATGTATGAGCAAAGATGAGTCACACTCGATGACAAGACACTGAAACCACAACAGACATCTAGGTGTGATCTTACCAGAGATGTACTGGCTTTCCACCCATCAGAAATAGCAAACACAGAATGAAATAGGGGATGATATGTTCCATCCTTGATTGGTTCCATGTTAAACATTCAGGTTCATGTAAATAGATATTCCATTAAAATAGAAAGAGTGTCATTGAGATGACAGCTTGTTAACTTTAAGGATGTCTTCTTGGAGTTGGTGTTTTGCATTTGATCACTCGGTGAAATGTTCGGCTTGGTTGTGTCAATAAAGTATTTTATTTACTTTGACGCATTATTCTTAGAGCTGTGGAATATGAAGGCTTTTTCTTTATCAATATGAATATTTTGTTTTAATAGTATGACGCAGCCAGGAAAGCACTTTTACAGACATGGTCTGTAAATTAAATTCAAAATGCAAGTTAATATGTAGCCGTAGCAGTGTTTTAAACCATCACTCTCCTAAATTGACCATGATTATATTTATCACTAAACTATTTGAATATTCAATGACAAAATAATTCATTGCAGTGTAATTAATTTTTCGGACAGTTCACAACTTCATTTGCATCGTTGTAAGCCTACAACTATAGAATAATCTTTTATATGATGGAGGTAAAATATGTTTCCAGCAGATTGTAAACACATGCACATCAATGTCTCTGTCAAGGGAGGAACCACTAATGTGTTCAAGGTTTTCATGTCTTTATTCATAGAAACTTATAAAGCTTTGTGCTTTCCTCTGGAAATCTGATAGAATGGAAATTGGGGAGGAGCACCTGTTCCCCAAGACTAAGCATGGTATCATAAATGCCAACATTTATCCAGGATTCCTGAATATGGATTTGTTTCTCCTTTGGCAGCTGAGTCCATATGTATGTGTGCAGCTGATATCTTGCCTCCTAGAGCTCTGTTCACTCTATGTCCCCTCATATTGCAGAGTATCTTGGAAATTAATATCAGATCTGATCTAGTACTGATATAATTCTATTTTCTAGTAGAGTAATGTGGTACAATCATCATACTAAAATTCATGAATTGGTGACATATGAGACAGAACAACTCTGACTTTCCTCAATACTTGCTTGCAGATGCTTTTCTGCATTTATTTCATAATCAATGTAAAACAACAGTTGCTTTCAAACGTAACATATAATGGATGAGGCGATAAACTTACATAGAAATAATTGAGTGTTACATCATGATTGCAAACCATCTTTCAGTGATAATATTATATACACGTACCAATAATACAGTGAGTATGGATATAATTCTATATAAAACATTTGATGATGTAGGTACAGTTATTTACAAAATGCAGAGGGCAAAACTATACTAAATGTATAACCAAGCACCTCATTGTCTTGTAGGATATAAGAGATCAGGGTTCGTGAATATCTTTTTTTTCCCTCTCTTTTCTTTGTTTTAGCCTGGCTTGACCATCACCCACCATGCTGACAGATCACTAAACAGCTTCTGCCAGTGGCAGTCCACCTTGACCACACCCAACGGCACCCATCACGACCACTCAATACTGCTCACCGGAAAAGATATATGCTCATGGAAAAACGAACCCTGTGATACCCTAGGTAAATATTATGATGGAACAACCATGCAGTGCTTCGTGATGATAGAGGCATAGTCTTGTGTATGTGTGTGTCCTTGTGAGACATGCAGATAAGTATCAGAGTTTGCGATTAGCAACAACATACGAAAGTGATAAATGAGACCCATGATATATATGGGGATTCTTGCAAAAAATAAAGAAGTTGAGATGAAATGCCAATCCTCAAACCAATTAGGTCTGAAATACATGAAATTCTTTCGCGAGAAGTCAAGTTTTGTTTGATCTTGTGAGTTTGGAATAGCACCAGTTATCTACTCTGTTGATCTACTGTAGATGTAGACTTATTGTTCAAACCGCACAAATCCTTGGAGATTTTATGATTTTATAGATAATGTTGTTAAGATATTCCAATTATTAGGAAAGTGGAAATTTTCTCGCGATTAATTTTTTGCGCTCGGTTGAGTATTAAGGTGAATTTCACGTTTTTAATTTCACAAATAAAAATATTTGTAAGTTTTTATTTTTGCGCAAATTTCATGCTGCTTGAAAGGCGCGAAAATTTCCACACCGCAAAATGTTTCACGTTTACAGTAATTTAGAAGCTTTTACTAGTTAATCGTCTGTTTAATACCGGTTACTTAATATCTTGGAATATATGGAACACGCATAACACTAAACACCAGTTATTAGCCGTATCAATGGTGGATTGGAACATTTTATAGATTCAGAGGTAAAAATCACTTGAGAGTGATTGCCCTTTGTATGTAAACATTTCTAAATCCCTCCCTCATTTTAATGTTCTTTCCCCGGTTGATATCTTCATCCAGGTTTTGCACCTATTGGTGGGATGTGCAGTAAATACAGAAGTTGTACTATAAATGAGGATACAGGACTGGGATTAGCTTTCACTGTTGCTCATGAATCTGGACACAGGTAAGTCAAAGAGATTTAACGGTTTAAAGATAGGTCAATGATGAATGATGTGTGTATTTTCAAAATCTATAGGAAGCTCACTTGTGCAGACACATAATAGATAATAACAATAATATTGGCTTCTTGTATAGTGCTTGTGTCCGTCACACGGTGATGCTCCTGGCGCTCCAACATTATTACCCTTGTCATAGCAGAGTGGACAAATATGTAGAGCTCTAGCATACCAGGGACCCTTTTACACCTGGGTGGAGAGTGGCAAATGTAGATTAATGTCTTGCCAAAGAAATTTAATGCCGGACTGGGATTCATACCCATAACTCTATTGATTGAGAGTCAGGTGAATTGACCACTACACCACAACACCTCCAAAAGAGGTTGTAGAAAATTAAATCCCTATTGAAAGTAACCTGATCTCAAATATTGACTTCTGATATGATTAATTAATATGAGAGCAGTGGGTTGCAATAAAGAACAAACCAAGCAAATAGTATCTTAATTTTAAACTTTGTGTGGACTGTGTATAATACCCAACACTCTCTCCAGTAGGCCTGTGGTTTCTGGATTATCATGTGTGCATGAAGGACTTTTTCGAGTAATTGTCAACAAAATGTGAAACTTTAGTGGTGATTTACGGTGATTGGAGAATCCATAGCCATTATATAGCACCATCACTTTCCTGAATACTACTAGCCTATATCAACAGAAATCCCAAATACAGGTGTGTTGAAGAGTTAGGAAAAAAAAAGTATTGTGATGACATCGGCATTCAGTTCGTGTGGCCTTGTCATTGTAGTACAGTTAAACTCAGTGGTGGATTTTGTTTTGTTTTGTTTTGTTTTGTTTTTTTTTTTTTTTTTGGGGGGGGCAATTCCCCCCCCCCCCCCCCCCCCCCCCCCCCCCCGAAAGAAAAGTGTATATTGTACCCCCTTCATTTTGGAATTGTGATCCCCCCTCACTTTTAGAACTAATAACTTTCTTTTTTCCTTTTTCTTTTTTTTTGCTCATCAGAAAATTTTAGGAGATTTGTGTGCCCCCCCCCTTTTACAAAATCCTAGATCCGCCCCTGGTTAAACATATATGTAAAGACCACACTATAAATATGCAAAAGTGACAACTCTGTCATTGTATGACATGCAAGCGTAATATGAATGTAAATATTTTACATCAAAACTGCAGAAGTGGCAATGCAGACAGTCATTAAAGTTTGAGTTTTTAAAATTTTAATTATAACCCACTGATCATGTGTAGAACTAAATATTACTTGATGGTGTAAAATATGTATATGCTCAATTATGTAATGGTGTGAAAAATATTTCTCTGAACATGACACAGAAATTTTTTATATGTGAGTTTCCTTTAAAAATGTAGCATGTTGTGATCCCTCTGAAACAATCAAATTGCAAATTTTAAGGGATTTATTTCTTTTCAGTGGCATGATATAAAAGCACAATTGATAAATGACAAATAATAAATGATATGCCTATTGTACATATTAATTTCAAGCTATCATCAATATGACTGTTTCACACTATCAGAAAATATCAGTCAAATAGATATCATTTCATGCTAAATCAGTCGTGAGTTATTTTTAGGAATATGATGGTATTGAGGAGGAGATGAGTTAACCAGAAGAAAAAAAAATTGATGGTGATGATATCCTGTATGGTGGAGTCAAAGAGACAATAACAAATGGGTATGCCACCTGTTGGGTTGGGCAGTGAACTTCATAGGGAGAGGATAAAAGGACAGGAGTTCACGACAGTTATGTCAAGGAGGATACACAGCCGTCATTCAAACCACGATGAGAAAAGCTGAAATGTTTATATTCAAATCAAAGCTTCGATTGGAAGTGAAATAAAACATGAAAGATATAGGCAAAACGGATAGTTTTTAAAAATGTAATATCAAACCTAAAAAAGAAACAAAATCACAGCATTATATAGGCCAATTTTGTAGATAAACAAATAAAATGTATTTAAGTAATAACTTCAACAAGTCATCGCTTTCATTTAAGCATCAAAATATGGAATGAAAACATTGAGTATATTTTTAAATGCTACAAGAGTGATTATTATTTACACTATGTGCCAGAGTCTGAAGGGGTGAAGCCACAATAAATCTCTAAACACACACCGAGAATCCACAATTATTTAAGGATTTAACTGGATAAAGTGCAAAAATACCGTAATCAATGCAACATTTTCGGTTGAAATGCATATTATTTCTAAACTACATAAATTAACATTTCGTCTGTTGAGAGCCAGAAGGGCGTTAACTCTGTGTTAAAGTATATGAGTTAACACCCTTCTGGCTCCAAACAGACAATTTGATCCTGACCAGACAACACAGGTTTTTGTGCTACTGTCACAGTCCAACTGTAAGGTAGCTTATGGCATGTAAGAACGCTGGGAAAGACGGATATGACAAAATTATTCAAGATCAAAATCGAGGCAGAACCAAAGTATTAGGATGTAGAATTAGTATTTAACTCTTTGAACACTTTAAAGGGAAATTAACCTCGGCGTATGAATTAGCTTATTTTGAATGGTGTAGTATATGCCTCTTATTTGATACATGCAATTTCATGTAAAAACACAGGATATAGATATAAATCACTATTTTCCAGCCAAGTTATTGTCTGCTAGCAATAATAAGGGGGCTGCCATTACTTTATGTGTACACGTGTAACTTGTAATTGATTTTTAGAGGACAAATATATATTAGATATAGTCACATATTCTGAAATGTAAGTTTAGTTTTATATATTTTTTAAAAGGTCTTAATTTGTTCATAAAAATATACTTTCTGTACGTGGAGACGGAGAATTGACGTCAAGGACGGAGACAATCGTAACAATACCAAAACAAAGCGAGGAATCTGCATTACAGGATGGCTATTAGAACTCATGGGTCGTCAATTATCTAGGCCCATGGCCAATAACAATCGTAATAAAATCAGAACAAAGCGACGTATCTGTTGTAAAGGTAGGCTATTATCAATGCATATGGTACCTAATGATCCGTGTCATGCACAAAATGGCAGCCTCCATGGAAAGACGTAGCAGACAATACCGCATCTAGAATATCATGTGGGGTTAATTGTCCTTTAAAGAAAATAATATGAAAACTTTTATTCAGATTTGTCTGATTCTAATTTTAGAAACACATACAAAACTAAAAATTTTCCTCCTTACGTCTTTCCCCCGTCTTTATGCACCACTGCGTTTCACTACGCTACCTAAGAGGCCAAAGACCTCTCGCAAGTTATTTGAAAGCTATACATGTTATAAACAAAGAAAACCATTATAATTTCAAATGCTCCACAAATTACAAGAGGTACAGATAAACAGCATCATCAGCCATCATTAACAATAACAGGCAAACAACCAAACAAATATATATACATATATCGTTATAACATCAGCAAGTTAATAGAAAATTAGAAATAATCACATTTGCTTGCGTACAGCACATGTTCAAACTAACTTTGTTGATTGGTTTGGAGGGATAAAATCATTAACAATAAGCTATAAATCTTTCTTGAGATGAGGATCAAAGGATGCTAGCTACTTAGTTCATTCTTATAAATTCAAGAAAAAATGAAACGGATAAAACAAGATGAGAAGGATTACTACAAAGATTTACTTGGTATTGTTTGTTTTGACGTGTTCAAGTGTTTCATCCTCGAGACGCTTCAAAATATCAGTCAACGACTCTTCCTGTTTATTACTACTGTACTTGACACAATATCTGAGGAAGATAACGGGGAAAAAAGGCTGTCTTGATTATTACATTTCATATACAATTCATAAGCAAGACAAACTTTGGTCATAATAAAAATAAACATCGGTGTCTCTCATTTCTTTAACACCAATTCCTGATTTTAAAACATGTTGGCATGCACGTATGTTTGGCTTTATAAATTTGATTATTTTACAAAAAGGGAATTAGGCAAAAAGAAAGTTTATGTGAATGAAGGCAAAAAGAAAGAGAGAACGGATTTGTTAAAATTTGAGAAAAAAATTAATAGGTATTTACATTTTTCACAATCTAAGACACCGTAAAATATGGGGAATCTCCCACTAGTGATTCAGTCATATGTGATAATGTCATACAGTAGGGAGAACTCACTCATTTGTTGTGTACATCAAAGCCCTTTTCCAGATTTGCATAATTGCACCAATGTATTTTTCATGATATATCATTTATAAGTAGCATACATTATGTGGACATAATGTAACCTCCTGTAAAATATGTTTATGGAATCATCATTTTCTATCAGGTTACTCAGGAGGTTACATTAGTTTAGGTGCTTAATTTTTGATAGAATTGTTATTAGTTTCTGTGTACTTTTCAGAAATCAAAATAGAATGAGAGCTCAAATGAAAGCTTTACTTGCTGCAGCCAAAAAGCTCTATGGATTAGAGTTTAGCTTCAAGGGGGTACCAAATGATTACACCTGATGTTGACAGTGAGATCCTTGATCAGTTCTTCCCAAAAGTAGTCTTGTCCTCTTTCGTTATCCGGCCAAACCAGATATGGTCTATGATCACTGAGAAACAGTCTGATTAGGAAAGGAAGTTTTTCACCCGGAATGTCCTCAACGAAGACGAGAACCGTCTTCTCAGTACCAGTGTCATTGACGTGATCGAGAACGGTACGGAACTTCATGATGAACCACTGGTCCTGTAGGGCTTCACGACTGATCACGACAATGGTCTTGAAGCTCTGTTCAGTAGCGTAGTGGACGGCATCTAGGTAGTGCATACCAAGCATGAGCTCTTCATCACCGCACACGATTCGATTGTAGTCGGGGGCCCGTTCTGCCAGAGCTGGTCTCAAGTGTTGATTTACCCATTCATTGTCGGCTTCGTGGTGCATTATGGCGAGATCGTACTGGAAATCTCTTCGGTCGACATTATCATGTATTTCTTCGTATCCAATGAAGCAGAGCTTAAGAAGGAACAATCTGTATCTGATCCACCAACGCTGGTAGTAGATCACACCTAGAGCTAGGATCAGTGCGACCCCTACTACGGACAGACAAGAGTAGAGGGTAATGTCAGGACCACATTTGGCGCCGGGGTTAAAAGTGATTAGTTGTTTGCCCCTGAAGGGCTTCAAGGTAACTGGATTATCAAGGCATGTCGTTCCCAATGAATCATAGAGCTTAATTGAACCTTTCAACCAACCAGGGAACCATTTAAGATCACAGTTGCAAACAAGTGGATTGGAGGCTATGTAGAGACTACGCAGACTTGATAAGGGTTCAAATGTGCTTTTGTTAAGACCAAATAGAGTATTATCTGATATGGATAGACTCTGTAGACTTTTGAAGTATTTAAATAAATCTGAATCAAGATAGGTTAATTTATTCTCTGTCAAATCCAAATATTTCAAATTGCCCATTTGATGGAACAACCCTGAAGGGAGGGCCCTCAAGTCATTCCTGTCTAAATCAAGTAGGAGAAGATTTTCCAAATCTCTGAAGATTTCTGCCTCCAGACTTTGCAGTGAGCAATGTGTTAATTGCAATGATTGAAGATTTGTTAAATTAGTGAAGAGCTTAACTGGTAGGGCACTTAAAGGGTTACTAGATAGATCAAGTTGCGAAAGACTGTGCAAGCCAGAGAAAGGAGAAATGTTGAACGGATCCCACATAAGGGGAAAATAAATCTGTGCATTTGCCAAATTGAGTATTGACAGAGAGGGCGTCTGTCTACCAAGGTTACCAGGCAGAACCAGTACAGAAGAGCAAATTCCATCTTTTAGAATTAGCATTCTGAGTTCGTTACTTGCTAAATCAAGGTCTATAATGGACATCGACAGGCTGATGCCCCAAAAGAAATTGGACCACTGTGTCTTTGTAAGATATGTATGCTCTAAATTAATCCTTTTGACGTGGAGCAAAGAAACTACAGAGGCTTCAATGAATTCTATTGGGTTTCGTGATAGATCCAAGGTATCAACATAATTGTTCAACACGAACGTATTCCTTGAAATCTGCCGAAATCTGTTATGAATCAGGGAAACCTCTGAAAGCCTCTTGGTACTTGTCCAATTAATATTTCGAAGCTTATTCCAAGATAGACGCAAAATCATTTTTGGTGCGAAAGCCTTCATGATATCACCTGCAAATGACTCCAAATTACAACCGCCGGCATCAAGATAAGACCACACTAAAGAGCCAAACATAGATGTGTGGAGGGTTGGCAAAAATAAATTCCCTCCAATCCACAGCTTAAGCAAGTCCTTTAATGGCTTGAAGGCTCCTGTATCTATGTGGGATATGTTGTTACGATCTAAGAAGACGATTTTGAGGCTGGGATACCTCAAGAAAGTCCCATTTTCAAGCGTTGTCAGAAAATTGTCTTCTAGGTACAGTTCTCTGAGATCGGGTAAAAGATCTGTTGGAACAAACGTGAGGTTTTGATCAGAACAAACTGCAACCCTATCATTGATGTCCTGATAACATGACGCTGCCTTAAAACCAACAGACTGGCTTTGGTGAATTATTGACACAACTGCCAATATCACGAACATGGTAAAGTGAAGATCTGACATCCTTGTCATGGTTGCTTCCTTTACAATCTGACCACAATCTCAAAGTGTTCGGCTGTCTTCCACCTAATAAAAGATAATGAATACATAGAATAAATAATAACAAGGATACGTAAATGTTCTCAATAATTGAAAAATAAAAACTGCATTTTAAGCCTGTAGCAGACAAGGTGTTATATAAGGTGTTATACTACGCCATATACATGCCACAGTAACCATCGTACAAAAACGACTTCTTCACGCAAGGAGTCAAACCCTGGGGGGTTATGCCTCATTGAGACATGTACGACATCCGCGTCCATGACTTTCTGAAAAGCACCCTTAACAAGGATTTAAGTCAACGGGTTTTTGGTACCCTATTCAGGGAAACCCGCCAAAAAATTTCTCAATTTTAGATCCTTAACAAGGATTTTAAGATTTTGCTTAGTATTGTACACCCTATTCGAGGATTGCTTCTTCTTGGCCCTTTTTTGGCCAAAAAGGAAGAGTTTGAAGATGTTTTCATTGAAAGAATAAGAAAGAACCTCTTTGGATTCATGAAAAAATATCCACGGGCAGATTTTCAGATGCGCTGCTCCTTTCTCACTATTAGTGATACCCTTTTTTCAGAATTGTCCTGTATTTGAAACCCTAAACGAGATCCCCATGGTTACCCATCTGCTGGTGAAAAAAAACCCTTTTTACTCATTTTCATGGATGCGGATGCCTTACAGGCCTCAATGACACATACCGCTTTGACGACCCCCTTTTTCAACAGCTGATTGCCGTTCTCAAGATACCCAACTGCCGCTCCGAAGACCCTTGGAAACGCAATGCCCCGTAATACATGCTCTGATCCGTTCCCTAGCCTTAAAATATCGCTCGCTCTGGATCCCAAGTGCATCGAAATATTCGCATACAGACCTAAAATAAAGATATGCAGTTCCCAGGACCCTAATTTTCACTCGGCTGGTGAGTTCCGTAGTCCCCAAGACCCTGTATTTTGCCCTTTTAAGTCCGTTCCTGTTGCACACGCCCCGTCTGAAAAAAATTGAGTGCCCCCCCCATTATAATATGAGCAGACTTCTCAATTCTTAGTTGATACAGCATATCAGTCATTGTATTGATCAAGCTCGGGAGCTTTGCGACTGAGCAAGAGTATTCTTTGGGGTACTAACAGTTTACATTGCAGTAATGCAACTTTGCATTCTTAAGCATCTGTAATCATTTCGGTTTGCATGGTTATGATATAACAATAGGATTTGAAAAATAGTGATCATACCTATGGTAGATGGTACTTCTACTGAACTGAGCAAGAACTTTATTTTGAAATACTGAAACTTTGCATAATTTTAGAGTTTAAAAGTATGGCAAACTTCGTGAAGTATTTTTCAAAATTCTGATTTTTTTTTCCTTCTTCTTCTTCAACTTCTTCTTTTTCAAGGGTGTGGGGTGGAGGAGAAGAAAAATGCATGCATTATTTGTCAAAAAAAGATGCCCCCCCCCCCCCCCCCCCCCCCCCCCCCCCCCGATTGCATGTGACTGTGCAGTTTTATTTCCCTTCCTTCCTTGTCATGTATTCTGATCCCATCTTCATAGCCAACTTTGTGTTCTCTGGTTACTGACAAAGAACTCATGACTGCCTTGATGTAGTATCAAACTGCAAGTGAAACTTTATTCATTAACAACTCTCATACATATATACACAGTGCTCATGGCAGTTACATAACATACAGCTGGAATGGATTAGTAGGTGTGGTTGGATGGAGCAGGGATTACTGAGATAAAAAAAGACAAAAAAATTTGGGTAGGAGATTGAAAACAAACAAGAAAGAGTGTGGGAACAGGATGATGAAGATGTAGACTGAAATGAGGTGAAATGATCAGAACCACAATATGCAGTTGGCCCTAAAATGAGCATTCTTTAAAGGCAAACACAACCGCGGATTGTGGATGTTTTAAAGATAATTCAAGGAAAGTGGATTATTACAATATTATTTGTATAAGGCAATTGGAAAGTATAGCACATTTACATCACAGCATCTCATTAGCATAATGAGGACAGTGCCAATTTCAGATATCCATTCATTTAGCGACTTTAGGATTTCAAATATAACTTTTTTATTAGATGTCCGTTTTTCCTCAAACTTTCATTGATATGCTTCTTTGATTTTTCTGCTTCTATTAAAATGCATTTATGTTGGGGGTTTCATTCCCCTTTAAGGTTGGATTGATCTTTAAAACACATGATTTTTATTATCCAGAGCAGTAAATTACAGCAAAGCTCAGAAACAACGAAACTACCAACAAAATAAGGATAACCTTCTGAATTACCTTGCTTAGGGGTGCCAAATCACAAATCTAAGATAGACAGCACACGATGTAGTATAGCCTTTTACGCTGATAAGCTACAGTCTTGAGTTAAAGAAGTCCAAAATCAGTGTCTATTTTGTACAGACAAGGAAAAAGCCGAAGGAAAAACTGCGAAAGACTTGCACATAACCGGATCTGCCGAAGTGCTCTACCACATTTAATCAACCTGAATTTATATGAGAAAATGTTCAATAGTTCTTCATTATTAATTGCGTATTTAATGTTCTAGTAGCTCTCCCTTTTCCTGTCGGGAGGGTGCCATTAGCAATGCATTTTTTAAAATATCAGATACTTGATATGTGAGTGGAAAGGAAAGTGTATATACTAATGACACAAACTTCAATTAATATATTATCATATCAATGAGAATTGTCCATGTAAACTTAACTAACTGCCAATTATCAATGCAGCCATTAGCGATTTAGAAAAGTGGTTTAGTATATCAAACTAAAAGCAAATTGCATGATCATGAGATTTTTCCTATTTCATCTTTAGTTTCACTAATAATCATGTATGGTCATTTGTTGAAGGGTTTACCCACCCTGGACATCTTAAACAAAGTACATAATTAGTTATTAAGACAATTAAAAACTTTGTTGTTTCTAATAAAATAGACAGTAGCATGAAAATAATATTCTAAAGGGTAATTTGCTATTGTAATCTAATAGTTTTATGTCTCAATGTATATTTTCATACTTTGCTTTAATAATATACTTCATTGAAAAATTAATCACTCCAAACTGATACACGATTCGAGCTTTAAAGTACTTAGTGCTTATTTTCTTTTAGTACTTCTTTTTATTCTTTACACAATATATAAAACAATGTGTTTGTTCAGTATCCATCAAGAGCTTGGTGATATAGCATTTGGAAGAAGGCACAGAATCGATTTGAAGCAAGGAGATTTTGTTGTGTACGCATGATTGCTAATGAACTGTCAGTGGCTCTCGGCATGTTCAAAGAAATATCTCCTCATTTTACCTTGTTCGCATTGGTCACTGGTTCAATTTCATCCTACAATTCCCAGCATGATGAGGAAGACAATATCGTCTGTTGAGAGCCAGAAGGGCGTTAACTCGTATGTTTTAACACAGAGTTAACGCCCTTCTGGCTCTCAACACACGATATTCAGGATAGGGGAAGGTGTGGCAAGACGGGATACATTTTTTTCTTTGATACTGTTTGAATTAACACTCCAAATGGCTAAATATCTTCAGGAAATTCAATGGTTTAAATACATAAAACTAAACATTATTTGAATATTCAACTGCTTAAACACTCCCTACTCAAAATTTGTCAACCACAAAGAGGCTTATGTAGAAATTGATATGGGGGGGGGGGGTAAAAAAACTATCCAAACGTGAAACTGTACCTGTACATCCATGCTTCAACGACACACATCGAGTGGTAGAATCTTGAACTTATTACAGAGCTATGAATATTTCAGATTGAAATTGCAGATGACGTGCATGCTTAGCACATATGGGCCACAAATAATAGGTATTGAATGATAAAAAAATTAATAAATCATGTAGTCGGCAAGACTTCTAACAACAGAAAAAAATGTTAATTGTTTCTGTATTAACCTGATACTGCATTTTAATGTTTTTGAAAACTACTTAATCTGATATATTTTTAAAAGATGATTGATAATAACTTTGACTTGTACTCATTTTTTGATTGGTATTTTATTCAAATTCTTGGACATAAAATCATTTTCAATTTTAATTGCTTTAGTTTCAATCTTTTTCGTTAATACCAATGTCTTATAGCTTTCTTTATTAATTGCTTCTTCCTTTCATTGTCAACTGCTTATTCATTTTCTGTATTCATTTAGTGTATTCTTTATTTAGTTTTGTAAATCCATTAATCTTTTATTCTAAGCAATTGGGTTATCAGGTTTGTTAAAATGTTTGATGTATGTCAAATTTCTTTTTCTTTTATGTTATTGTAAATTGAATGCAATTCAGACTTATAATAATGGGGGGAAATTTCATTCAATACTTATATAGGGCCTATTTCCAATGAGTCATCTTGGGATTAGTGTTCAACAGGTTAGAAATGAGCAATTAGGCGATAAATCTGTAAGATTTGGATCAGAACATACTATTCTATTGAGCATTCTAACTACTTAACACAAAACAAAGTTCTTTAGATGACTGTTTTAGATAACACCAAATTTGCAGCCTGTGTATTCAGTTATGTGCCGAACATTATTCTATGATAAAAAATTCTGTGATAAAGAACGAGGTTGGATCAATCAACTTCCTGCAAACCCAAGTCACTGTCAGTTTTTTTGGGGGGAAGTGGGAATTGTAACATGATTCATGCAACAACATTGCACCTGGTTATTTTGAAATTTGAGTTCTCATGCGCATCATTCTGAGCTTGAGCTGCAGCCAGTAACCCTTTTATTGCAATCGTTACAAATCTCTACCCTTCTGTATGTAATTCCATTATGTAAAGCCCCTTAACAGGACTAGAATTGTTAAGCTCAGGATCTCAGAGATTTAAGATGTGTGAGAAACATGCAATATGTCACTGAGAGAGGCACATCGGTAGTGTTGGTAATGATACTTGAGGTGATAAAAAGGGGAGGGAATATCAGATCATATCACTTGCAGTTCATCATCCGTTCAAGGATTAGTGGAATGTTTGGGAGTATAAGTATCTTGAGTCACAAAATTACCTTGAAGGATGCAATTTCTATACCTGACTTTCTTCATAAGATATGAATTTTGCAGAAAATGCTATAAATAAAAGATAGGATCAGGAAGTATAGTAACTTCCTTGCATTGATAGTCATTGATGGAAGGATAATTCAAGGTCCGATCTAAAAACAATTATGGTGATATGAATGAAGATATGCCTGTGCAATTCAGGGCATCAATTCCTAAGCAAAAATTTGATCATGTAACCAGTTGAATTCAGTTTGCTTTTTATAGTTTAACACTACTTTCCAAAGAAAGACGCCATTGTAAAGATATCTCACACAACATAGTGAACAGCTTTTTGGTATGGTAGAAAAAAGCACATTCATCCAGAATCTACTAAATTGTAGCGTCTGCCTGTCACATTTGCTTGCAGACTTGAAAAATTAAAGCACACTTGTTGATACAGCTTTTGAGATAAGTTATAACCAATCACGAAAGCAGAATATGAACTTTGTATGATGTTCTGCAGAGCTGAACTCTGCTCGGCACTTTGATTATATAGGTAGAGACTCCTTGGAAAATATGAGTCTTTTACAGAAATATTCAGTATAAATCTGCTTCAAATGCAATGAATCTCCCAGTCCTGTCTGAATGCTGTCTACCAAAGCAATGACTGACTGATAAGGATTTAGGTTTCACTGAACCCACCAAGGTACGAGGATCCCCCCTGGAGGAGCCAGGCTGTAACCCAAGTCAATTCATAACACTGCGCCTGATCCATGAAACATAGTTATGAAACATGAGTTCTATCTCGATCGTTGGAGTGTACGTTACAGTTCATTTTGAAATTGGGTAATATATGTGCGAAAACAACTTGCTTTCACTGAGTGAGTTGGGATGCCTCGGTCAAGTTTACCATCGATTTGTCAAACTAAAATAAGTTTTTCACTGTATTGATACCATTGTTGTGTGCTATGTGTTTGGACATGAATGAAATAGATGTAGACGAAATTTTCATTTGACTGCAACTATATCTCTTTCTATTGTGAAGTATAAGAAAATGGATGTAGAAAAAATATAGTTTAAAAATTTATCTTTTAACAAATTCAAAAGTTCTTGCTTTGCTTGCAGCTATTTAAATGGATTTTTAAGCATTTATTTGCATTCAACCATTTTTATTTTAACTCTAAATCAAGTAAGAAAGTTTTTTCTAAAGGGCAGTATTTCTAAATAGTTTTCCATCCAACAAATGGTGGGAATGAAAAGTTGTTGTCTTCCCACATTCAATATAAACTCCTGTTTTAATTGTTATAATGGTTAACTTTTATCCTTCACTTTTACAGCTTTTCCACTTTGTGAACCTTGAACTAAAGAAATGAACTTATGATGACATTATAGAGCTAGTGGTTTGACATTTCATTCTAGTTTTTGTTTTTATTTGTATATTTGTTGTACTTTCTTCCAATTTTTCACATAGAATGATTTTTATTTAATATGTTCCGTATTCCTTTATAGTTATCTTTTTTTACTGATCTTTCGTTCTCTCCCTCTGCATTTTTATCCCCGTTTCTCTCTCTCTTTCTCTCTCTCTCTCTCACTTATCCCTTTCTTTTCTCTATCCTCTGTACTTTCTCTTTCTCCTTTTCTCTGCTTTTCTATCATTTATTTATTCATTACCTACACCCATCCTTTTATCCCATCCTTTTATTTCCTTGATCTCTCCATAAGTACTGACAACCTCCGTCTCTCTCTCTCTCTCGCTTGATTACTTTCAGTTTTGGGATGGTCCACGACGGTGATGGCAATGCCTGCAGGAAGTCAGGAGGCGACATCATGTCCCCCACCCTCTCTGGTCACAGCGGCAGGTTCACTTGGTCAGTCTGCAGCAGGAAGAGCCTCGATGATTTCCTAAGGTATCAACAAAAAGACAACTTAGGCATAATTTTGGGTTTCCCGATATGGAATTGACCCCTTGGTTGATGAATCATAAATATTTTGGGGTTGAAAAGGATAGGAGGAGGGAGAAACTGTAAGTTGTAAGTTAAACTCAGCTGGGTAATAAAGATGTATTTGGAAGAAATCTAGAGTTTTGTTTTATACGATTTAAGTTTTACATAGTCATAAAGTCTACGCTCAACTTATCAGGACTATGGTCAACTTGTAGCAGGAAGAGCCTTGATGACTTTCTAAGGTATCGAAGAAAAGACAACTTAGGCACAATTTGGGGTTCCCCGGTATGGAATTGACCTCTTGGTCAATGAATCATACATGTAAGTATTTGGGGCTTAAAATGTAATAGGAGGAGATGGAAATTGGAAGTTAGACTCATCACTGACAGGATGAGATGTGTTTTTGAAGGAGAGCTAGAGTTTTGTTTCATGATTTGAATTTGTTATATGATTTGAATTTGTTATGATTGTAAAGAGTTTTCATTGAGTTTGTATCATCTCTTTTCTCTCACTCTTTCTCTCTCTCGCTCTCTTTCTCTCTCTTTCTCTCTCACTCTATTTCTTTTTCACTCTGTTACTGTCTTCCTGAGCCCTCTTTCTCTTTCCCTCAATTACTTTTTACTTGTTGTCATCTCAATCCACTTTTTCTGGTTCACCATCATCAATTGCATATTCATGCGCATTTTTATCTCATATTTTGAAAAACTGCAATTACCCAAACTCCTAAATCATTGCAATGTGATTTGAGAATGTTATTGTGGGGCTTATTTCACCCTGACTCAGCTGTTGTCTATTTACCAAGTTCAAATAAGGTAGATCTTTGGCATGAGTTGCATGAATATAATCTTTGGAGGAGATGGAGCGGGAAGAGAGATCGCCAGACTTTGCCCCTAGCTCATCCTGTGATGGTCATAGCATGGCGATTGGGGGGGGGGGGGGGGGGGGAGCTTGGAGCATATGTGGGTCATAGTAAACATTCTCCTATTTTTTTCTCTCTCTCTTTGTCTCTGTCTTTTGCTTTGTCTCTCTAATACTCTCATTCTCTTTCTATCTCTCAGTTTCTCTAACTGTATGATATTACAATGATAGAAATAGGTCACAGGGCCGATAAACCTGATTTTAGTATTCTGTCTCCTGTTCATTGCAGTGGTAGAGCGTAAACCAACACATTACACCCTTTTCCCTCTTTCTTTTTATCTTCTTTGAAGTTCCATCTTTCCTTTTCTCTCTCTCTTCCAGGAATATTTTTCTTCTCTCCCATATCTATCAATCTTAACGCTCTGTTTTGATTTTCACATAATCCTTTTACCCATCTTCCTCTCTTGCTAATTCTTTTCCTTTCCATTGCCCTCTCCTCTCATATTTTATGCATCATTCATTTGCCGTTATGCACTTTCTCTTTCTTTTCTCTTTCACCATTTCACCATTTCATTCTGAAGTATTTCTTTATCTTTTCCATCTTGATGCTAATCACTTTACACATCTGTTTATCATCCAACTCTAATGATACACCTCAACTGAGCCAAACATGAAAACTACAGAGAATTAGAATTGCAACATGAATCATATAATAGGCTCCACGGGGAATGGAACATGTGGCATTGCTGTTTTGTATCAAAGTCCCATTGTTTTCATGTGCTTGACAGAACGGATCGCGCAGCGTGCACATGGGACGAGCCGATAGGGATAGCGGAGTACCAGTTCCCTCCTAGTCTACCAGGAGAGCTGTACAGTGCGGACCAGCAGTGCCAGTGGCAGTTTGGACCTAAAGCTAGGCTCTGTTCCTTCAATCTTGGCAAGGTTTGTTTGCAGTCTATGGAATATGGGTTATGCTTTAGTTAAAAGTTTAGTCAAAAGTTAGCTAATCCTTCCTCTTTTGTAACTAAAAAGATCAAAATATTATAAGTTTGTATATACGTAGGTGAAAAAGATGAAATATTTCTTGGTTTCTGTATCATCTAATACAACAACAATAGTTTACAATGTATTAACATATATCTGTATAGACAATAAGTCATGAGTACAGTGAACATAGCGTGACTAAAACATGTACTAAAAGTGTACTAAAAGTGTATGAAAAGTGATGATACAGAAGTGCTGCAGCCTAAACATAGCTTGATTTGCTTGCAGCCCCAAAACATTTACTTCATAACAATGTAGTAAAAAGGGGGTTGACTTGCAGGACAACATTTTTGTTGGAGGTTAGTTAGCAGGAATTATGGTTTTTATGTTTTTACAGGTAGGTATTCTGCTGCTGTTGGAATGATGATAGTGATGGTGATGATAATGATGATGATAGTGATGGTGATGATGATGATGATAGTGATGGTGATGATGATGATGATGGTGTTGATGATGATGATGATGATGATGATGATGATGATGGTGATGGTGATGATGATGATAGTGATTGTGATGATGATAGTGATGGTGATGGTGATGATGATGATAGTGATGATGATGATGAAGAATAGGATGTCTACGAACTGCTGAGGAAATTTTTTTTAATAATTATGAATTTACGACCATCACTGATTCTCTCCTTGTCATATCCTTGTTAAAATTCATTACTTATTGAAAGAATCATTCATCACTATTATGTATTATTGGATTATTGAGGTCATATAAGCACCTATATTTAGCAATAATTTCCCAAGGAAACATTCATTTCATAGGGCAAGCAGTATGACCATCTTTTATAAGCTCACATTGGTGTGCCCTTGTATTCTAATTACCTGGCATTGTTCTCTGTAGTCCCATGCAGTCCCATGCAGTCATCTTCATTAACCAGTTAGCCAGCTCTCAATTTGTTTTTAAATGGAGTCTGAAATAGTGAGGGTGTTTGTTTGTTTAGAAGAAAAAAGTTTTTGTTCCAGAAAAGAATCTATTTTCTTCAAGTAACTAGAATGTGATAGCTAGACCAGAGATTACTTGCATAGAAATAGATATACCTGTAAATCTTATATAATATTGTTCTTAGTTATTATGTAAAACAAAAATAAACCCAAGATGCCATAAGCTGTGCATGTGCTCCTGAGATTCACCAACTTATCTATTTCAATAAATATTTTGGCTAGTTAAGTAACTGATGAGGAATTTATTTTTGTAATGCTCCTTTTCATGTTGATCTAATTACAAACCATGAAAAACAAATTTGGAAAAGCTCAAAACAGACATCATTGTGCGTTATGCTTTCAAAATTTCAAAGGCTGAATTGCATATAAACCAGAGAAAAACAACGCAATGGCTTCACTGATCAAAATTGAGTCACCCAAATTGGACGTAACAGAGCGACGATATAAGCTTTCAAAAGTGGTGGTTATAGCAGACTCTAGTAGATTCTAATTTGTCAGGTTAGATTTGAGGACTGATGGAAGAGATGCTCTGGACTGGTGTAATGATTCGTCATTCTCTGGTCATTAATCTTATTTCCATCTAGAACAAGTGGCAGTTACTAGGTATGTACTGCTAGTTGTGGTAATGATCTAGGGGTGTAGACATTGAGGCTTTGAATTAAAAAAACAGATGGATTTACAAGTTCAAGTTCTAATTTATGTTTGTCTGGCCTTGGTGAAGGTGTCTCCTTTTCTCTCATTATTGTCTTCCCATCTCTCCGCCCTTCTCTGTCACTCTCTCCCTCCAACTATTTCATTCCTTGCCATCTCCTTTCCCTCTACCTCTCTTCCTTTAAAATCTTGGACTTTTCTTGTGAGTATTGTAAATTTCTTTTAATTATGTATAAAATAAGCATTACTATTAAAATCTAAAGTTTGTTTATCCCTCTAAAGCAAAGCAAGAGAGGCTAATATGTATATGATATAAAGTATTCTTTATCACTAGTACAAATAGTGACTTTCAATAATGTCAAGCCATTCTCATAATAATAATGAGAAAGAGCCCGTCAGCTCCCGAAAGTCAGTGGGATCAGAGTTCTTTTTAAGTAGAATGATTAATGTAGTCAGCACTCTTAAACAAAGCAAATAGAGAAAAACCCCTTATATCCCAAAAGCTTCTGTATAATACTACAACATGTACAGAAAAGTTGGTCATAGATGTGCCAGACGAAAGTCTCATTTGTTGTAATTATTAGCCTTTGTTAAAAAAGTGATGGAGAGCATACTCCTGATACTTAATATCATAATTGATAGGATTGAAGTAAATTGAATATATCATAAAGAAAGTAAATGTGAGAAAATTATACTTAATAAAATCTAAGTCACATTTTCAGGTTGAATCATAGCCTGCTCTTTCAAATAATAAAGAAGAGGATACATAATCTCGACCCAGAGTGCGTTTGCACAATACTGCAGCAGTACAGTTGATGTAGGTATATCTGCCAGACAAAAGTCTCATTTGTCAAATTAGATTTGGCAAGTGATCAAGGGGATGCCCCGTACCTCTGTGCTGATTTGTCATCCCCTGCCCACTGATTGCCAATCCAATTGAATCAGTGGCCAGTAGGAATGAAAGGTTAGAGGGCTGCTAAACACATCATCCGATCCCCTGGATGAACCACGTTAATGGGCTGGAGGGGTGACTTGGTGGAGGTAGGTAGCTGCACTGGGGTAGCATTGTCCTGAGGACCTGAAACTTGGCAGTCAGTCCTAAGCCCCTGGCACGGTGTGCCACTGGACTTGAATCCAACGTGATTTAGGGAGACATTGTGATGTTGTTGTGAGGTTGTCTGTGGATGTATGGCACCTACCTTTGGTCAGAATAAACAAGCTTGATCAGTTACGATAGGACAGCCTGATGCAATTCTTAACCAATCTTGTTTTATATCTGATTAGGTGATGTGCAATATGTCCTACAATTGCAACTTTGAAATCCCTTTAAATATAGTCATTGAGAACTCAATCAGGAAGACTGGAGTATTGTCATGATCCTGGAGTATGGTCATGATCTTCACACATCACTTATGACTTATCATTTCTTTTTAAATGGTGATAGTGTGTTTTTGAAAGGATTAAATCTCTCAAGTCACATGTACTGGGCTGGTAATCAATAGTGTCAATTCAATGTATAAACCTTGTAAGAAGAATGATTATTGTTGTCATGAACAATTTGAGCTTACTTGTGACCCAAACAGCTAATGAGATTTGACAAAGCCATAATCGCTTGACCACGTACTGCATCAACATTATTTCTTTAAGGCTGAATCAAGTTCACACAATTAGGCCATGTCCTTGTCCTGGACTTTGTCTTTGAGTTGCCTAAGGGATTGTGTTTGTAGGTTGTCTGTCCATCCTCCTGACTGGTCATTCTGGATTAGAGTATACCCATGATCCCAGCTATTTGTTTTTGTGTCTTGTCCAGTTATGGAGGTGTCAAATTATGTATTATGTGTCCGAGATGTTTGTTCATCCTCCTAGCCATCATTCCCTGGCTGGATCAAGTTCAGGATTAGACTGTGTCCTTGTCCCAGACTTTGTTTTTGTGCCTTGTCACATCAAGGAGCTGTACTAAAGGATATTATGCTTTTAGGTTATCTCTCCATATTTACTGCAATAAATCATATATACCTACCTATTATGCCTGTAGTCTTGACTACGGGACCCCTTCGAGAATTATCACACATGTGTCACAAAATTGTGCGCACCCCCCGTAATCCTATTGTCCCCTTTGCCACTCACGCGCGTCAATACGCTACGGCCATCTTCCTCTTTCTTGCTCGCCCCCGACGAGTTAGGACGTACTGTCACAGCGCTCCTGAAATCAGGTCGTATAGTATCTTTTTGGATGCGCTTTTTCGCATAGTTAAAGCACTTTTAGGTACCTATATTCGTTTAGATTATAGTACTTTGTGTTTTATTAGTCACTCTTGCCGATTGCAAGGGATTTTTTGATTCCCTTTCTTGGCATTTATTTTCTCTTTCACGGTCAGCCCCACGTAGATACTTCCGTGTTTGCGGGTGTTTCCGTTTGTCACCGAGCCTTCGGGTTCGGTGTTTGTTCTTACGGTTTAGGCTGTGAATATTTATTTAGTGCGTATCTCCCAAATAAACTTTAGTTTTATTTACTGCATTCAGTTGAAGTATTTCTTAATTTGAAAAGTATACTTTATTGTCTGTTTTATTGCAGTGGTATGAATTCGGAAGAAGAAGCAGCTGGGTCAAGGAGACCTGCTTCTTCCGAAGAGTTGTCTAGCAAGACGACTCGGCCTTCCAGAACTTCCCCGAGTACAGCGGTACGCGGGGGAGGGAGGAGGGCTAAAGGTAAGTTGCCTAGTGGTGTTCCCTTGCAGAGTTTGCCAGTTTCGGAGCTTGCGGCTTCGGGACGGGTGGCGTTAACTGAATCGGGATTGTCAACTCCGAAGCCTGTGGTTTCGGGGTGGGTGGCGTCAGATTCTAGTGGTTTGGATATCTCGAATCCAATCCCCCGGTCGCTGAGACCAGAGGGGGGGGCTGTTGTTTCCCGTACGGTAGCGTTCACTCGCTCTGATCCGTTAGGGGAGACGCGCCCCACTACTGCAGGGCAACCCACGGGCTTAGTCCATGTTGGTCTGGGTTCTCAAACCCTAGCCCCCGGCAAACGCCATATGGGGGAGCGAGTACTTCCTGGGCTGTCTCAGTTGCCAGCTAATGGGAATGCTCGAGCTAACAATGTTGGTCTGGGTTCACAAACCCTAGCCCCCGGCAAACGCCATATGGGGGAACGAGTACTTTCTGGGCTGTCTCAGTTGCCAGCTGATGGGAATGCTCGAGCTAACAATTATGGACGCTCTTCGGAGCAACAGGTGTTTTCACCTGAGTGCGTGACTACTAGTGCTCCCCTATTGCCGCTTTCTAGCGGTCCAATAGTGGGTTCGCACGCCTTTAGTAGTCATCGGGCACATACTGAGTCATCTCGGTCTGCCCACGCACTGGGAGCTTTTAGCTCCCAACCCATGGCTACGGCATCTTCTTGCCTAGCCAATATGGGTGTTTTGGGCGATTCTCTAGGCTTACGCCATGAGCGCTCCAATCCCTTTTTGGGAAGTGAACGTCCCTCCGCGGAGGAATCGGTTCGTGTTTCCGAAGAGCCTTCGGGGATCCGAATGAATCCGATTAAGCGTTCTAAGAAAAGGCTTTCGGCTACGACTATTGTCGAGCCAGCCAAGAAAAAGGCCAAGAAGAAGGCGAAAAGAGGCAAGGCTTTGCCGACCTCTCGCCCGTCTGGTCTGGCTGACCCAGCTAGCTCCTCTCAAACTGACATGTTCAGTGTGATGCGGGCTTTTGCTCAGAGTCATGGTTGGTCCTTTGTACCGGCTTCTTCAACCCTGACTTCTGTCCCTATTCAGGGATCTCGCTTTGAGGCTGATCAACCTTTTGTGATTGATTCCTCTTTGTCTGAGACTGATTCGCATGTGCATCCTATTCCCGCGGCCCTTGGGGCTCCGCCGGGCGAGGAGACTGTTGGTGAACCATGCGGGGAACTGCCTGCGGAGGCCTTTGTTAACGTTCCTTTGTCTCATTCCACTCGAGTGGAACCAGATTTGGATGCGTCCTCTCAAGCCTCGGTCCCCGAATCGCTTGGGCAGGCGGAGTCTCAATCGCTCAATCTCTGTGGAGTGGAAGCGATTGCTTTGTTGTCCAAATATCGCCCTGAAGTTCAGTCAACCCGCGCGCAGGGTTCGACTTCGCATTGGAATTTCAATCAGCAGGCCTCCCCTGAGGGTATTGCTCTCGAGGAGGCTTTCAAGCTGGAGTATGACCGCATTGAGGCTGCTGTGTTGGTTAAGCGTTCTAATGCGGTCAGGGGTAAGGCTTTTGCCTTTTGTTCTCAGGACCAAGACAGCTTTTTCAAGGCTAAGGTTCTTTCTCCTGAGATTTTGGAGGTCGGTCGTCGCTTGCGGGCGACTAATCCGCTTACCTCCGCTGCTTTCAAGGCGGAGGATAAGATTTGGTCTAATGTTGAAAACCACATTAGATCAGGGATGCGTTTGACGGCCTTTCAAGGGCTTCTCTCTGACCTTAGGTCCAGGGCGGAGGAGTTGAATGTTACCGATGGTGACAAG
This sequence comes from Heliocidaris erythrogramma, assembly GCA_025617745.1. NCBI lineage: Eukaryota > Metazoa > Echinodermata > Echinoidea > Camarodonta > Echinometridae > Heliocidaris > Heliocidaris erythrogramma. The sequence goes on along the minus strand of CM046866.1, from coordinate 32,727,032 downwards.
CTGATTATTGACGACTTGCTGCATACTCTTTTTTGTCTGCAGTGGTCGCAGCTTTCCACAGCAGCTGCTTCGGCTACGTTCCGTCGCAGGACCTCGGCTCTCTCAGCACTGGGTGTTAGAGAGTCGGGCATTGCTCAACTTCTCCGAGATGTTCCGTCTCGGGGTCCTTCGCTTTTTGGCGGTAAATTCGCTACGGTGTTTCAAAGAGAGATCGATGCGCGGAAGCAGATCTCGGATATGACTAAGCAGTTTCACACTAGCTCTAAGCCAACGCGGGCCCCTGTTCGGCGTAAACCTGCTGGTCCTGTTTTGGGCCAACGCAGTCGTGTGTCTAGGGTCCCGCCTCCTGAGCCTCAGCCAGCTCCGTCTCGTGGGAGAGGGAGTCGTGGCAGGGGTTTTTCGAGAGGTTCTCGTGGAAAGGCGATGGCTTCTCAGAAGGCCAAGCCTGGTTTTTGACGTGTTTCCCCGAGCGCTGGTTCGACCGATCGTGGTAGGTGGCCGACTTCATGCGTTTCTCCCCGCTTGGGAGGCCATCTCCGGGGACGGGTTTGTTCTCTCCGTCGTGCGAGACGGATTCTTCATAGATCTTTGCGCCTCGCTCCCCGGAGGGGCTATAAGAATTCGGTCACCTCCCATGTCTGCCCTGTCTCGGTCTCATGCTTCGAAGGAGATCGAGTCTCTTTTGGAAAAGAGGGCTATAGAAAGGGTAAGAGACAGGCCGTCTCTTTCCCTTTCTCCAATTTTTGTTATTCCCAAGCGCTCGGGAAAACTTCGTTTGATACTGAACCTAAAGAGGATAAACAAATTTATTCCTCCGGTTCATTTTCGTATGGAGACTCTTGCCTCCATTCTTCCGTTGATCAAAAGGGAAGACTACGCGGTCTCGATAGATCTCAAGGACGCGTACTTTCACATTCCCATTCATCGCGCATCTCGCGATCTTCTGGGGTTCTCCTTCCTCTCGGAGACTTACCGGTTTCGGGCTCTTCCCTTCGGGCTGCGCCCGGCCCCTCGGGTTTTTACTCAAGTTGTAGCGGTGCTAGCGGCCTTTCTGAGGCGTCGCGGCCTGCGGTTGTTTTGTTACCTGGACGATTGGCTTCTCCTTGCGGAGTCGCGCGATCGTTTGTTGGACGAGACTCGTTTGTTAGTCTCTCTTACTCAAGACTTAGGTTTCCTAATAAATTGGGAAAAGTCAGAGTTAGTCCCCACTCGCAACCCAGTTTTTCTGGGGGCGGTGTTAGACATAAGGAATCAGTTAGCTCGACCCAGTCGAGACAGGATTCTCACCATTGTCTCTGCGGCTCGCAAGCTCTTGCTGGCCAGAAGAGTCTCGGCCAGACAGTGGCTTCAGTTTCTAGGTTATCTGGCCAGTCTAGTCGATGTTTTAGAGGACTGCCGGCTCCTCATGAGACCCTTTCAGAGACATCTCCTCAGGTTCTTCAAGCCGGGAAGAGACTCTCTTTTGGTCTGGATTCCAGTTCCAGTAGAGATCAAGTCTCTTCTCGCTTGTTGGACGAGCGAGGTGTTTCTCGCGCGCGGCAGGTCCTTCTCTGTCCCTCTTCCGTCGATATCGGTTTCGACGGACGCCTCTCGGTTGGGGTGGGGAGGACACTGCAACGGCAGCACGGTTGCGGGGGATTGGTCTCATCTTGGGACTCTTCCTCATATCAATGTCCTGGAGTTTATGGCAGTTCTGCTGACCTTGCTCCATTTCAGAAGTCGACTGCTCAGTCGTTCAGTTCTGATTCTCACGGACAATGTTACCGTGGCGGCATATATCAATCGGCAGGGAGGCACTCGTTCGGTTGCCCTGAATGCCCTAGCAGCTCAGCTGTGGAGGTGGTGTCGTCGCATGACAATCACACCTGTGGCCTCTTTCATCCCAGGTCGGGAAAACCTTATTGCGGATTTTCTGTCCCGGGGCAGGTATCTTCCTTCGGAATGGATGCTCCATCCGGAGGTATTTTGCCGCATTTGCACTTGCCTAGGTCCACTGGAAGTGGATCTATTTGCGTCGGTGCTAAATCACCAGCTGCCGAAGTATTGCTCCCGTGTTCGCGATCAGGGAGCATGGGCTCTCGATGCTTTCTCCCTCAGCTGGGAGAACCTTCAGGGATTCGCCTTTCCTCCCTTCCAACTGATTCCGCGTGTCTTGCGGAAAATCAGGGAAGATCGGGCGAGGGTGCTTGTAATAGCTCCCTTTTGGCCCAGGAGGAATTGGTTTCCGGAGCTTATGAGCCTTCTAAGGGCTCAACCGTTAGTTCTCCCGTTAAGAGCGGATCTGGTGTTACAGCCCCTATCGGGGATTCTTCACCACAATCCGGAGTCTCTTCATTTGACTGCTTGGCCCCTGTCAGGGAATCTGCAAGACAGTCGGGTCTCTCTGATAGAGCCGCGGACTTTTTAATGTCCAGTCGTAGACTTTCTACTAGGGAAATTTACAATTCCCGTCTCTCGGTCTTTTTCCTTTGGTGTAAAGAGAGAAATCAAACCCCTTCTAAGGCTCCTATTGGTTCAATTGCGGATTTCTTAATCTCGTTATTTGACAAAGGGAGATCTATTTCTACTATCCGAGGCTACCGTTCGGCGATCGGGGCCATTCATTCGGGTTTTTCGGATGGTTCGGGGATTTCCAATTCCCCGCTGCTAAGCGGTTTGATTCGTTCGTTCTTTCTGAAACGACCTTCGTTTTCTAGGTTAGTGCCGTCTTGGAGTCTGCCTAAGGTCCTGGAGGCCTTGGCGAAACCTCCTTTTGAACCGTTAGGTGAAGCTTCGCTTCATCATCTTACGGTTAAGACGCTCTTTTTGGTAGCTATTGCCTCTGGGCAGAGGCGCAGTACTCTTCACGCTCTCTGTCTTACTCCTGGTCATGTTCGCTGGGAGAGAAAAGGTGTTAGATTGATTCCTAGGGCTTCTTTCGTTGCCAAGAATCAGACAGCTACCTCCGGTCCTGTTGAGATTTTTCTTTGTCCGCTTTCTGACTTTTCTTCGGTGCGTGAGGACAAAGTTTGGTGTCCTGTTAGGGCTCTCAAATGGTATATTGATAAGACTAAGTCTTTTCGTAAGGATGATCAGTTGTTCTTGATCACTAGAGAGCCTTTTTCTCCTGCCTCTCTTGATTCCATTTCTAGATGGATCGTTGAGGCTATTAGGGCCGCTGGCACAGAGGCTCTTTTATCCGACAGTAAGCCTCGTGCTCATGATACTCGTAGTGTCAGCACTTCTTGGGCTCTGTTTCAAGGTGTGGCGCTTGTTGATATTTTGAAGGCTGCTTATTGGCGTTCGCCCAATTCCTTCATTTCTTGCTACCTTAGGGATATTCCCGCAGGTGAAGCTTTGTTTGCGTCAGCCACCTTGAAGGCCGCTGTGTCTTCTTTGTAGTCTTTGGTGTAATCCTATTTCCTTTGCTTGAAACATGCCTCCCGGTTTTTTGAGTTGGCGCTGGTCTGGCATAATAGGTAGGTATATATGATTTATTGCAGTAAATTTGTAAAATCAGCACTGATTTTCTTATTTACTATATAAATCTATATACCTACCTATGACCCTCCCTCCTTCCCCGCTCCTTGCAAGCAACATGTTTCTTCTTGGGGTTGCTCGCAAAAGAGGAAGATGGCCGTAGCGTATTGACGCGCGTGAGTGGCAAAGGGGACAATAGGATTACGGGGGGTGCGCACAATTTTGTGACACATGTGTGATAATTCTCGAAGGGGTCCCGTAGTCAAGACTACAGGCATAATAGGTAGGTATATAGATTTATATAGTAAATAAGAAAATCAGTGCTGATTTTGCAACTCTCTGCCTGGTCATTCAGGAGTTCACTATGTCCAGGATCCCAGAATTTTGTGCTGTCTGTTTGATTCGTAAAGGAGATGCCAAGTACATTATGTTTTTAAAGATGTTTGTCCATTGTCCCTCCGGCTGCCATCCATACCATGCTGAACCAAGTTCCTGAAATGTGTTTTTATTCTGCCAAAGGTATATATTTTTTCCTCCATCTTTTTGTCCACCTGCTGTCTGTGTTCCATTGATCTACATTCTAGACAAAATAACCTGTGGAAAATACTAGTCATAGATCTGTATTTATAGTAGATAAGTTAAACACTGATGGTTTAGGTAAGATTTGTATGTTTCGTACCTCTGTGTGTCATTGTGGCAACGGGAAGGATGTTTTGAAGCTGTCCAAAATTGACTCCACATTCCAAACGCAAACCTTTTCACACATCTAATACCCTGTGTCCAGACGGACAGAGTTCAAGAAGTGTGGCATGGAGATCGAAAAGTGAGTCATATAATTTGATCAAGCGGGTCCATGTCCCCAAAACTCAATTACAACTAAGGACAAACCGATGTTGTGGATCTATTTGTCACAATTGATAAAGAACCCTTTAGGGAGTTAGGTGGAAAACAACTTTGCAGTGTCATCCTGTTATTCAAATGTAAGAAGCAAATTTGTTGTTGTTAATATTTTGTCTTTGTGTGGCCGCACGTGGAAATATGATTGTGAGCAGATGTTGCTGCAATTTGTTGATTACAAAATTACAAATTCTTTTAAGTTCAAACTCATTTGATAGTAAAAGCGTGAGTTACAAGTGAGGTCAGTCTAATAGATGTATGAGGAATGATAATGGTATCATACATATCTTTGAATGCAATGATATACAAATATATTAATGCACAAAAGTCCTAAAGGATTGTAAACTGTAGGATGTTACACTTCCTGAATAATCATATATTTTAACACGAAAGCTAAGCTGTTAGCCCGATTGTTTATCAAAGGTATGTAAGAAAAATCATTTAATCTTGTTAAGGAATATAGTACTAATATGTCATGAAAATAAGTCAGAGCTTTTAACACACTATATAATTTGTATAATGACCACACTTTGGAAGGATGAAACAGAATAAAAAGCATGTGTACATCTTTCATCTCCTCATTCATGCTGCAAATTTGTTCCCCATTTCCGATTGATAGGATATGCCTTAAATACAGAAGTTGCGTTTTTTTCTTCCCATCTGAGAGGGAGATGGACTTCATCAAGGAGGGAGTCAGACCCTGTGTGTCAGTGTCCTGTCTTCCAAATGATACCTGACAACTTTAAATCTGTTGGTCATACTGATATCCCCCAGGGTTCTAGAGCAGAAGACAACACAGGAAATATTCTCTGTCCCTTGTTGCACCCAAAGATGCACAAATCACAGAAATGAGATGAAGAAAAAAAAATGAGTGGACTGTCTGTGAAGTCATTAAAGGGCGAGTCAATTAGAATCAACATTGGGGCTAAAAATGTAGTACATAGGTCCAATGACACAATTCTGACATTTTTACAGAAAAAAAATTGCCCAGTAACAAGAAATTGGTCAAAAAACTCACTAATTTGGGAACGCCCCCAAAAATTGACAGCTGATTGGCTAGAGCGATTTGACGTAGCATCGGGAAGTCCCCCGCGAAGCCACTAAGTTTGACTAATATGTTGGCAATGTAAATGAATGATAATTTATCCATTTTCATATCACTATTTATACAATTTCGACAATCTTTAAGTCCCCCCAAAGGATTTGAATAGGTTGTTTATACATTTTAGTAGAGGTCAAATGACAAGTCTGGCATTTTTTCAAACACTTTACCCATGATAATTCCTCTTTTGGATTAGGTTTATGTTTTGGAAAAACGTAATATTTTACAGACAAGTAGACGTGTCGACAGTCGCTTTACTGCTGACCGTACCTTGCGAATCTTTGTCTGCGTGCTTATGATGATAACCAAGTACACTGAAAGACTGGATGAAAGTCTAAATATATTACAACAATTACAGCAAAATCGTGTGCTGCAAGCTAGCTGCCTCCCGGGGGGGGGGGGGGGGGGGGGGGGGGGGGGTGGGCATTCACATATATATGTCACACATGTATGTGCCGCTGTGACGTCCCCCATTTTCAACCTTCTCGGGTCGCTCCCATGATATGCGATTTTCAGATTTTCACTAACCGCACCTCTATTGGCTTTGGACTCGCTCCCTAGAATATGAGAAAACAATGCGCACAGCCTATTGTCCGGGAACGGTCGCTCCCTAGCCTCCCAGGCCAGCGCAGCGGGGAGCTGGGCGGCCTAGTGCCCCCTAACTGAACGCGGTATTACTAGTGCTAGCGGCGGCTCAGCGAGATCAATCTGCATGCGACATCGAGCCAGTGCAGTGGCCCGGCATGTACAGCGTTAAAAACAGCGCTGCGACCGCTGACTCAGCTCATGCACCGTATGTGTACCAGAGTAGTGAGATCGCGAGCAGCTAAAATTAGCTCTGCCCATGAGCCCGTTCGCTCCTTAGACCCTCAAAAATGAGCTTCCTCAATTAACCATTTAGCTCCTTAGCCCCTGTTTTGAGATTGGCAGCGGCACACCCACATCCAAAAACAGGTTGAGTGCCCCCCCCCCCCCCCCCCGGTACGGTACGGTACGGTAGACCTACCCTCTTTTTCTCCAGTGACTCCAGCTTCAGAACTGCAGACCGACTCTTGTTTTTTTAGCTCCCTGTGTTTGGCTTCCAGTTCCACAGCCCTCAGTTCCCAGTCTGATGACAGGGATAGCTGTCGGCCGCAGCATTTTATTCTTGGGCGCAAATCCTAGCTGGTCATACAGCCCCTGGCCTGAGGGCCTGACTATCGAAGTCCTCCTCCCTGAATTGGTCACTGCAAACAGTACTGTGAGCGGAAGGGCCATCCCACTGAGCTAGCTCGCGTCAGCTTGGTCCTTGAAATCCAAATTTTTCGAGTTGCATCATCTTTAGGAAAGGTGTGCAGACTGACACCATCGCTGGTGCCTTTGGTGCACCCAGCAACAACACATCTCCTCGGCATTTTCTTGAGATATGCACTCCTATCATGCCTATCCAAAATTCCCTGCACTGGATATACACAGACAAGCGTCGTCCGCTAGCTAGATGTTCCCGATGGTACGTCACAGGTCACCTGACAAGGCACGTGACTGGGCCCTATTTTTCGAGGGGCGTGACAGACTAGCTGATAAACGTGCGATTTAGGCAATTTCAACGAAGCTTAGAGAAGTACACAGATCTTTTTAATAAAAAGTATATGCGATTTCTAGCAGTATTGACTTTTATATTATCATGAAATGTAATTCTAATTGACTCGCCCTTTAAGGTTTATCTAATATTAATGTTTTTGAAAGTGCTGAGGAAACATGTGGACACTACAGCCATATTTCCCTCAGACTAGAGGTCAATGAACTATAATGAGTTCATAAACTATTATGTTAAAGGTATTACTAACTTTCAAACTTTTGTATTAGTCATTAATTAATTTGGATTAATTGGGTGGTGAGTCGATCAACAACTCAGAGATCACTTGGCTGGAATGAAATATCATATCAAAATTTACATTTTCTATTATTATTTGAGAATAGGATGAAGTAAATGTAGGTGTAGTAAATGGCAAACATGTCCTTATCTTCACAGTTTATAGATAAATGCTGCTCAATTAAGTATCACTCTTACTCTTCAAACTTGATTTTTCAGCTGATCTGTACAAATCGATATTTAAGAGGTATTTTTTAAAGCATCAAATAAAATGTGAAAGAAGCCTTATTCAGGAGCAATTAAGCAAGTATTCCAGAAAGAACTGGGTGATTCCTGTAATTATCTTCAGGGAATAAGAGAATCCAGTGGTGAATGGATGTGTAACTTCAAATTTTATGTTTACCGTCACTTCTTTATCAAATTGATCCCATTTCAAAAATAGCTGTTTTAGAGAATTTCACCTTTCCTTCAACAGCACAGTGACTTTAAAGTTGATTGGGGACATACCCAATGTAATAAAAACCAGTGGCTTTTCCTTGTTATAGTATTAGCATCTGTAAATCTGGAGGGTATTGTCTCAATCAAAATATTAGTTATATCCTCAAAAAGAAATGAATCAACCAATGACCAGGAAATTGATGAATACTGTTTGTGTAGCCTGCCACTGCCCGCCATCCTAGGCGGACTCCTCCCTTCCTCTTCACCATCCAAATTCGTAACATAGGGGGTTGTTCCGATGGGGCTACACCCTTCTGCGTCAGCCCCCATCCAAGATGTAATCCTTTTCCTTGTCATTATTATCATCATGATATTGATGATGATGATCTGAATTTACATACAGCACTTGTTTCCTTTTTTTCCCCTCTCATTTATAAAATTAGCCCCCATACCATATGATAAGCATCAAATGAAATGCTATTGAAGCGCTCTGAAAACCCAAGTGTTCAATCAACATATAACAGGGTAAAGTGTTGACCGATTGTTGCATCTCACTCTCTACATTGCTATATCCAAAATTTGCCTCCTGCATTTAAGAGTATTAATTACACAATTTTGGAAATTATGTTACTCCTTTGCACTTTTAAATGTTGATTGAACACTTACAGACTGTTTTTTCAACCACTGAATTTGCAACTTTTATACCGATGTGCTTACACTGTCATGGTATGAAAAAAGATTGCATTTTTTCAAAAAACATGAATTGAATTGAATGTGTTTGGTATATCATTATAAAGGCTGAACATTCAGAAGAAAAATAAATAGAGAATTAATTAATCAAGTTAGAATAGTCTAAAGTCCCAAATATCATAAATGTTTTGTAACATATCTTAATGTTAGGAAAGCCTCAGATCAGACGATCATGTTCTAAAATGAAAAGAATCATATGGCTTGAAATTGCAAAAAAAAAGAGAAAAGATCCCTGAATATGATTTCCATATTTTAGTAATTGTTTAATTTGCAGACATTAAAATGTTTTCATTTTGTTGAAAATGTGTATTCAGTTGCATGAAATAAAAATGGAAGGTTTTCACTTCAAGAATTGTGAAAATTGATGAATTTGGCAGTTCCTATCTTCGGCAACAGAATGTGCAATGTTTGCATTATTTTTTAAATTCTACTTCATGGTAATCCATGACAGCCAGAACTATCTAAAAGAGATTTAATGTCAACCCACGCATATAGAAATAGCAACACAGTCGAAGGTGAAAAACCGTTCATTCCCCATTACAAAAATCAATCTGTCTGGATCCGCTTCAGAGCTTCCCCAAAAGCTGGCTCTAGCTAGCTGAGCTCATAAAGCTTCTGTGAATTTACCCATGTTTTTTGCTCTGATGAAAGATTTCTTTTCTCTTTGATGCTGTTACCACAAATTACGAGAAATTATTCCCTCAGAATCTTGTGATTAGTGGAGGTAGCAGGTTGAAGTGCTTCAATCTCTTTGCATTGTGTCAGGAAATTATCCATCGGAAGGTTACAAAATGGGGGATAGAAAGATCATAAAGTCAAGAGCAAATTTATTATAGCCCTAGGGCCTCAGAAGTAGAAAAGTTAATGCTCGTAAAAATATTCTTTTGGACTGTATTCTTTTACAATGTTCTGCTGACAGATCTGTGTAGGCCAATCGCAGAGTCATAATTGCCAAGGAAATTATTAATTTAGAGTAAGAGTGGAGGTGAAATAGTTTGAATCATGAGAAAACCTGGGGAGTGTTTCATCAAGCGTTTTGTCAGTGATTTTTACTGACAAATTTGCTCTTAGCCAATCAGATGCGAGGATTTTGTAGCTTATAACAGTTGTCCGGTAAAATCACTGACAAAACGCTTGGTGAAACGCTCCCCAGATTTCTCCTCACCTCCTTGAAAACTGGTGTACTACGAGGTCACGACCTTTCTATGTTACAGGTTAAGGAAGAGAGTTAGCAAAGTGCACAGTCATATTTTTTTTTTTAAATTAGGAAAAATCATTTGACACCAGCTAGTCAGCAACTGAACAATTGTATATGAATTAAGATCACATTTCTTAGATAATCAGCCAGTCATAATGAGAACACAGCTCTTTAATATGAATAGAATCATCAAATTTGTAGGAAGTTGCCAATTTGGATTTAGTAAATGTGAAAGGGGATCTAATTGAATCACTGCGTGGTGAGCTTATCTAGTTATTTTATTTCTGTCATGAGCATCCATTTTTCACACCTTTTCCGAGGTCATGATCATTGTAGGTCATACGTGGGATGTAAAGTTCAAAATTCATGGGCATACACCACATGGCTTCAACATAAATTGAATGAATTTATATGTATCGCTTTTTTCTTGTAAATGTTACCTGATCTGTCTAATGTAGCTGAAGATAACAAACTGTGGGTTCATATATCATAAATCAATATTTCTTTCCCAAATTTTCATTGGTGTTGGTATCATACTTTATTGTAAGTAACTTCAAATGCAATAGGATTTGATGGATTTTGTAAAGCTAAAATTATCATTTTTTCCATCAAAGGTGTTACATGTATGTTCATTTTTAGAGTGATCATACACTTGATAATTGTTTGTCAAGGTATCCCTAACTGTTGTATGAAATGAATAGCCTGTTCAAAGCCTAAGAAGTTACTGACTTTACTTTCTAGCTGTACCTCATGTATTCAGCTGGAAATTAAAATGTTTTAATATTTCTTTCTTAACACTATCACCATAGGCAAATAAATGATGTACGCGTACCTGCATAAGTGAGCGTTGCATGAATTAATTATGTAAATGATGTCTGAAAAGTTCATAGCATTTTGAGCTATTACAAGTGGTTTACAAAGGCTACCCTTTCCTTGTATACGTCCAGAGTCTCTGCCAGTCCATGTGGTGTCACAGAGGGGAACGCCGATGTGAAACCAAGTTCCTGCCGGCGGCAGACGGAACCCCCTGCGGCGCCACCATGTGGTGCATCCAGGGCAAGTGCCTGGACCGGGGCCAGCTGGGACCCACCATGGTCCATGGGAACTGGTCCGAGTACGGCGAGTTTGACGTCTGTTCCAGGACCTGCGGGGGAGGGGTGCAGTACAAGGAGAGGCGATGTGACAACCCCCACCCTCAGAATGGGGGGAAGTATTGCGAGGGTCCAAGCAGGATATACAGAATGTGCAACATTCAGGTAAAAAGATTCACTCTAATCTTTGCTCTTTCCATTAAAATCAGTTTAGTTCAGTATAAGTTTTTATACAGTTTGATTTTAGACAAATATTCCTGCAGTAATTTTACATAACACAATGATATTCAACAAATTCTACTTCCATCTCAGTTATTTGATAATAGTGAATTGTTCTTTGATTATTATGAGAAATGAGGAAAAGGCTTAAAAATCTTCAGTGTCTCAATCTGACTTCCCTATAGCGTATATGACTATTACAAACAGTAAAAGTTCTGAGGCATTCCTTCACCTGTTTCAGTTTTATAGTTGTATAATGTGAAACCTATATGAAACTAATGTTTGATATAGAGCTTAACCCAAAGATTGGGGCCATTACAGAAATATTTGCACTTTCACAATTTCTTGTGAATATATACCAGGTATACAAATCGTGAAGGTGTTATGAGATTAGTAAGAATTTCAGACTTTAAAAAGAGTTATGTCAGTGCAGTGAACTCAAGTTGTTCTTCATCCCCTATAGACCACCAGGGATTCATACTAATCCATCAACAGAAGTGACATTAATACTCATGCACTTATGACAAATGTTTTTCCTAGTCTCCAATGATTTGTGTAATATCCTCAACGTTGCTCTCTCTTTTTTTTTTGAGATTTATACACTAGTATAGTTGCATGAACCCTGCATCAAAACCTGTTCGAGTTATGTGACAGTTTTCTGTTAAACCAGAACTTTTTGTGTGCATGAAACTTTGCAAATTTAGCGAGTGGTCAAGATTCGCAAAAGTTTCATGACTTGAAATAGTCAGTTCACAATTGAAAAAAAAAAAAATTATTGCAGTTTGTGAAAGTTTCTTCCTGCAAAATTAGCTGTCATTATAAACTCGATGACGACTGAATTATCTCATGTCCATAGGCTTAATACAGGGAACACCCGGTTCCCGTAGGCAAAGGGTTAACATCTTGCAGAAAGTTTTATGTTGCGAAAGTTTCTGGTTTACATTAACTTCTTGGAGCTGAATTTGTTTTCAAGTGACCAGTCAGGTACTACATGTTGTAGTTTCTTTCCACAATCCCAACACGTGTTATTGGACAAAGAAATTAGAATTGGTCCAGATCTCTTCCATTTGGGCTTGTTAATCTTTCCTATAACAACATGGTACCCCAACAAATTTTCCTTTGAACCATTTCCTGGAAAAAAAATTGTTGAATTTGTCCTGATTTCATCCATTTTGGATTGTTAATCCTTCCTATAACAAGGTACCTAAGCAAGCTTTCTTTTGAACCCGTTTCCATCTCGGTTTCCTCAGGTGTGCTTTAGGGATTAGTTCTCCATCAATCAACGTCCCTGACACAATACCTCAACATTTGTCACAAATGTTGGTCATATTCTCAAAAGATTTATCCGCTCTTTAAAAATGTTACCTTAGGCCAGCCTATTCAATTACATCGAAGACCTAGCCTTGCATTATAAGCTGGCTGAGACCGCCGCTGCCGTGTGTACATGATCGAAGCAAAGGCAAGCAGACATATTCCCCAAACTGGGATGAATTCCATGTTTTGCGGGGAACGTGATGAAATGTATTTTGTGAACGATACCCCCACAATTCCCCATTGTGACGGAATGACTCCTCATGTTCTCTCTGACTTCCTGCTTATGTTGCTCTCTCTCTCACCCTCTCGTTTCCATGACAACAGGAGTGTCCGGACCATTCGGAGGATTTCCGAGCCCAACAATGCTCCTCCTACAACAGCCGTCCTTTCAGAGGGTTCTACTACGATTGGAAGCCTTATCTACATGTTAACAGTGAGAAACGATTCCTTTTTATTTTGTTTGTCCCACTTTAAAGTTTCAAATTTCAAATCTTGGAAGGAAGTATACTTTTTTTGAGATAAGTTGCTTGGTTTAGAGTACTTTCCAGTACTTTCCAGTACTTTTCAAGATTGTGCGTCGATTCAGTAGCATGTATTTGAATATGACCCAAGATTAGAGTTAGTCCATATCTCTGTATATTTGTTTTTAGAAGCAACTTTATTATAAATGATATTTTCAGTCTTTTGCAGTTTCTAGAATAGAAAATGTTATCCTGTAATCAAATATAGAAATCATAGAATTAATTTGATGTAATTCCACCCAGTATACCATAGTGTCATTCTTTCTGGGTCTTTTGAATGTATAGCTACTGAGGATGAAACGACCTGTCGGCATGTCTGCCATATATCCAAACTAAGACAAAACATCATTGGCGGATCCAGGGGGGGGGGGGGCGCTTCCGGCCCTTTTAGAATGAAGACCTTTTTTTTTTTTTTTGTCAGGGAATTATGGAGGGAAACTGGACCCCCATAACCCATAACCACTGAGCGAATTTTCGAGAAGCTGGCGAGACAAAAAAAATACGGGTCTACCTTTTCCAAAAGTTGACAAACCTTCATTTGTGTGCCCCCTCTTATACTCAATCCTGGATCCGCCCCTGCAAAACATTGATTTTCTGAACATTTGAAAAAACAAGAGTCTTCCTAATCTCTCTCTCTCGCTCTCTCTTTTTTCTCTCTCTTGCTCTCTTTTTTCTCTCTCTTTCTCTCTTTCTCTGTCTCTCTATCTCTTTCTCTTTCTCTCATGAGGTAGAGGAATCTCAGAAACATATGAATCTCTTTTTTGATGTTTCAAATGTATTTGATATCTTTTGCTATTTCCCCCCTCTTCCTCCGCCTATTTCAGCAAAGCCTCAAATCTGTCAAAACACATTGAATCACAGATCAGTGATGCCAGTATCTTGGGAGAGAACCAATAAATGATTGTTTTTCTTTGCATTTTGGGTTTGTTGTTGGAAGACTTGGTCATGCTGTGATTGGCTTAATATTTCTGAATTCATATCCAGTGTATGACTCATAGGATCGATACAATGTGACAGTTCTATATGCAGCTCACCGAAGTGATTATTTAGGGTAATTTTCGCGGGGTCAAAGCTCAATCCTTTAAAAACTATCTGATTTTTTTTTATTTTTACCTAGAGGGTCTAGGGTCAATCATTCATTTAAACTATTTTCTGATATGAATTTTGTATAGCTCAAAGATTATTTGAAAACTAATGTTAAAAAGAAAAGTGTTTTTTCTTATGAGCATGCTTTATAAAGTAATAAAAGATTAAGTTATTCTTTATAATGTTGGAATTATAATTAATAATGAACTTAATGAAATTGATGACTTCAAATTGATACTAATATTTTCTTTAAATTGTATAATACCACTCTTATATGCCAGATTTCTGATAGCTTTGAAGTTCAACCCACCTGTAAAAGTTCCCCTCAAAAGGATACGATCTTCTCCCATGCGTGTCTATGTTTTGACAATGTCGGTGGCATTTATAAGAGGACCCTCTGACTCACACACCCCTGTAGAGGTTTCTGGCCAGACAGTCCAAACTCCATCCATCTGCATCCAATGTTTCCAAAACCCTGTTAGCTCGTCAGAGCAGACAAAACATCTCTCGCCTCCTTTGTCCAAAGGTTGCCGAGTTTCAGATGTTGGGACTTGCTGAGAAAGTTGAACGCATAAAAGCTGTTAAATGTTATTGGTCATTGTCATTGACCAATATCACATGGTGTAATAGTTGTGGCTTTAGTCAATGCATGTGCAAAAAAGCTATGATTATCCAATATCAGTTATGTATGGCTATTACTTGGAAAATGGTGCAAAATGGAGAAAGAAAATTTATACTATTCGGGATTAGTTTACTTTATTTATTGCATAGTTTAGTTCTTTCTTTTAATGATTCTCATTTCAGATGTCTCCTTGTCTACATGTATTTCTATCTAGAGTTCTCTCTCTGTCTCTGTCTCTCTCTGTCTCTGTCTCTCTCTGTCTCTGTCTCTCTCTATCTCTATCTCTCTGACTTTTATTATGCATCTTTCTCTCACGGTGTCTATCTCAACTTCTTTCAACCTCTCTGTTTCTATGTCAAATTCTCTGTCTTTTTCTCTCTGTTTAGGCTATTTTTATGTATCTCTCTCTCTGTTACTATTTCAAGTTCTCTCTTATTCTTTCTATTTTGCACTCTCTCTCTGATCTCTCTCTCTTTCACACTCTCCATCTCTCTCTCTTTCTCTCTCTCTCTCTCTCTGTCGCTCTCTCTCTCAGTATTTTGTATAATTTGTTCTACTTTATCTCCCTCTCTGTGTGCAGAAAACGAAGCCTGCAAGCTGTACTGCATTGCTGATGGGTTTGACTTTTACTTTGCTCTCTCTGGGAGTGTGGTGGACGGGACGAAATGTGACGCGGATTCTAACAACGTCTGTGTAAATGGCAGATGTGAGGTAAGCGCTACAAAATAGAATCTTGATATGATCAAAGGAAATCACTTTCTGCTGCTTGTCTGGGCTGGGTCTTGAAGTTTTATGGATATTGTGCTCATCTCTTTCATGTCTTTTCACTTGTCTGTTCTTTCCTATTTCTGTATTCTTTTCTCTTTGAACTCACTTTCAGCTGTACTTTTTTCCCCCTGTTCTCATTCTTCTTTTCTCTTCGTATCGTGTATCTTCTCGTCTTGCTTAACTTTTTTTCCTAATAGTTTCCATGTCTTTTAGAAGCATTCTCTCTTTATCTTTGTCTCTCCTTCTATCCCCTCTCTCTCTCTCTGTCTCACTTTCCTTCCATCTCTCTGTCTCCTTTGATTTCTTTCTATCTCTCTCTCTCTCTCTCTCTTTCTCTCACACACTCTACTCATTTTTCTTTTCATTTTTATCAATACCTTAATTTTTTCTCGTATTTGTTGTTGTCCTTTTCTTTTCTTCTTTTTCATTTTTTTTTTGCAATAACAATTTGATTAGTATTTCTTGCAGTATTGTATGCCTTTGGTTTGGAATGTATCTGAAATACAAAATATTGAGGTGTATAGGTAGGGATTAAAAGTGAAATTGAATGTGTATCTCACCTTCCAGAAAGTAGGCTGTGATCACATTCTTGGCTCTGATGCCCAACCCGATGCTTGTGGTGTGTGCCATGGTGATAACTCAACATGTGACTTTGTCAGAGGCGTCTATTCTGAACAACATGAACGCAATGGTAAGCCTATTTCATGTATCTTGACCATTGTACTATTTTACCTTTTTTTCAATCCCAGCCAATTAAACCAAAAGATGTTTCATAGTTCTCACCTTTTCCTTGTGGTTACAAAGTGCAACACACCATGTTCCACATGTTTGAGCCACTCAAACAATGATACCGTATATCACTTCGAAAGCCCCCATTTCATCCATGACAAGTTACAATAACTGTTACAAGCTACTGAAATGAATGCATCTGATTGGCTATGAGGAGATTTGTCATAGATATGCAGCAGTTGTTATTGATAATAGATTTTATGAAACAGGACCCAGTTGAGCCAGTAGAATCCATATTCTGTTTTCACTCATTTTCTTTATCTCATCTTTTTTGTTTATCTCTTCATCTCCTTCTGTTGTGTCTTTCACTTCCCCTATTCTTCTGAGCCGCCCCTTATTCTCGTTCTCTAATTGAGCGTACCCCAACGAAAAACCACACACTATGCCGATAAGGGTTTTCCATCCTCCGAATGGAAATAAATGAATTATAACCAAAAAATTCTTTCACTCCTTTCTTTTCTTAGCCCCTTTTATGTTCTCTCTCCAAATGGAGTTCTTAATATATGTATGAAAAACCTGTACAAGTTATTGTTGAGGCACTGTTTGTCATTTTCAAAACAAGGTTACATCTTATTATAGATTGTGGAAAATTTAAAACTTTGGGGGAAAAATGGGGGGTGGGGGGGAACTTTACTTATATGCACTATGCATGCTTCCTTTAAGCTTTCTCTAAAACTCAGAAATCAAACACTTGGCATGGCTCTCTAAGAAATTTCTTGTTTCATGTTCATTTTAAGACTTATCACTCTTGCTCATGTAATACATGGAATATAATCAGTACAAAATTGATTGGATTGAAACATGAGTTCCATTACCACATCATCCCCCTCTTCTGATTGCATTATTTAGATCAAGGCTAGATCAGTGTTTGAGGTTTTTGATTGCATCTGAGGGAGGGACTCCTCAAGTAATGTCTTTGATTAGACATTTAGCCTACTCAAAGATATTGGCAGTTGGAGTCTTTCCTGTGATAAGAAATTTACCACACCTCTTATGTCCCCTATGTGAGATGTCAATTTAGATTTGCTTTAGAGGATACAGATTAGAATACACCAAGATAGTTAATTCAATGTTTATTTCAAAGATAAAATGCATATAAGGCATTATTTAAAGACATTATTGCAATTGATAACAAACATGGATGTAACAAGCTTAAATATGGCAACCCTTGAAGCCCTCTTCATACCGCAAGTCAAAGATGCATCTTAATTCGAGTTTATCTGTCTATGGCAACATTAAGTTTAACAAACTTCCTGAAGAGGTGCTTCCATTATCACCCATTCCATCCCACATTTGCCCTCACATCTCATCTGATAGCGGACCGGGGGAGCGTTTCATCAAGCGTTTTGTCAGTGATTTTTACCGACAACTGTTATAAGCTACTGAAATCCTTGCATCTGATTGGCTGAGAGCAAATTTGTCAGTAAAAATCACTGACAAAACGCTTGATGAAACGCTCCCTGCTATCTCAGTGTGTGAGTCAGTAAGCCCTCTATGGTGGACTAGTAGCTCTAAATAGATATAGGTAACTCCGAGTGCCCTGGATGCCCTGGATGCTCCACAAAGATGGGCATCAGAAAGAAGATGACATCTTAAGTATCTGTCATCATAACATCCCTAACGCATCCCTAGTTATTGGCCTGCTAGCTCAAGACATTTGGAGTCTTGAAAGAAGGTGGAGGATTTTTTGTTTGTGAACAGATAAAAGATTATATTTCTCTCATTTAACCCTATTTTCTCTTTATATACTACACAATGAAAATCAGACTAACTAAATTAATAGCTTAATCAAATGAAATAATTTCTGAGCATCTTTACACCTGGTTATTTATATGAAAAAAATACTTGAATCTCTTTAGATTTTTCAAATTCTCTGTTAGGATTAGGCCTAGAATGAGGAATTTAATATCTCTCTAGTCAAAAATTGTATAACAGATAAAATAATGATAAAACCTTCTTGTGGATTAAATTTGCATAAACAGAAAGCATGTATTCATAACATTCATTCATAATGAATGATGAATATTCATAGAATTTTTGCACTTGTACCACTTTTGGTCAGAAATGTAGCTAACATGAAATAAAACACAAACTACTTTTTACAAAGTTATTATGTTAATTTTTTTTTTGTTAATATACATGGATTTTTAAGTTTATAGCTGTTAGTGTCGGCTATGCACCTGTACACACAAGCAATCGGTGATTAATTATGTAACAAAGCTGACACAGGGTTGACTCATGGTGCCAATCAGTCTATCTGATCGACAAGGAGTAAACAATTTTCAAACCTTAAAGTAGTTTAAAATGACAGGTACTAGTGTACCAGTGATATTTTTCCTGCACGTGGCAAATGAGATAATCATGCTGTTGACGACAGATTTTCACCATTTCACTTGGTGTATTTTGTTATAATCAAGTAATATTAAGGTTGGCCAGAAAGAATTCTCAACCATTACAGTTTATTATATATATGTAGTACATATCTGTTTTACGATGTTGCTACGTTATACACTATAGCTATGGGTGTAAAAATGATCTTAAATCTTTTCTAAATGCATGGCACTGTAACTTGCTTCTTATGATCATAGTAATCTTCATGGCCCATATTCTGAACTCGGGTATAAACCATGGTTTAAATCTGTGGTTTAACTATGGGTAGCCATAAATTTAAAACTTTGTTTACACTGTATGTTCCTTATGTTTACTGGATTCTGGTCTCATGCTTTAATGGTCAAGAAATTTATTGTACTTTTATTCCCAGACAGTTTTTAAAAGTTTGAGTACCAAAAATATATAAATGATAAATTGAATATCTACTCTTAGAGATTTGTGTCACATTTGGCTGCCCATAGTTAAACCACACATTTAGACCATGGTTTAAGTTAAACCGGAGTTCAGAATACGGGCCCATGTGTTTTATGTAAATTATAATTTGGGAACTTGGCAGTGACGGTGATCAAAAGCAAAAGGTTAACCCTTTAATTTTGAAGTCAAAGAAAAATTGTGATTGAACCTGTTTGAAATAAGTGATGAATGAAAGCAAAATGATATCTAACAGGGGTGAATGAACCTTGCAGTCAATTGATGACCAATTGGCCTTGTGAGAAGAGAAAAAAAAAGGAATGAAGATACTTGTATGTTTGCAATTGTTTTATGTTTAATGTATGCCAAATTCCTGTTAGTTATTCTTACCAAGTAATAGCTCAAGCGATTATCTAGCCCTTTGCACCTTTAACGGCTCAGAAGATAGCAAGCCTGTCATTTTACCAGTTGTCATTATGATTAAGAATGAATCAACTGTACAGTGATAAATGAATCATAAATACATTTGTTGAATGTGGCATGCCCGCTTGCTTTGTTGATCAAGTTACAGAGAGGTGCATGAGAAAGTCAGTCATGACTCTTTTTTTTTTTCCATACAGATATGTAGATAAGAAAAGGATTATGAAGATTTGAAGCTTTATAATGAAATGAAAATGTTTTCTCCAGAAAGAAAATGAAAATAATAGAATTTGGATAGAAAAAGAGATGCAGTGAAAGGAGGCAGAACTATAAGTGGAAAAAAAATCCCACTTGATTTATTGAGATTGCATATATTTTGTGCCTTCTCAAGGTAGAATTTTGGTTGAACTGATGTACTTAATATTTGCATTTTCTAGACACACTTATGGCAAACTTAAAAAAATGCTTAACATCAAGTAAGACTTAGTGGATATTTAACAGAAGATGAATATTTAACAGAAGATGACACAATTAATTTTTCAGAATAAGCAATTTGTATGCAGCTTTAAGGGACACAGTTAACTGGCCTCAGCAAAGGATTATGCGATAAACCTTGAAATAAGGGAAGGATTTAAGTGCTCAGCCGCAGGGGTTATCCAAGGCTAGCTCAGCCATGACACTACAGATCTTGAAATGTGATTTCTCGTTCTTAATAAGGCCAACTCTAATTTGCTTTAGGTGGTGAAGAAACCTTTGACGCATGTGTGTCTAATATCTCCTTGCTGGATTTGAGTAATGACAGAACAGGTAGTTGATAGGACCGCACTTAATGTGACAGCTTTAATGTGATTTTTTTTTAAAGTATGCAAGGGAAAGGTTAAGAAAGGCAAATACGGACATTATGGTGACTCAATGGTAATGATAGAATCTGGTAAACAAGGTATTTACCTTGTGATTGAAACCAAGCAACGCAAACATTCTTGAGTAAAGAACATGCACCTTATTTTACCTACAAGATCGTGTTAAAAAGCAAGCTGTAACACTCCATCTATAGGAGTACATAGATATTGCAAAGTAAATAATTAAGTTTTGTTAGAATGTTTATGTATCCTCGTAACGGTAACACTGTGTAATCTTTGTATGTACATGGAAACAAAAGGAACGTTTATCTGTTCAAAGCCAAATAACTTATTTAACCCTTTCATGACTGGAATTATTGAAGGGCTAAAATGATCACATTTTGTTCTTCAAATTGGCAACAAAATGTGGTCAATTGTCTCGCAAGGGTTAAAAAAATGACCAAATAATTCACATTCCTTCCTCTCTTCCTAGATTACTATGAGGTTGTGAGGATACCCCGGGGTGCTCGTCAGATCAGCGTGGCTGAACTCAGCTCTTCGGATAGCTACCTTGCCCTGAGAAACAGTAAATACATGTACTACCTGACGGGCGGTTGGACGGTCGACTGGCCCGGCAACTTCAAATTTGGCGGGACTCTCTTTGAATACAGGAGACCGTACAAGAAGCCAGAGTATCTGGAAGCGAAGGGACCAACCAACGAGGAGCTGATTGTGGAGGTAATCTATGATGAAGAACCATGCAGTATTTGTTGTTCCAAGTTGTTTTCTTGTTCCATTGATTCAACAAACAGTAGTGTTTTCACATCAGCACGAGATCGGTTGTTGCTTTTGGAAATAAGTTGGTTTCTACTTTTATAGGAGGTAAATATCTGTACTTCTCGAAATACAAAAAAATGTTTTTGGGGTCAGATGAATGCAAGACCTATGCAGATAAGTGTGCATATTTTGCCTATACTACATGTACATTCCCTTCTTCCAATAACAAATATAAGATATAAATGAATAATGGCAGTACCAAGTTAAGATTTTGGATTATAATATTTTACCTACAATTGTCTGACCTGAAAAAGAAAATGTGTGGAAGGCTATTGAATACTGACTGACTGTCTTACAAGGTAGAACAGTTATTCCATTTGCAGTTCTCATAAGCTGTCAACCTTAAGGATGTCTTCGCTCCCCTCCATTGGTAACGAATAATAATAATGAAAAGCTTATATAGTGGGTCATATGTTGCCATCTGTATGCACTTGAGCAAATGATGGAAAACTAACTATAAATACATGACATTAAATGACATTACACTACATTCAATAAAATTATATTGAATTACAATTAATTGCAGTACATTACATTACATTAAAGTGATTTGGTAACTTTGTAGAGGCTTGATAAAAACTGAGCTGCCTGGCCTTAGATGCTATCAGTGTATGTAATATGGTGTAAAAATGAAGACCAGGGGGATAAAAGCACTTCAAAATCATCATATCCTTCACAAAAGTAAAACATATGCAAGTGACTGGAAATGCCAGAATCATTTTCCCCATAGACTCAGTGTTAGACTAAAGCGTATGGCCATACGCTTTCGTAAATAGAAGTATTCAGTCATAGATATCTTAATAATAGCATTATATATATGAAAATCCTTTCTATGCCTGGCTATTTATTTATCCTTCTAAACATCATTATATAAGACAGATATCAAAATTCAACAATTTATTAAATCAAGCCTCCACAAAGTTACCGAATCCCTTTAATACAACATAGAAGTGAAATAGCAGATAACATGAACATACACATCATGATAGAAGCAATGAGATAACTTGTTACATTATTGCATTCATAGTGAATTTGGACAATTGGGTAATTTCGTACTCCGTCCCTTTGAAGCTCATATAATTGTACTGCAAAATCCAGGGGTATATCAGTGAGGATAATATCTCTGAAGCAATGTATACCTCTGAGTACCAGTCTTTGGGATCCTCTTTCAACCCAAAGATGTTAATTTGTTCATCATCCCCGACCAGCTCACATCTGGCATAACTGGCTTTCTTATATTAACCGGTCTCATCGCATGTTAGGTCCTGGTGGAAGTATCCACAAGAAGAGCAATTAGTTCCTCGCCACATTGCTATGGGAACACTTCTGTTTACTTTGGTAGCTGTAAGAGCGTCAATGATGCAACACTTTTGCTATCTTTGAAGAGATCTTCGAGATTTAATTTCATGCCACTTCTCCTGGTAGAGTATGCATTCAAACATGCTGTTAGTCGTTGTGAAGCGTTTCAGTTCTGGCTGTATCATCCCTGGTTGAGACCCTGGATAAAATTTTTTTTTAAATAAGGACGAATATATACATATCGAGTACATGTACACTAGATTTCATATCCTGTAATGCAAATCATGCCGCTCCTTTTCAAAATGTTCATTACATTGATGTATTTTTTTTAAAATAAGGGTTACCTGAATTAATTCGTTTTGATTGCTCATTCTGATTTTTTTTTCCCTCCCCTTATCTTATATGATTTGATGTGTCCATTCTTTCTTACTTTATCTTTATATCATCAGAAAAATGTGGCACTTCTCCCTTTGTTTCGTGGTCGATTTCTTTTGTATGTTTCATAGTTTGACCATTCTGTACATGAACTTTCTTACTTTATCTTTATATCATCAGGAAAATGTGGAACTTCTTTGTAATACATTGCTCCTGCTCTGAATGTTTCAAATCAACATTCTTATCATTTATTATTGGAAATTTTCTAAGCTTCCCTTTGTTTCATGGTCGATTTCTTTTGTATGTTTCATAATTTGACCATTCTGTACATGAACTTTCTTACTTGATCTTTATATCATCAGGAAAATGTGGCACTTCTTTGTAATACATTGGTCCTTCTCTGAATGTTTCAAATCAACATTCTTATCATTTATTATTGGAAATTTTCTAAGCCTCCCTTTGTTTCATAGTCAATTTCTTTTGTATGTTTCATAATTTGACCATTCTATACTATTACTGTCAATCAATAAATGTTGATTACATTTTCCCCGATCGATTTCACAGATTCTTTTGCAAGGAAAGAACCCAGGAGTGCAGTATGAATACACTGTTCTAGGGAGCCATGCATCGTCAGCGTCACCAGTACACACGTATACATGGAACGAAACATACACTGGCTGCTCTGCGACATGTGCTGGAGGTATTCACTATCAATGCACACCTTGCATTGAACTGTTTTTGTTTAGAGTCATCAAAGCTAGGCAGCTCATGCTATCCAAGATTTTCGATCAGTATAAAAAGTGGTGTAGAAACAAGAGTGCCTCCATTTTTTGCTCAAAATGAAGAGTATCAGTATCTGATATTTATTGTAGTGTAATAATAGAGAATGCTTTTTTGATTGGAGAAGGAATGCTTCATATTTGATAGCATATTTTGACGATCAACAGAAGAAATCAGGAATTTACCGCAATGATGTTGCACCACTTGAAGATTGTAGTCATTGGCATTTCTATTTCAGTAGAAACAATGAATATTTCAATTTTTTATGATACACTCTGCTTGTAGGACAGTAATGGCTAAATGAAATTATTGCTGCTTGACATGTGTCTTATATAGAAAATAACACTTAAAATGTAGGATTGCTTTATTAAACAGTCACAATTTCTATCACAATTCTACCTTTTTCTGTCATCACAATCAACTTTATAGGAGTAAAATCTCAGGTGTTAAGATGTCAACGTGATTACCAAGATGAGGTTGACGAGTCATTCTGTGATGCTGCCACCCGACCTGAGCAACATGTTGTGGTATGCAACAAGAACCCTTGTCCACCTAGGTATAGCATTACTACTTCTTTTAAACCAATCATAAACTTGAAGGGGATAAATTGTTAAGGTCTCTAGTACCTAAAAATTTAACTTGTCAGTCATTACGTTGAAGCATTTGATAGAGCCTTTCCTCCAAGGAGCTAGTACCCAAGATGAAAGATATAAACAAAGAGTCCAATCAAGCCATATATGGATAGCTAAATCAGGAAAATGAATGCAGAGATTTTTGCACTTTAATTCTCATTGGAATACTTCTCATTTTCTGTATAAGTACTTTCGATTATAATTTCATTCACTTCTGATGTTTTCCAATTCCAAGATTTTAGAAACATTTTGATGCAGATATTCAAAAGGGACAATATTGTTAGCTTGATTATATAGGGATGAGCTGATCTTATCTTCTCTAGACTTGTCTATGTGGTTCTGTTTCATTATGATCTTCATACTGTCAGGTGGACGGTGAGTGCATGGAAGCCCTGTAACCGTCAGTGTGGTGGCGGCCGGCAGAAACGTAAGGTGATATGTATCAAGGAGCTGGCAGGGGGCAGGAACAAGACTGTCAAGAGCAGCTTCTGTTCTGGGCAACGGCCGCAGAAATGGCGGGCCTGCAACTCCGAAGACTGCCCACCCAAATGGGTACCTGGCAGATGGTCTGAGGTAGGTCCTTTAGTGGTCCGTTGGCTTGACCAAGTCTGTTTTAAACTATGAAAGGGCAGTTCCATGGAATGTGTCCTGCAAAATATACATATTTTATCCATTCATTTCATTCACAAGTGTCAAATTTCTAGATATGGCCTTTGACTTTAATGGTCAGGATACCATAAAAAAAACTAGTCAGTGGTCATATCAAAGAGATTTTACACAAGTAGAATCAACCCTGGAGATGATTTAGAGCCTGATCAATACTATGTCATTTCTAGGTGGATATTTTAAAGACATTTCCAGCATATCTTTAAAAGTAGCATGATATTATCAGCAACTTGAGTGACCAACTTCGTTTTATACCTGCATGATTTTTGTTTTCAATTTCTCTTAAGTTAAATAAGGGAAGCACAGGAGAGTCTCAATATTCTTAAGAACTGACTGTCTTACCGAAATGTTCATGATGATATTATACTGTAGCTGTGTGAAATGAAGGAGAGAATTACCCAATTTTCAATGTCTTCCCATGACTGTGATTTACCTATGGTCTTTGTTGTTCATAAATGAAGAAACAAAATTAATTCAGTGTTCATTATCTTAATTATTTTGGTCGAATAAGAAAACAAAATGAAATCTTCCACTTTTCTGCGTTATTTACAATGATGTGTTACAGTTAAGTTAAGTTAATTTTCAATGCAGAATTTCTTTTTGTATTCTTGTATTTCTTTTTAGAAAGTGCATGGCTTGATTGATTATTTTGCATCTTTGAGTTCTGATTATTCTTTTGTCATGTCTCCTGCCAGCTAAAAAAGTAAATGTTCCTAGAATACCAGCAAAATAGCATGTTACTTTAAAACAGCTTGACATTGTTATTTTCATCAAATGGACTAAATGGGATAACCTTTAAATTTCTCTCTTTCTTTCTTTATATCCAACTTCATCCCCGCTACTTTTTTGCTTTTTCTTTATCTGTTTGCACACTTTGCATCATTTGACTTTAATTTCATTCTTATTTTCCATCCAAACTCCACACGGCTTTCATTCAATCCACCCCACCCCACCCCAACCCCCCCCAAAAAAAATCACAAATCATGAATTATGTTGCTACCTGCACAATGAACTTCAAAATATTTTTCAAACCTTCATCACTCAACCAACCAACCCCCACTGTAAACCCATTTCAAACACTTCTTTGTAAAAAATTAAAATTGGCTTGTCCTGAAAAAATTCATTTTGCACCCAAACTTTGCTTGTTGTTGTGTCAATCCATGCCCAAATTCAAACACCTTCCCTATACTATCACGCCACTCTACAATCCATGACAAACATTGCATTATTGTTTTTTAAAAATTCCAAACGGCTCATTTTTCCCTCGAAACCTTGTCGTTTCCCTTGTGTAAATCCAACCCCAAATCCATATTTCCAAACACGATTTTGTGTGTGTCTGCCACAACTCTGATCTTCTTTCCTCAAACCTTTTCTCTGTCGATTTCATTTCTGTGCTTTCTCTTTGTATCGTCTTACTTCCTCTTTCCTACCGTTCAATGGCCTCTTTGCATCGGTATCTGTTACCCTCCCTGACCACACCCCTCCTGGGCCCCTCTACCACCACACCCCCAATGGACCACACCCCTGTTGTACCCCCCACAGTGTTCTCGTACCTGCGGTGATGGGTTTCAGACCCGCATGGTGTCCTGTGTCTCCCTCACTGGCAGTGGGCAATACCACCGGCAAGCCTCCGATCGGTGTCGGGACACCATCAAGCCCCACACGCGCCAGCCCTGCAACCTCATGGAGTGCCCCCTCAAAGTCCAGTGGTTTATATCGGCCTGGAGCGAGGTGCGATCACTCACACTCAAAATGTTTTTTTTTGTAAAATTTTGATTTTTAATTTAGATGATTTTCTTATTATCTTCTAACAGTGCACATAGCTTGTATTTATTGCATATGAACAACTATACTAACAAAGCTACTGTATTTGCACACCTAACAAGTCAATACATTTATGAAATTATAAGTTTCTCTAACAATTTACTTGAATTTATTCAACTAGATTCATGTTCGCAGGTACTTAACGTTCAGTTTTTTAAACATACATGTATATCCTGTTACAGTAAATCATATTTTACCTCGTTTACATTTGTTTTTAGAACTTGGATAAAAAGTGATAAATGTTAAGTATTAAAAAGAATAGAAAATTGTGTCTCTACTGGGTTAATTTGAGATGTCTCCATCATTGTTTACAATATGGAATTAAAAAATTACCAATCAGCCACTGCATTTGACCATTTTTATTTAGGATAGAGAAGGTATCGTGTTAGGTGTGTGATAAAAAATGTAGTTTTAGATTTTAACCACATGTTGGAAAAGGTCTTGTACATGTTATAAGGCTGACTATTTTCTAATTTGGGGATCATTTTTTTCAGGGGAAAGCAAATAATCCATATACGGTAACAAATTAGTTTTGAATCTATAAATTGTTAAGAAGTAATGTCACAGATTCTCTTAATAACTGTATCAGAAATAGGCTACTGAAATGCTTCCTAATTTATGTCACTCAGATAATGTTTTGTTAAAGCAATCTTAAACTTTCAAAGTAAATTTCAGCCAAATTCCGGTGGCCTTGACCAACATTGTGGTTTACCATTCTGTACACATGTAGAATGCTGTCTCAATTATTAAAGCACTACCTGCTAGAAAAGTAGTCCGTCATATTCCTTGGCTTAAAATTGTTTTGGGTGGTGGAATTATTAACTTTGCTTTCTCTGTGTAGTATTAGGTAATCCAATGAAATTCATAAATACAGCATACTTTTGACAACTTAATAACCCATTCGTAGAACTCTGTATCCTGGCTTTCACACTTCCATGAAAATGACCCAAATATATTCTGTTTTCGGTTGAAAAAAATGTTTGTCTTTTCCACGTTTCAGTATGAAAGATTATATCTTGTATACTTATTATACCCATTTTAAGTTTGACTTACTCTATCAATATTCTATGAGATGATTTTTGAATGAGTATGGGTGCAGAATTCAAAATAAAATTTTATTTCAAAAACTTAGCCAAAGATTGAAGTGCTTTTGAAAAATTCCAATAGGGAGGATGGTTCTTTCAAGCAAATCGTCCAATTATATCAATACTGTTAATAAGTATTTGAATCCATTTATTACTCACCTTAATAATTGCATTGTGATGCATTTAAAAAATAACTGCATCATAATTTTAACCGTTTTGCAAGTAAAAATGGATATTCATTAGATTTACCAAATCCCTTTGCCCATCGACAACAGTGCTCTAGAACATGTGGTCCTGGGAAGCGCCTACGCATCATGAAATGCAGTCACCTTGATGAGCAAGGTCAGTACAGAGAGCTTCCAGCAGTGCGGTGCCAACATCTCAGCCAACCTGTCCTTGCGCTGTCCAAGCCCTGTAACCTTCAACCTTGTAGGATAGAGGTTAGAGGTCGATGGCAACCAGGTGAATGGTCACAGGTAAGATCTATGGTGTCATGACCTTTGATAGATCCACCCTGTCCTTGCCATGTCCAAGATATAATTCTTCAATCTGACCTCTATCTGTAGAATGGAGGTCAGAGGTCAATTATATAGCAACCAGGTGAATGGTCTCAGGTAGGTTGTGGGGTGTTGTGACCTTTTGATAGAATGAATTCACTTCATCCTTGTCTTGACCAGGACCGATACACTTCATCCTTCAAGAATAGCAGTCATGTGTTGATTGCATCCCAATGACTTCATGGTCACAGATGTTTAAATATCTGTTTTTAGTCAATTTACAGTTACATGTGAGTATCGAAATTGCCGGTCTGTCAACATCTTTAATAACCTGTTGCCTTCGGGAACCAGCTAGGTGCATTCTGAATCTATAGGTTATGGGGAATGAGAGAACTGAATGGTCAGTGGGTTAAAGAGAAGGTTGAGTGGCGGAAAAGGTGAAAAAAAATTTGTGAGCTTTCTTGTTCCTATTATGTCAATTTGGAAGAACATCATGGTAGAAATGTCCCTTGAAAAGGATTGCTCCTCAGTTGCCCTCATATTGAAAATGTGAAAAGAAATAGCTGATATGTTTGGGCCAAACATTCATACGTGTGTGCAGTCTCATATACCCATTTTTGTGTGTAGTGCTTGTGCTTTTCAACTCAAGTATTGGTCATTTTCTTATCATTTTGATGATTCTAAAACCTGACAGTATACACCGATTCTTATTTAGACACGATCAACCTTTCCCAATTGCTGTGAGACGGTTTCTTTCACAATGTAATTCCATGACCAGAACTCAACTTATCTTTTAAGACATTGTTCAGGAACACTTGCCACCTAAATGCAAATAATTTTTATGGCTGATGTTGTTTGCTTCCTCTCCTTCCCACCTTACAGTGCAGTGCCACGTGTGATGGAGGCACCAAGACGAGACAAGTGGAGTGCGTTAGTACTAATAGCGTCAGCGTCAGACCGAATTCTAGACTTATATGTGACAACAGTATAAAGCCAGAAGAAAACAGAAATTGCAATACAGATCCATGTCCATCACGAAGTGCTTGTGAGTGAACATCTATCTTAAAACACAAAGATTACATATTTTCTACAATCTACATTTCATTACTGGCGTAATTCATCACATATTCAGAATTTTTTTCTAAACCTTTTGAGCATGTATTGTGTAAAGCAGTCTTGAATGCTAAACAAAAATTACTGTGACATTCATTCCTCATTGTCAAAATTTTGGCCAAATTATGCTCAAATAATAAAGTTAGGGCTGCAAAGACTGGATTGTCAACATTTTTTCTATGTTATTTTAACCTCATCCAAAAAGAATCTATTCAGACAAATATAAAATCCCAAAGATGCTGATTTAAAAAAAAATCTATTTCATCTTATTTTCATTGTTTCATATCCTTCTCTTATTCCACCATCCAGATCCTTATGCAGCATGTAGAGATGAATACAACTGGTGCTACCTCGTACCTCAACATAATGTATGCTCGCATCGATTTTACGGAGTCAAATGCTGCCATTCCTGCACCTACAGGGGTTGAACAGACTGGACATCATGGACATGAAATCTATCGTCCGACACCTCTCTCTCTCTCTCTCTCTCTCTGTTCAGTCTCAATCATTGATCCGAAGAGAGCTGAAAGGAAATCTTCAGGCAGTTGTGGTATACGTTGTATTGGCATCTTGTGGACCTGATGCATTCACCCGGGAGTACTCACATCTTGATACTAATGATGTTTAGAAAAACTTTGGAAGAACTGGTCTGGACTGTTGGCGTAAGATCTAGGTCAACCTTGTTTTCTAGGGTCCCTTTGAGGGGGGGGGGGGGTGGGGGGTAGCTGAACCCTTTCTTCTCGGACTGGAAACTCCTTGGATTTAAAAGTATTTTGCAGGTGGATTGCAGAAGGTGGTGGATTGCAGAATGACTGGTTATATTTCAAAGTTTCCAGAAGAGAAGTGGATAAGTGGATTACTATGTTTTCTCCAAGACCTTTGGTAGACCAGCAGGTGAAGCGTTTAAAAAATGAATCATTATTGTGTAGAATTCAGATATGTTGGTATTCAGCTACTCCTGCAGATAAAGACTTATTGCTTGTTCATTGCCATTCCTTAAGACTTCAGAATTTTGAGAATGGCAAAACATTTAGAAAACTGCAAAAGTTGAGAAGAAAAGGGACTCTGACTATATGTTTTTGGCACTGATCAAATCCCTAAAATCGAGTTTGCACAACTCATTCTCCCATCTTTGTAATGGTCATAATGGAGGTCAGATCTGCACCTCCTTCCTAATTTTTCTGTTCGCAATTTTTAATGTGCAAATATATTTCATTCTGGGTAAATTGACATTCTCCGGCCCTTGATAATGATTATTTCAATGCCAAAATTGTAATTGCCTTGTCCCCCCCCCCCCCCCCCCATTTGAAAAATTCTTGCAAAGTTCATGGACACATTACCATAGACACTAGGGGTGGTATTCTGAGATTCATTTTATCTTGATTTTAGTGAAATGATTTTAATCATCATAACAAAATGTACACTTCTGGCACATCATTGGTTAATGACTGCGCAAAAGTGGCTGTGTACGCGGAAGACATCTGTACAAACACCAATGAAATGCTGCAGTTTAAAATTTGTTAGGACAAATAAAATCTTTTCACTAACATCAAGATAGAATAATTCTCAGAATACCACCCCAGAATGATTTATCTTTAGACTTTGGACAAAAGTAGGTTTTAAATAGCCTGCAATATGGACAGTATTGACCATTTATCATGAGAAAACAATCGCATAGCAATGAAAAAGCAAGTGTGGATCAAATATCAAATGGGTTGGAAATAGAAATCCTTAAAATGATGATAGACTGTTTTCATGATTTATTTTTTCAGCTATTTATTTAGAAAACTGATATATATATAGACATTATATAATATGGAATGTGCTAGAAGGGATACCTCTGAAGTTCTTCATATTGCTGAAAATGTGAATAAACAGGCTATGGTTATTTGGATGGATTTTAATAATGTTTTCATTCTAACAATCATCATTTTGTAACGTTACATAGTATGATGGTCGACACAAATGGTCTGCTAAATTAAAGAAATACACATACTTGTTGCATTTGATTGTGTGTTTCGTGTGAGGTGTGTGTTTTGCT
The DNA here is from genome assembly GCA_025617745.1 of Heliocidaris erythrogramma. NCBI lineage: Eukaryota > Metazoa > Echinodermata > Echinoidea > Camarodonta > Echinometridae > Heliocidaris > Heliocidaris erythrogramma. Next base: position 32,695,716 of record CM046866.1, on the reverse strand, counting down.
TGTCATTGTGACCTTTTCTTTTATTATTTATATCAACACTAAAAAGAAAAAGGTTGTTGATTTTGCCAATATGATATGCTAAGGTAAGAAGATTTGTGGCCATTGTAACTTTAAATTTTCCATTTTATTATGGTATCTTTTTTAAAAAGATATCCTCACAATTTTATTTCTTGTTGATTATAGCTATACCAATTTTTGTATTCCTATTTGGTAATAATGAAGACTTTTTACAATATCTTGAAACTAGAAATATTGTTTGAGAAGATTAGGAAATGGCTATTTGTATAAATATCTATTTTTTGTAGAATTTTAATGAAATGATATCACTACATACCTTATCACTATCTTTTAAACAATTCTAACAATACTTTCAAAAATGTTCAATAAAGCATCCATATTGCTACTTAAGTCTTATCGTCAGTGTTGTGATAAGTTTTACAATTGTTGAAATTAGTGTTATTATACAGACTGCTGCATTAAACTCAATTCAAGTGCAAAAACAATGAATTGGAGTTTTATGCTGTAATAGAGCATAATAATGGACTTAACTGCCACTTTCATTGACACAAAAACTAGCAAATGTAGTCTTGCGGAAAGTTAAGAATGTGCAAAAGTATACTTCTAATCTGGTGCTCCTCGTAGATATATGTACTCTTCTGCCATTACAGTATCTTCTTGCTGCATTTCATTTTATAGGTGATCAGGGTGCATGTACGTATACGGGGATTCGTTTTAAAATATTGGCAGTAGAAGTATTCCGCCATGGTTCATAAACCTCCCCAAAAGACTATTGCCATTCTGGTTTGAGCATTGATATCTTTCTTGCTACTAGTTATCATACTTTGGTATTATTGAAAGCTTGCAGAATAAAAAGGAAGGAAGTGAAAAAATATTTTCATATAGTAGCATCCATATAAAGGCTGTTAATTCCACCTTTGAATTTCATATAGTAGCATCCATATAAAGGCTGTTAATTCCACCTTTGAAATATACCAGATAAAAAAAAACAACTTACAAATAGGCCAAGCCACTGAGATAATGGTTGCCAGAATAAGATTTGCTTTATAAAAAAAAGGCAGGGTGGGGGGGGGGGGGGGACTTCCCTCCATTACCCCCTCTGCCTCATATGCATACGGTCTATACTGCCATTGTTAAAGTTATATACATATATTTGTGAATATTTATGACTGTATTCAGGTATTTGGATAGGTTTAAAAGAACAATCCCTATGTGGATTAACTATTATTAAAGTAAGTGAAATGTATCAACGATCTCCATTCTCAGGAAATCACAAGTTTTTATATAGTATTTGATATATCATTTTCCTCCATGAATTTGATATACTTTTCTAAAATTGGGGGAGGGGGAGGGGTTGAATGTTTGAGCACCTTTTCATGGAAGTTTGACTAAAGCAGGGGTAGTAAGAGTCAGCACTTTGTATCCTCGGGATGAAACCCTATTTAAATTCAACTGTTTATATAACTGATATCTGAAATTTACTTGCATAAGAATAATTTGCATTAATAGATCATTCATCATTAAACTACTGCTCAGAAATATGATAGGAATTTTGATTAAAGGAATAAAACCACCCAATCTACAAGGAGTTTACAATCCTGTATAAAGTTAATTTCGCTTTTTAAGAATAAAAAGTATATTTGGATTATGTCACTTATGCAGTTCCTTTTATTTGTCTATGCATATTTTATTTAAGCTATGCAATGTATAAGTAACTATGTCTCCCCCTCATATATTTTTGTACGTTGCTGCATAACCTGTTTCTACGTTTTTACATGCTCTTGTGTGCAAGAAAGCTATTGTTCTTGTGACGTTTTATCCCATGTATGTATGCTATTCTGAAGCATTGTGAATGCTTCTTTAACCCTTTAATGACAGGAATTATTTAAGGGCTAAATTGATCACATTTTGTTCTTCATATAAGTAAGAAAAGTATTTTTCTTTTAATGCTACATGGTTCTAATAAAATGTAATGTCTTTGAAAACAACATACATAATTACGAACTTGGTCGAAAAGTTGAAAAAATTATCAATTTTGACAAAAAACGATGATTTTGAACCTCTCAATGTGTTGCCAATTTAAGGTTTTTTAAGCTTATTCTCGTTTTTAAAATTCCTGGAATCGAATGCAATATAGTCATGCAACAAAAATGGACAGTGTGTTGTGCAGATAGTTTTGCTCTTTCTGCTCGTGCATCTGGTATATTTTTAGGGCTCTGAAAATCTCAAGTTATCGAGCCAAACTACAAAATGTGGTCAATTGGCTTGAAAGGGTTAAAAAAAATAATAAATTACATAAGTGAACATTCTGTTAATACGAAGTAAGACGTGATCAAATAATCTATGATTAATAACATATGGCATTATATGGTGTAAATCATTTCATGAAATAATGAATACTTTGTTATGTTTAAAAGGTGGAAAACGATTCCTTTACTTCATGCCCGTGATATTTCTTGCTGTTCTGAATTGAAATTGCATAAATGAGGGAAACCCTATTTATTAGCATAATGATCAATGCTAAGGAATCATCACATCAATAATATGATAGGTGAGAATGATCTTCAGTAGAATGAAACAAATTGGAAGTACAATACCCTATTAATATAAAGTGCTTTGGTACTTGATGAAAGAAATTGTGTCATCCTGTAGATTCTGACTTAAATGGTAGAGAGAGTACTACATCAGTGACCTAATTAACTTCATACTCCCCCGTTGTCCTTAGGGATAGGGCTTGGGTTGCCATTTACCTCAGAATCTACAGAATGACCCGAAATTGGATAACTGATGTTGAGTATAACTAAGAGAAAAGCCGTTCAAACCTTATTTTTCTCTTATAAAAGAACTATATGCAGTATATTGTGTTTTTATCATGAATCTCTTGGTGCTGTAGGTTAATCATTCTATTTCTATATTGCTGTAATTTTTATTCTGTAGAAAAGGTATAGTTTACTATTTTTATTCCTAAATTCCTTTCAGAGTAATGATTTGTGTGTTGTCTATTATTTTGTTGTACCATTGGGAAAAGTTTTTAATGTAGATGTTTTTAGTCATATCATTTTATGAGTAAGAAATATGGAGATGCTATATTTTTGTCCTCTACTTCTTTGTATCATTTTTAAGCTATAATCTCTACCTTGAACAATGTTTTGACATATTGTGTTTCATTGACCTTTGACCCATATGCCACCTTTGTGTTAAATATTACTCTATTTTCAGTCACTGTGATTCTCCGATATTTTTTGTCTTCATGTTATGTAAATTTAGGGACAAAGACACTGAATATCAAAACTGAAATTTCACATCTCTTTTGGGCTTTGGGCAAGAGAGAAATAATGTTTCCATTGATGTACAGAATATGAGCACATAGCAACACAAATATCAAAGCACTGCCATGGTTATAAAAAGGGAAATTTCCCTTTGGAACAGAGAGCGAAGTGGTGAAAATGTGATGATCATGGGTGTCACAAGTCCATTTGGAATGGTGGGGGGAAGGGGGTTGTAGGGCCAAACTTGCTGAGAGATGTTTACTTTTGTCTTAACACCAAAAAGAAGTCTTCAATTTTCTTCAAAGGGAGTGTGTCACACCCACACCCCTCTAGCAACGTCCCTGGTCATGGTATTACAAACCCTAAGTCCATTAGAGGTGTGAGATGAATATGACCTTGTGTTCAATTGTCTCAAGTACATGTTAGGTCGTTAGTACTAATTTATTATCATGTATTATACTGATTGGCTAATATTGATTGTAAAGAAATATTGAGGGAGACATGGAGATTCAATAAAAAGAATGTTTTTAAATGTGTACAAGTGAAATTCTTGTTGTTGATTTAAAGTTTTATATTTATTTTATAAGGGTAGGCAATATACATGTGATTGCAAAAGGGCAGAAAGGAGGAGCCCAGAAAGAAAAAGAGAGAGAGAGAGAGAGAGAGGCAGAAAGGCAGAGAGAAAGAAATGCATATAGAGATACGTGGGACAGAGAGGGAGGTGGAAAGAAAAAGAAAGACAGAAATCGAAGATGAAAAAAAGGGGGGGGGGGGGTGGAATGTGACATGAGTGCGATCTTCCATCCAAAGTTAGTTTCAAACTGCATGTAGAGAGCTATACCTGACAATAATTTACCACATTACAAGAACATTAAAGTGTATAATAATGTTAAAACAATATCCACCGGCATACAAGTTACAGCTTCGTAGGTTAAGTTTGTATGAAGAATTAATCATAGACAGAAGATTACGTAATTAGATGTACTGGAAAAATGCCGGAGTTTTGAAAGGGCGCTTAAAAAAAAAAGCATTTGAAAGTTTCAAGCCGGCATTTACAATATATATCTTGCGAGTCTATTCAGAAGAGCTTTATACTGCCGAGTGTCCCCCCAAAATACGATACACTTTTAAAATGTCCCCCAAATACAAATTTTATCGAATTTTGGGAAAATTTGTATATATATATGGATAGCTGAAAGTCTTTATCATATGACACCAAAAAGTCCGAAAATGTTTTATGCTTGAGTGAGCACTGCCCTTTTTTGTAAAGGACATGAAAATTAGGTTGCGCAGGAATTGGCTATCCACTGTGGATAAAGTAAAAAGCTATCCAGTTTAGAAATTGTTGGTTGTCTGATGAGTTTATGATAAATCATGATGGATATGGGTTTGTGCAGTGAATGGCATGGCTTATGAATTCAAAAGTTTATGCATGAGTGATCACGTAGTGTCTTTTTAATCACAATGTGATCATGGAAGTTGTTTTGACAGTGCCGTATTATCTGGTGTTGATGTCTGTTGTAATTGTACTTAGCGGTGCTCCTGGTAGTTCGTGTGGGTGTGGGGGGGGGGGGGGGGGGGGTGGTTGTGTGTGGGGGTGTGACTTGTCAGAATAGACCGCTTCTGTAATGTATACAAATTTAAACACATATGTTCTCTGATCACCTGGTGACGAGCTATTCCATGAACATGCTTTTTATAAATGAGCCTCAACGCTTGAAATCAGTTTGCATACATTATTTGTTGCTATGCCCGGCAAGCTTTCAGGTTGTCAAGAACAACCTTTGTTTGAAAGGTATGCATAAAATTTGCATTCATTACCGAAGCAGTCTATTCCGGGAGATGTGTTTCATTGTCATAGGTCCATCCGTAGGCATTTTGCTCCATTCAAAATCATTCATTCCATCTTTCCTTGCCCAATAGACCTGTTTACTAAGTGATTCAAATTTATGGATGTTTCTTTCCTGGGGACCTAGTAACGAGGTATTCCATTAACCTGTTATTAATGAATGAACTACAATACTTGGAATCAAGTTTGCATACATTACTTGTTGCTATGCCTGACAAGCCTCTGGCAAGCTTTCAGGTTGTCAAGAACAACCTTTGTTTCAAAAGTATGCATAAAATTTGAATCACTTAGTAAACAGGTCTATACTCTACCATTTCCAAGACTCATTTGCCATAAAGAAAGTTTGCTAATTAATACCCATTTGTACCCAATGATGCCTGAAGCATAATCTGTGACATTAATAGCAATTGTCCTTCCAAAAAACAAATATACTGCATTACAGTCTTTCATGTTTTCAATCATTAAGATCTTTGATTTACATAATCCAGTCTCCACCTGGCTCCACACAAATTAACGAGATCTTAAAAACTTTTGCTCCAATTTAAAGTTATGTCCCTGCACTCTCCTTTCCGTAGAATGGCATTTGAAGACTCTCATTCAAATCACAAATGAATAAGATAATATTCCTTTGTAATTATGATCACCGAAAAAGGTATACTGCTTTCCAAAGTGTGTGAAACGAGTATACAAGGTATTGAGAGCTCTTTTACCAACACTAGCTTCCAAAACTGCAAAACGAAAACCTTGATCATCATGATCGTGTTAATAATTATACTTGATGACGTTATGAATGGCTGACTGATCATAAAGAGTTTTAATACCCACAAAAATACACTCAAGACTAATAAAACAGGAGATCAAAATCCACCGTATCTTGGGAAGAATATGCTACACTAGTGATTTTTGATAACAACATTAGATAATAAGAAAAGAAAAGCAGGGGCCGTATTCTGAAAACAATATTTTCTTTTGTTAAGGAAATAACGATCTTAATTGTCATAAAGGGTCATAACAAACTGAAATGGCTCTCAATGAACACTTATCATTGGTGCTTGCGCAGATGTCTCTTTTAACTTTACGCGAGCACAGCCGACTTTGCGCAAAAGTTAAACCAATGACTCGTCCTAAATTATATTTGATACTTATATATACATATATGATAATTAACATCGTTTTACTAACAAAAAAGATAACATCGTTTTCAGAATACGGCCCCTGCATACCATAAATCACCATAATACATGATGTCGTCAAGTGAGAGATATTCAACCTATCAACAATACAAGGTCGAGTATCATTAGTTTTATCGCTCAAACAAATGCTGGTATGCATTACTTTGTAGAAATACAATGCTACGGTAATCACAAAATTGTAAAATAAAAGAAAAACAACAATTCATTCACTACATATATGCACATGACAATGCACACAGTCTGACAAGTAGTCTACCAAGGTAATGCAGGCCTTGATGAACCTATCAACGATACAAGTTCGAGCATCATTAGTCTGATTGCTCCAACAAATGATGGTATGCATTATTTTGTAGAAATACAATGCTTAGGGTAATCACAAAATTGTAAAATAAAAGAAAAAACAACATTTCATTGACTACATACATGCACATGACAATGCACACAGTCTGACAAGTAGTCTACCAAGGTAATGCAGGCCTTGATGAACCTATCAACAATACAAGGTCGACTATCATTAGTCTGATTGCTGAAACAAATGCTGGTATGCATTATTTTGTAGAAATACAATGCTAGGGTAATAACAAAATTGTAAAATAAAAGAAAAAAAAACAACAATTCATTGACTACAAAAATGTACATGACAATGCACACAGTCTCACAAGTAGTCAAGGTAATGCAGTCCTTGGTGAATGCAATGAATAATATAAATATACCATGTGCCATCCCCAATTGTGTTGGTTTACAAATCAGGAAGGCCGAACGAAAATTGCAGAGACCGCGGAACGTTTTTGAAAGTAGGGGGCCGAGCGTGCTAAAAAACCTCCACAAAACCCTTTTCAGCGTTTTTTATAAAACGTGTCTACTCAAAAGAGTGGGGGCACCCAGCCCCCCCCCCCCGGTTCCGCGGTCCCTGAATTGTATCACGAAGTAATTATCGAACGCCGGTGAGGATTGAACAACAGGTGAACTTACATATGATACCGAAAATTAAGGTGGAGATGGTAAGATTTACAAATATGAAGAAATATAAATTTATATAACAATACCTTCTCCCCGGCAAACTTTTGTAAGCCATGATACTAGCTTCAAGAAGCAAGTATTTTTAAAATATGTTTTGAAGATCTAGAAATTTTCACAGAAAGCACGCTAAGAGATACTCAACCTATCAACAATACAAGGTCGAGTATCATTAGTTTTATCGCTCAAACAAATGCTGGTATGCATTACTTTGTAGAAATACAATGCTAGGGTAATCACAAAATTGTAAACTAAAAGAAAAAAAAAACAATTCATTCACTAAATTTATTTATTTGAGTGACCCACAAACTACAAGCTTGTCTTTTTAGTGGGTCTCTCTTTTCCTTCATATGTTATTTTCCATTGTATTTTGAACATTCTAAACGAAATTTGTTGTACTTTTTGTGTACTTTGTAATTGATATAATGAATGTTCTGTTTTATTTGTAAGTGTTATTGTTGGAAATAAAATGATTTGAATTGAATTGAAATGAGAGAGGAGGTATGCACCGAAACTCGCCGTCACTCGAAGCAGCCAAAAAAGTAACGTCCAATTTCTTCCCCAATTTAGAGCGTAATTTTCCTTATCACGAGCGCGTGTGTGGATCGGGAGCAGAAGGATATAAAAATGGCAACAACTTTATCAAGAAAATTAAAGGACAATTAACCCCACGTGATATTCTAGATGCACCTATTGTCTGCTACGTCTTTCCATGGAGGCTGCCATTTTGTGCATGACACGGATCATTAGGTACCATATGCATTGATAATAGCCTACCTTTACAACAGATACGTCGCTTTGTTCTGATTGTATTACGATTGTTATTGGCCATGGGCCTAGATAATTGACGACCCATGAGTTCTAATAGCCATCCTGTAAAGCAGATTCCTCGCTTTGTTTTGGTATTGTTACGATTGTCTCCGTCCTTGACGTCAATTCTCCGTCCTTGACGTATATTTTTTATGAAGTATATTTTTTATGAACAAATTAAGACCTTTTAAAACATATATAAAACTAAACTTACATTTCAGAATATGTGACTTTATCTAATATATATTTGTCCTCTAAAAATCAATTACAAGTTAACGATGAAGGAAATTTTACTTGGGATGAAAAATATGTTCGTGTACACATAAAGTAATGGCAGCCCCTTATTATTGCTAGCAGACGATAACTTGGCTGGAAAATAGTGATTTATATCTATATCCTGTGTTTTTACATGAAATTGCATGTATCAAATAAGAGGCATATACTACACCATTCAAAATAAGCTAATTCATACGCTGAGGTTAATTTCCCTTTAACAACATGACAGAGAGCCATTTTCAATTGCCTGAAATAATCCCCTTCAGTCGGATGATTAAATATAAAAAAAAACCCAAAACATGTACATAACGAGAGGCGCGAGGATGCATATTACCGCAAAAATTGCTTCGACACTGAGTCAGGGAATTGTTATTTTGTTTAATTTCCGTTTATATTCTTCATATGTTTCCTTTATCGTTAATTACATTTATGATTTTGTTAATTAAAAATCTAGATATTACGTTCAGTTTCACTTACCCGACCTTATTCTTTTTGTTTCATCTCATTTATTATTTTGTTTAATATACATGTATTGCTACCGTTATGCTGCTTTAGTTATGTTCTGTTGCCTTTTTATTTTTGTTGGTATGTGAGTTATTGTTCATCTAATTTCGTTTGATTTATGAATAAAAAGTATGAAGAAGGCTGAAAGCCCACCAATCTTTTCGTTACTTTCTGTTCTATTATTATTCATCCTCACACACCATGTCCATGCACACACACAAAAAATAAACAAAACCCACAAACACACTCGCACGCAGAGTTTTTTTTTTTCTTACATCTTTCTAGTGTGTTCAGGATCAGAAAAAATATTTTGTTCTTTTAAATGTGAGTGACGTCAATAATTCTGTTATTTCTCTGAAACTCGATTGTTGTTTTTATTTCTATAGTATTTTTTAACTGCATGAATATTGAACCTCATGTCGTTACTGTCTTTTTTGTTGTGAATTCCAACCGTTAATGATTGTTATATCGAGTCAATTCTTTTTAAAAAAAACACGTTTTGTCCACATTGACATTACTAGTGGGTATGGCATGTGAGGTGCATAGTGTGGGTGTGTGGTGGGTATGTATGGGGGTGGTATGGGTAATAAAAATGGGAGTTAGTGCGTGTTCATATGAACTTTAACTTATTCTTTCTTTACCACAAACAAAAAGCTCAAATGGGAGTTGAAAATGGTACTTACTACTAGAAAATTTCCGCGATACCTCGCTCGTAAAACAAAGTCGATAAAAAGTCATTTAATAGTAGTTTAGTGTCAAACTTTTTACCGAGTGTTCATTTTCGCGTAAAAAAAATGTCAAATTAATTTCACAATATTTACTGCCCATTCGTTTTCGTTTAAGAGAATTCATTTTGCAATCTTTTGCAGTTTTTACATAATGCATAGATAGCATGCTACCTAGAAGAGTTTACATTTTCATCAATTTGGAATTTCATTTTTTGTTTGTCTGACTGGGATGTTTCTGTATAGGGTAGATCTGTAAATGAATATTCATCAGAAATCGTTCTTTATCTTTACTTTTTGGCCTTCATGTTTATCTGACATGTTTCAGAAACTTTCATAAAGATAGCCAACTTCAAAGAATGATCATAACTATTACGCATTGGATCAGCATATCATATGGGATAGATGTACATGTATAATGAATTTGAAAGGAACAATGCTGAAACTGATTTACCAAAGGAAGACAAATAACTAAATCCACTTTAGCATTGGAGCGTTTTAGTCTTCTCCAGACCCTATAGTATAAATGTTGACCGTTCTTGAAATTGAATGATTTTTTTTAAAGAAGGGGAACCTTAGTTTGTATATTTTTATATGTCCTTATTTTGTTATTAGATTTGTTTTTGAAGGGGGGGGGGGGGGCTACATTTGGTTAACAAAAAAAAAGGAAAGAAAAAACGTTTGGGTCCCATTTTGTAAAATCGGATCGTCGAAGAGAGGAGGTTGTGCTTCCATGAATCTGAGTTCACATGTAATAACGTAGTCTGTACACTATTGACTATAATAAGGTTCAGAAAGTAAATTTATTGCGAAGTATAAACTTGAAGCTATACCTACCAGCTGATTATATCGGTAAGATGTGGTCATGCGGACATACCGCTGCATTCATGACTCCGTATAACATTATGCAAGGTGGTGTTTGCAAAATAGGAATATAAATAATAGTCGTGTAACAATAATAACAATGATGATGGTGATGATGATGATGATGGTAGTAATAATCTTATTTCACCGGGGAAGCCTCATCAGCATTAATACTGTTCTTCCCGAGGGCCCTGCAATTATTATCGCCCAGCATTGCTAGGAACCCATTTAATACACCTGCGTCGAGAGGGACAAACGTGGGTAAAACACCTTGTCCAAGGATGTAAGATTCTCGTATGAGAGTCAAGAGCCTTCACCTACACCACTGTGCTCTATAAAGCGAATGAAGAGAAAAAAAATCCCCCAAATTAAGTTTTATTTACAAAATTTTATTATGATGAGTATGCAGTCTATTTAGTCATCCAAAATCTCGTCTGAAAACCTGATCATTATTGGGGAACTTGAAGATGTCCGCAATCTTGATACAGATAATGTTGTACAACCAAGGAGAATTCCTTTGCAGCATAACTACATAATATCATTACGTTTATGTGTCTTTCATTGGTATAGATAGTAATTAACGTATTACTTTCTTCACCATCTATGCCATCTTTCCCAATTCCCATATCACATATTCTTGCAAATATGTTCTTGGCCTCACTAGTTTTCGTTTGTTTCTTTTTACCCATATCTATAATCTTTCTGAAAGAGAATCGGCTAATGCTTGGAGTCATTTATATCTCTCAATATCCTTCCGTCATCAAGCAATTCTTGAAGAATTAGTACATTTTATCAATATGATACAAAAACATAGTACTCATTAAAGGATAATATACAACAGACAAAATAGTATTTAATAATCAGGGCGCAACACACATATCGGATCATTTCCCAGCCTGTGAAAGAAATACAGATTCAATTTTAAAGCCAATTTGTGCTGTGAATTCTAAGGGCTTGGTCAGACCTCAATGATAATGATGATAATGATGATGCATATACTGTGACGATAACGTTAACGATAGAAGTGATCGCAACTTAACGATAAAATCATTGGGAGATCTTGTCAATCAAATGCAATGGACACTGCCCACATGATTTCTTCTCAATTGACGTCACATCATTGAAGGAGTGAAAATATTGGCTAAGAGATAATATTAGGGAGTTTTCGAATGTGTCAACGTGAACGCCGTCCTAGAACCTCCCAGCTACAATGGACCGCTTTGTGTTAACTGCATACCGCGCTTTGTGCAAGAACGGCTCACCCGTCCACTGGCTTCTCCCTCGTCCACTAGTCAGATCAAGAACGTGTCAAACATGGTATTGTCGTCTTTGCATCACCTACTTTGTATGCAGTTAACACAAAGCAGTCCATTGTAGCTGGGAGGATCTAGGACGGCGTTCACGTTGACACATTCGAATACTCCGTATTGGTGAGATCTGTCCTAAGAAAATCGCTCTCTCAAGATTCCAAACAAGACGATAAAAGCGCCCAAGGAGGCTCATTAGCAGAAAATGTTCAGGTCTGACCTACAACGATTTCAAATTTATTATCACATAAAAAAAGAAGAGAGCGATTAGGGAATGATTTATAGTTATCCTGATCGTTATCGTTGGGGGTCCTTTCGTAACTCAAGAGACTCTTAAACTTGCGTAGCTGACGAGGATGAACCCACTGCTACGAGTTTTTGCATGTGCCTGTCTCTCGACCCCATGCTTGTTGTGGTCGTCCTTGCAGTTCCTGTGCTACTAGAACTTTTCCCTTCGGACTTGGATTCGCGGATTCTCTTTCGCCAGAGACCCCTCACTCGTTGGTTAGCGCCAAAAAAGATGAAGACGAACATCCCTTGCAGAGAGCTGGTGATGATAAAGATTGTCCACACAGCGGCAGCCTGGGCGAAGGCAGCGATGAAACCAAAGGACCATCCGAAACCAAGCAGGCATGATATCTGGAAGGACCAAGAGGCAGTAACAGCGAGAGGGTGAAGTACGGGGAATGGACGGAAAGAGAGACAAACAGCGATACAATATATACACACAAAACTGTACGAAATTGTACATAAGGATTACATAGAAATAGAGACAAATAGACGAGGGCGACGACTGAGATTATCCGAACAACTATCTGAACCAGCGGCGGATCCAGGGGGGGGGAGCACTTCCGGCCCGTGCCCCCCAGAAGAAAAGTATGCATTTTGACCATAAAGGAATATCCCTTTTGTCGATTGTGCCCCCACTGAAAACCATTTTTTTTTTTGCTTGTCAGAGAATTATGGAGGGAAACTGGACCCCCATAACACACCCAGCCCCCCCCCCCCCCACCCCCACTGAGCGAGTTTTGGAGGTCTGGCGAAAAAAAAGTTGTCGACTTTAGTTAGACAATGCGTTTAAACCAATGGTCAATACATCAATATACATCTAACAAACCTTAAAGTGGACTACCAGCTCCTTGAAAAGTTCCTTCCGTCGCTCTTCAGCACTTTCATGGAGCACGCTGGAATCACGCTTGCTCTTGTGAACGCCATAGGCAGTAAATGAGAAGAGAAAGACGTTGAGGAGGAGACTGACGGCGACAGGGACCAGGAAGGCCAATACGATAGCCCTGGCTTGGTAGATCCAGCACGATGTCCCGATTTTACCGTAGCGAAATAGCGAGGGGTCATCAACTTGTACAATCAAACATGGGATGATTATGATGAGTGGAAGACACCAGCCGATGGTAAGGTAGATGATGAGACGTTTCTTCTCGCCGTGTCTCTTGGGTAGAAAAGAGGAGGATGCAAAGTGACGGACAAGATCCGAAGCCAAGATGTTCGTCCATGTGAAGACGGCGAGGAGGAAATAATGGGTGATGACGGCTGTAATCGTACACACGGTTGGTAAAGATGTCATGTTGGGAGCAATGAACTGGAGCACCACCTTTGAAATAAAATAAAAATGCAAGCACTAACATCAACGTTTTTGTGAAGTTTTGGACGGATATCTTTTTCCTGGAATGGGAATGACAATAGACTAGAACTGGATATTTCATTTTCAAGCTCAAATACCATTTAGGAAACCTTAACTGGAAATTAAAGGCGAAATACGCCCCTCTATTGTGATTTTGTCTGAAGCAACATCATCACCAACATCTTTTACAATTAGATACAAAAGTCATGTAGAAGGTCTTTGTTTCCGAGTCATTACGTGGCCAACATAACTGCCCTATCATAAGGCAAAATGAAATAATTATCTTCAGTGAAACAATCAGAACTCTGAATGGACGAAATGGAAATCACGATGTCTACTTCTGCACTAACCTGAGCAACAAATAGGGCAGAAACAAAGTTCATGATGGATATGCCTTGAAGGTTCCTCAGGGGCTTGAAGATACAGTATGTGCAAAAGGTTGCCAAGAGACAGATCGAGGAAATTGCAAAGAGAATGAGGTTCAAAATATACTGCCCTTCGGAGTACTGGAACATGCTCACAGGTTCTGGAGGATCGGGTCCAGACCAGCACAGGCGGACAGAGCCATTCTGGAACCGAACGTAGTGCTCTGGTGGAAATGAGATGTCCTGGTAAACCTGAGAGTGGCAAGAGAAATCGAAAGTTTGAATCACACAAAATAATAATCATGATAATTATGACGATCATGACTTATTTTCTTTCAGCGGAAATAGTACTAGACTGATTATAGATGATTTATAGGATCCTTTGATATTCAACAGAGGTTCTGCAAAGTTTAATATCATCATTTAAAGTCGTGTTATGCTATTGATCTATCATGTAAAAAGAAATCGAGTACTTCACGAATATTGGTCCTTCCTCCTCTCTGGTAAAAGTCATAAAGGCGTATGAACTTACCAAGTATGTAACATTATCTCTCTCATATTCAGTAATGAGACAATTTCCAACAACAACATACGCACAGGTGTCGATGTCGACAATCTGTCCTTGAAGAGTGAACGACGTTTCTTTAGAGAAATTCCACTTATTTGAGTAACGCTTGTAAGAAGTGCCATTTTTCCAAAAGATTGGCGTCACGAAAGTGGTATGATTGTACATGATATAGGTGGTTCCATTGATGAGCACTGGTTCAAACAATTCAAAGTCGTCGGTTATCGAAGAGATATCGCTCTCGTTGCCAGTAAATAGTTCATATTCAGTGCCGCATGTTTCATAAATGAAGATGTTGTTGTCCCGGCAACATTTGCTCCCTGAATTCCCTTCCAATCTACTTTGGATGAAGTCTTCCAGTTGGGTCTTATGCGGAAGGATGTTTGCTGGAAACGCAAAGAAGCTTAGTGCACCCTCGATCTTAAATTCATAGACAGTGGCATTAGGATGGTTCTTGTAGGCTTGGATTTTCAGGATTTCGAATCCATCGAAACACTGCAGAGACCCGTTGGTGATGACAGCAAAGTAGATATGGCTGGTCCTGCAATCTGGCCAGGAATCCACCTCTGGAAGGCATTCGGTGCCAGATAATTGGAGGCCATTCATGCACTGCAGCTCAGGGTAATAGTACGTGATGTCAAACGCAGATGCGCTATAACCAAAAATATCCGACACAATAATTCGACCATCAGTATAAAGTTCGCAATCGCTTGTTACGGTGGAACTATTATCCACCGAGACTCCGTTGCATGCTGCACAATCAATGTTCTTGTAAATGGTACCACTTATCATCACTCTAGCCGTTTCGTTCAAACACTGTAATTGTTTGCCTGCTTCCATTTCCGAATCACATCGCGATATTATGGCATTGGCTTCTACACACCACCGCATAGAAGGAGGGGCACTTCCATTAACTAAATATGGTCGGTGTCCACAGAGCTCACTCTCACTCGGTGAGTTGTCCAAACAAGGTGAGAATATGATGTACGGTGTGATTTCTGACGAGCTGACGCCGTGGCAAAGAGCGCAATACCTGTTGCGGTAAAAGATTTCCTTGGAATCAAAGAAGACAGTGTCATTCGCCATCGGCTGCTCACAGCTCCTTATTAAATCAGGGTCCGGGTTAGCTGATGATGGACATGTGCTAACTACAAAAACATCACGGATGCACACTGTTTTCCATTCAATACCAAGAGTGAATCGGGTACAACTCCAATACTGCCTCTCTGGGATGACTTTGGTCCCATTTAGTTGCAAAGAAGCATTTTCGTTCGTGTGTCCATAGCAACAGTCATCGAAATGTTCGCAATCGGAGTCACAATAGCAGTAAAATCCTGTAGCAGAACTTGAATTCGTCTGGCATTGATCAATTAAGGGACTGAAAGAGACGCATGTATCAGCATCTGCAAATTTGAAAATATAATGAAAAATATAATTGCTAATTGACCTCCTTTGATTGCTTAAAGAGACACGGCAATTAGGTATTGACACAAGCAGTGAGGGTAAATTGCCATTTGGTCCAATGCCATTTGGTAAAATTGTCAGCTGGTCTAACATCATTTCACAATATTACTTTAAATGGCTTTCAAATGGATACACAATGCACCTATATGGGATTTCATATTGGCAATGTTTCAAAATTTATTCTCGCTCCCAAAATTTAGAAACGGCAAAGTTTATATTTCGGTGACGAGATGTCAGCCTCCCAGACAAAATTGTGCCCTTATACTATGTAAATAGTATATACATTTATATATATATATATATATATATATATATATATATATATATATATATATACATTTATATTATACGAGAGAAAGAGAGAGAGAAAGAGAGAGAGAGAAAAAAAAGGTGACAGAAATGATACGAGAATCATAAAAATGTAAGAGTATCGGCTACCATACCCGCATGTCGGATTTACCGATTTTAATTCGTTCTTGAGATATTTATAATTAAATATCATAATTGATAGGATTAAAGTAAATTGAATATATATTACTTTAATCCTATCAATTATGATATTTAATTACAAATTCAAATCGTCCTCTAAAGAAATTCGTTGGCATGGATTTGCCCGACTTTAGAGGGAAGACCTGTCTCATTGGTAGGCCATTATGTAGCGTACGCATGGAATTGGTATGGATGTACCCCCTACGCTCGATGGAAAGAGAGGGGCTATATGTGAGATTGTTACTTTGCTCCGACGGGAGCCCGGATAGCTCAGTTGGTAGAGCACTGGTCATGTAATCCCGGGTTCGAATCCCGGTCGGGGCATTGTAATTTTCTCACATTTCTTTATGATATATTCAACATATTTATAATTGTGGGTATTCTTTTAATTAACTCACACTTTATAATCAAACATAGCAATGCTCAACAATATGGCATTCATTCTCTAGACAAAACAAAACCAATGTTCATAATTAAACGACGTGTATATGAATCATATAGATTTGCCTATCCTGAGCAATAACATGCAGACACTTACCAGTCGGACAGACGACAGGTGCGACATCTTCCTCAATTAAACCTTGATAGAAAGTAAGGGGACAAAAGAGAACATATCGACTATTTAATCATCTTTATGTTATCGTACAATATTCTTCACATTCGTGAGTATACCCCCGGAGAGCACCCTTCCAGATTGCTAAAATTAGGTGCCATTCAAACTCCATTTCAAAGTGCCTTTCTAAGTAATACAAATCTATCACTCTTCACCGTCACCGTTTAGACTGCTCGTAAGAAATCTGCTTTTAAATTGCGAGAAAGAGCTTCTTCGGGATAATCAATGGTGACCATTAAGATATTTCACATTTTCAAATGCAGTAAAAAGCGCTATTTCAAGTCTGTAAACAAGAGTCTTTTCCTAGCCTTCTTATTTCTTTATCTTTTCATGACCTAAAGATTCCATTTAAGTCAAGGACTTTCGGGATCCAAAAAAGTACATTTTTAAAGACTTCCCCAAAGGATAATGAAAGGGAGCAGTGCTGAAAGCCAGGAGGTCGTTGATATACTTCAATGCAGAGTTAACGCCTTTCTTGCTATATTAACAGGTCTGGAGTTTTAAATCTATTTACAGCAGAGAGTTTGCGCCTTAATTACCTTGGATCTATTGCGCAAAATTGAACAAAACTTTACTATAACAAACGGAAAGGAGCAAACTGGAGAGCAAACCCATGGAATTAATTGAAATTCCAAATATATATTTACAAAAAAAAACACCCAATATTTCTCATCACTTTCCCCCTGGTATAAATATAATCGAGACGAGATAATTATTTAGATGTAGGGTTTTAGAGGCAACATTATTTTTGCAGGTCCATCGCCCTCGTCTAAGAAAGCAAGGATATTGAATCTGAATTTTTACGTGTAAGTGTAAAGGAGATTACGTCATGAAAAAAATATTGGACGGTTTTACAAAAACATATTGGACGATATGAATATTTTGCCCCACCCATAAAATTATCATTGGTCAATAAATGATTGTGCGCATGCAGCTAGCGTGACGTCACAATGAAATTGCACTGCGTTTGTGACCGTATTTTATATGGTAGCTAGGTTGCCCCTGTAAGCCACGCCTATATGACCTGGATATTATTAGTTTCACCCTGCTTGTTCACGGAAATATGGAACCAGAAGGTAGATATTTCCCGTATTCCGTGAGAACAAGCAGGGTGCAACGGTTTTATCCCTTAAAGTGTACACATATAATTTACTGGTCAAGAATACGGAATTATCTTTCAGACAAATTGACCAATCAGATTACAGAATTCATGAAAAAAAGAGCCCACTAAGAGATAAAAATGATTCTGCGCACGCACCTAGCGTGACGTCACAATGAAATTGCACTAGACTGTAGATCTACATGTAGACCTACATGTATTATGTTACTGGTTCTGTGTTCTTTGAATTTAAACGTTAACTTTTCTTGTTGTCACGGAGACGAACTTCCAGTATGCAAACTTCCAGCAAGCTTTGCGATTGTTCTAAAATTACGGCGTCTAGGTTGCGTCCGGGTTCACCGAGTATAATATAGTTGATTTCAAGTAATTTGTTATATACCTGCGTGATAACCTGATGAGTGCAGGTCGAAAAGCTTCGTTATCATGTCTCTTTTTCGTGCCATATTGAAATTTTGCAGTACCAAGAAATTATTTGTGTATATCTCGATATCTAGATATAGATGTAAACTCTAGTCTATCTAAATAATAATTATAATATTGGATGACCATTTTTCGTGGAATACGGGAAAATATTGGTAGTCGCTGTGGAAAAGTATGGGACTCGCGATCGTCTACGCGACTCGTCCAATATTTTCCCACAGCTCATCCAATATTTTTATTCATGTTACCCATACACTATATTTATGATGATTACTTGTTGATTTGTGTTTTCATTATTACTGATTTGTATTTATATTATTATTGATTTGTATGTTCATTGCTGAAAAGAACTGAAATAAAATAAATCTAAATCTAATCTATTTTCCTGTATCCCACTCAAGGCCATCCAATATTATATCTAAATGTCTTTTGCTGACAACTTGACGGTAGGCCTATATAGTACATGCAAACATTTTTTTCAGGAAACAGCCAGATAATGTCACTTGTACTTAATTTATTTTGTGCATGACCAATAAACTTTGGATATGAAGTATGATCAAGAAAGAATTTAGTTTTTTTTGCATTTGATTTATTTATTTATTCCGTTTCAAAATAATCATACATGATTCATATTGATTCAATGATTAAACATAAAACAATGTAATACATTTGTATACATCAAACTAACAATACAAAGTTAAGGGCATTAAGAAGAGTACAAAATAATTTACACAAAAGGATCATTATTGACCTAACATATACAATGAAACGGAGGGGCAAGTTAAGAAAGCATGTTTCTTTGTTTCCTGACGTTGCGTTTCGTAAACGCTTATTGTGGGAAAAGTCACAAAGTAACTAACAAATTTATTTTTCTTTTCACTATTTGATAAAAACATTTCTCCAGGTGTTTGCTTGGTTTTGTTATCGTGATATTGCAATAATAAGTAGTCCCAATCTCTTTAAATCTTCATTTACATAAATACTTGCATAACATAAATAAAGGGCAGGTCGGACCTCATGGATAACGATAACGAGATTTTTCATTAAAGTAGCTATCCAAAGAAAATCACAAATATGGCAATTAATGTATCACTAGAAACTGGGAAGCTTACAGATGGCAATCGTATAAGTTTTATGTCAACTGCGTATATGATGATTATAAAAACAACACAAATAAAAGCTCTTCTCAGCATCTGGAATATCCGAGGATTCGCCAGAAATATAGCGAAGTTTTGATGTCGTCACACTAGGGACCAATCCTGCTTAAGCAGACGACGTCCTATAATGAATAAACGTAACTGCAATGCAATTATTTATCAAATTATAAAGAGTTTGGTACATTTAAACATGACCTTATTTCACACCATTCTAAAAGGGAAAGTGAACCAATTCTGATAACTAAAACCGTTTGATAGTAAATACACAGGAGAAGGGTCAATGATCAATGAAATAAACCCCACTTTCAAATTGAAAAGCCCTCCGAATAATATCACAGATTGTATTCGTTCCCTCTTGAAACGCCGAACATGCCCCGGTGCAAGCAGCTGAAAATACAATGGCGTCTTTTTTTGTTTACAAGTGACTGATTCCTTTATTTTTTTAACGCTGCATTTTTCATCAAAATAATACCATACACGAAGTTAAGAGTGAGGCAACAGACTAACATTAAGACTGACGCTAGTCAAGTAAGAGAAATAAGTGAAGAGGAGATGACAAAACAGGCACTGAAAAATGTGTAAGATGTTATGGGACATCGTCTGCTTAGACAGGACTGGTCCTTCGTGTGTCGTCACACATCTCAGCAGCGTTCAAGGAGCTCTTCAGCTGCTATATCGGGGGCTGTATTTTACCGTTTTATAATTGATAATAATCATTAATTCAAATGTTTCCAAGCGTTGAATTTGGATAACCTTGTTTAATTTATGCCATCTATGCAATAATAAGTATTAAGCCAATATTTATTTTGATGGAATTTTCTTGCAATGTGATCTTTAAAGGGCTGGTCACAGTTGTCTGATAACGATAACGATTAGGGAGATTTCTCATTAAAGACCTCAGCCTGACCCAAAACAACCATATATTGACGTAAAGCTTAGTAAACAAAGAATATAATTACCCTGGTTATTCATAAATTTTCGTCTCCGTTTATCCAAAAAAAATAAAAAAGATAATTTTTTTGGTCCGCCCCCTCCCTATGGCGTAACACTGCAGGGGGTCGCTAGACGTGTGACGACATGTCATGTATACAGCTCCGAGTGCGTCTACACGATATGTCGTCATCAAATTTTCACCCCCCGCAAAGTAGCGTTCCTCAGAGACGGGGCCCAAACCACCGGGGCTCAACATTCGGGACGCTGTTACTCATTCCACAGGAAACGGAATCTCATGAAGTTGGTTTCAATTTGTTCAGAAAATATATAGCTCCCCGTGGATGAATAAAGGGTATATTTCAAAGCGAAGTTTTGATGTCGTCACACTAGGGACCAATCCTGCTTAAGCAGATGACGTCCTATAATGAATAAACGTTTGTTCAGAAAATATATAGCTCCCCGTGGATGAATAAAGGGTATATTTCAAAATTCGGTCAGGCTGAGGTCTTTAAAGGTACACCCTAGAGCACACACGAGCATATTCACACGTACACACCATGGTAGTGTGACCAGCCCTTAAAGATACACCCTACTGTAGATCATGGTGTGTACGCTCGGGCAACTCTGGGGTGTACCTTTCGTTACAAATCTCATTGTCGTTATTGTAACACTCTCGAATAGCGTGGATGTTGGCGAGTGTTAACTAAGATCATGACACGACGAAGGAGAGTCCATTCACAATGTGGAAATATAAATGTATAAAACAACATTTATTGTAGAATATAAACATCGGAGAAGCAGATGATGATACAGTACCACAGTTGAACAAATACATATACATTAGTGCTACGAAAAGGCTTGGTATGAAGACTTGGTACTCCCCTATCAAGGCCCACACGGAGAACATATTTTCTCAACTATTTATACTATGAGGGGAAGTCATCACTGACATCCAGGAGCGTGAGAATGAGACATCTCTGTAAACACCTATTGCAACTAATTCTATAGAGGGATTATTCTTAAGACCTTTAATGACGAACTAATACAAAGGACAGGACTGTTATGCTGGTAGGTTTTATTAATCTAGATCGAACCAACAAAGGACATGTTATGCTGGTAGGTTTTATTCAGCTAGATCAAATCAAGAGGGGTTATTCTTCTGAGGTGTGCTTACACCAATTAATCCAAAAGAAGGATTATTCTTGGGAATCAATTCGTTTGTATAACTAAAGCTTGGCACTTGGAAGTATTTCATATTCAACATTCTAAATCATATCTAAAACAACATGTATGTATAATTTGACTTTTACATTATCGTTATCGGACAAATGTGACCGGCCCTTAAACGTCTACCCCTACAGACCTGTGCATGCACGAGTACACTAACACTACCTGGGTGGAGAGAAGCAATGTAAATAAAGTGCCTCATTCAAGCTTTCTCTAGACATTTTCCACAGGACTATCATTAACAATTATTTTTGTTTAAATGATAATTTCATTTTCAAAATGAATTTAATAGAACTTTGAGTTAGAAGTTGTATTGATTGCACTGATTTGACTAAAACGTTCAGCCTCATAGAGCTAAATGTGAGCAAAAATTGAAATGTACAAGATGAAAAGATGAAAGATGAAACCATATCATTCATATTAATTCACACTCATAATAATGGAGGGGACGGAAAGAAATTACTGAAGAGTAAACATATACTGATGCAATAGTCTAGCCTCCCCATTCTATCCCCTCTCCTTTACCCCCCTCTCTCTCTCTCTCTCTATCTCTAACTCAAACATCCTCCATTGAATAAGTCTAAAAGTTCCTTTGTTGCTTTTGCGATAACATAACTCACATAACTCACATAATTAACTCACCGTTACTTGAATCCGTCCCGTAAGTCGCGTCCACGTCTTCGCTGCCTGAACTTACGCTGAACTGATAATTAGGGGACTGATTTTCACTATCAAGAGCGCAGTATGGATCAGAACAACAACAAAATGTCAATATCTCGAACAAGATCAGTAACAACACAACACGATGGAGAGCCATTTTAGAACCAAGCAACTGCTGAAAATGTCTTACTATTGGCGAATGATTACTTGTACCCCGGGCTTGTACGGCTTGTACCAGGGAAATGTAACATACATGAACATTTCCCTTCTTGCACGCACTAACAATGACTGGATATAGGTCGACTCTATAGCATGTATTATAGAGCTAGAGGCGATGGCTGTGTAGATTGGCGGATCCAGGGGGGGGGGGTACTTCCGACCCGTGCCCCCCCCCCCCTTTTGGAATGAAGACCTTTTTTTTTTTTGCTTGTCAGGGAATTATGGAGGGAAACTGGACCCCCATAACCCCCTACTTTTGAAGGTTTGGCGAAATTTTTTTTTTTGTCGCCTCCCCCCCCCCCCCCCGAGCGACTTTTCGAGAAGCTGGCGAGACCAAAAAATACGGGTCTACCTTTAGTAGACTTGTTTTCACGATATCAAGTTCGTTTGTTTTCATTTAAAGAAAAAGGAAACACGAACAATAATAAATAATGCAGAATATTTTGTGGAAATTGTTTGATATGCCTCGTAACCTATATGAGTGAAGAAATTGTGTTTTCTAGTCAGGTTGTGCAAAAGAAACTATCAATGTTCACAAATGCATCCACAGCTATATTGCGATTTTGCTTGTACAGTAGGTTTAAATTTCACTTCTTTTCTGGACCACTTTTTTCTATTTTTCATCATTCATTGTCAAATATTTTACAAGTATACCACTTGGCTATAGTAAACATCCCGCTTACAGTATATAAGTCTTATAATAACCCTATAATTTATAATAATATTTTTAGCGATAAATACTAACACTAATATTTTGCAGCCATTTTGTTTTTTGAGTTTTTTTTTACAATCGGGGTGAACTGGGAAAACTTGTCCCATTTCTCCCAGGTTACTTTTTGTGTATGTAAGGAAAATGAGCTTTATCATTCATAATTCATAGCCATATATGAAAATCGTGAAAATTCATATCGGTCAATTCCTTTTTACAGGTCGGTCATACTACTTCAGACAAACTTGTGTGTAACAAAATAATGTATGAATATTATGAACAATTATTTATTTTTGCCAAAAAACGCCGAAATATAGGTTAAAATTTCCCAAACGCTCATCATTTCATCGAATATTTTCTAAAATGGATGTTGAAGTCAACTTTACAAGTGACTCTTATAAGCAAGTTTTTTTGAAAGTTCTATATTACCTTTATCATTCCCAGCACTTGTGATTTTAGCATTATTAAAAGTTTTGTCCCATTTCTCCCCGACTGTCCCACTTCACCCCTATTACTGTCCCACTTCACCCCGTTCAACTTCAAGTACCTCACTTTTAATGATTATTTGCATAAAAATGAAAATATAGGAATTGTGTTAAATACCTTGTTTTGTAGCCTCCTATCAGCGCTCGGTTGCTGTCCTTGTCTCCAATTCATGCCTTCAAGGCTCGAGGATCGCTATTGAAAGAAATGTCAAGAGCTTTGTATGAAATATCAAATGGCGGTCAGATGAAGAGAATGCATAAACTTATACACGATCCTCCATGTCGACCTTATTATATCTCACCTCTATGAGATTAAATTTAACTTAGTATTATTTTTTGTAGTTATTTTTTTTAGTTAGGTTATTTTTGTGATTATAAATGAGTGTGTATAATCAAATACTGATAAAATAATTTAACTTTTCCTACCAATTTTAGTATTATTGTAATCCAAAATTATCGTGTTTATACATGTTGTCTTCGGATCTGTATTGGCCTTGTATAATGAAAATTGAATTAGGTCTTTTCGTTTCTGAAAAATAAATAGCATGTATATGAAACAATGTAAGAATCTGCAGGAGATCATAATTTTGCATTTTCTTCAGAAAAAATATATACCTGTAGTCTAGGGGCTTCAGTAGAGTGGTGTTGGGTTGTAGCCCACTCACCTTTCAATTTTTGTGTTTGTTAATTTTGAATGGTTAGACCCGTCGTCGGCAAATCGCAAAAAAGAGAAAATGATAACTCCCTTCTTTTTAAATACCATGAACACACTCGGCTTGAGCCTCGTGCGTATAGTACACCACGATAAAAACCTCTATGTTGCCAGATCTCACCAACGCACTCCCAACCATGTATTAATACCGGGGGTGTTTCATAAAGCTGTTCGTAAAGTTACGAATGACTTTACGAACGACTGGAACATGTTCTTGGGTGCTACCCCACCCCCTGTCGTATGTTTGTATGACATTGTCAATACAATAAAGTGTTAACCATATATAATATTAATGCCAACATTCTTTTCCTTGCAATGAACAAATTTGGGGCTTTGAAAATGTAGTTGTTTCTTCATATCATTAGCCCTTGTTTGAAATCTGCCGAAACTTGGCAAAAGAAGATCTTTTTATCCATGAATATTTCAAGTTGGAGTTGAGTTAACATACAATTGGATAGCAAAATTTTTCACCTTATAGTTACATATGTATTTTCAGATCATTCAGATGTAATAAGATTTTTTTCGTTTGGAAATTAAGTACCCAAAATTAAATACACGTATAATTGTTGTATTAACCGTATAATAATAATGAATAATGAAGTCACGCATGCTTTATAAATTTTAATGTTTCCGTTTATACTGGAAGTGAGAAAATGAATTGTGAATAGCAAAACGAAAAAGTGTCCAAACGTTTGAAGAATAGTTTGGAGAGCATAAGGTGAAGAGCTTTATTTTTGGAAAAATAGCTACCTAATCAGGAACACCTGACACGTGAGCATAAAGTTATGTAATTATCTAAATGTAACTCAGTATCTAATTCCATTAAAGACCTCAGCCTGACCGAATTTTGAAATATACCCTTTATTCATCCACGGGGAGCTATATATTTTCTGAACAAATTGAAACCAACTTCATGAGATTCCGTTTCCTGTGGAATGAGTAACAGCGTCCCGAATGTTGAGCCCCGGTGGTTTTTCTGACGAGGGCCCCCGTCTCTGAGGAACGCTACTTTGCGGGGGGTGAAAATTTGATGACGACATATCGTGTAGACGCACTCGGAGCTGTATACATGACATGTCGTCACACGTCTAGCGACCCCCTGCAGTTTCCTCTGTTGTTACGCCATAGGGAGGGGCGGACCAAAAAAAATTATCTTTTTTATTTTTTATGGATAAACGGAGACGAAAATTTATGAATACCCAGGGTAATTATATTCTTTGTTTACTAAGCTTTACGTCAATATATGGTTGTTTTGGGTCAGGCTGAGGTCTTTAATGAAGGTAGGCCTAGGCCTACTTGAAATCTCGACCAGCACTTTTAGCGATATCAAGTGCTGGAACAGTTTAGTTTAAGATTCGATTTTGAAACAACGAACATCTTGAAGATGTACAGAATGGCATCGCATCGTGTTCTCTTGGTACTATTCTTGTTGAAAATATAATCATTTTGTGATTGCTCTACCTCAGATCCTTCCATTGGTCCTGATGTCAGAAATCAGTTCTCAGCAGCCTTGGGTAGTGACTAGATTACAGATGTTACAGTGGACATCACTTCTGAGATGGTTGTTCAGCTGGATTCTGAGGTTGACCAGCTTGCTTCTGAGAGTGATCTGAATGAAGATACAAGTGAATGGGCTTCTTGGTCTTCCAGTTCTGGCAGCTGGGGTAACGGTAGGAATACTGATTTGATTTGATTTGATTTGATTTGATTTATTTTTTCCCGTTTCAAAATAATCATACAAAATGATACATGATACATATTGATTCACTAACCGTAACACAACGTAATAACTTTGTGTATATAAAACTAACAATAAAAAGATAAGGGTATTAAGAAGTCAGAGTATAAAAAATAATTTACACAAATGGATCATTATTGACCTGACGTATACAATGATAAAAAAGCAATGCTTGTATGATGCATCCCCCAAAAGACTTGGTTACAAACCGTTTCATAATAGAATTTTGGTCAAACATGTTATAACAATTGGATAAATTACAGACAAATTTACGGTATGCGTACATAGGTTTATAGGAAAAGAAAGAGGGGCTAGGGAGAGAGTTGTACAAATGTACAAATTCATTTTTTTTCTGGATAAGTGTACAAGTACACTGTACATATAAATTATTATAATGAATTATTAACATAAATTCTTGGAAGCAGGACCTAAAACAGGGTCGTTAGGCACGTGTTCACAGGAAAACATGAAAGGGGTGAATGTTTTATTTTTTAATCATTTTTTTTTTCCAATTGGTATTAGACTTTATCTGTTTGCAGGGGGAATAGGCTGAACAGATATCCTTTATTAAGTTTGCGTTTAAATTTGTTAAGACTAGGGGATTCTTTAATTTCTTAAGAGTTCCAAAACATGGAACCTAAATAAAAGTATTTTGTGCAAATAGTGTTCTTGTTAGAGGTAAGTGATAAACATTGCCTTGTCTCTTTTGATAATTATGTCATGACGGTGTTGTTCTTTCGAAACATAGCAGGGAGGTCATTTCTACCTAATTTTTACATGGATTGACCTAGTTGGAAATGATAAATGCCCTTCACTTTGAGGATGTTATTTACAAAAAATAAAATATCCGTGTATATGAGATCTGTAATTTGCATGAAAAATAATTCTGAGTACTTCAGCTACGTTCATACGGGACTTGTAATTTCGAAACTTAAAGTTAACTAGAGAACAGCTCACTAACAACGACGAGGGTTCACACGGGCCCGAAACAACGACGGTTTTCGGAGCGATCGTCGAGCGATCGCCGTTTAACATGAGCAGAGATGTACCTGATCAGTGCCATATAAATTATATATGGCACTGTACCTGATCATGCCGTATTGCCGTTGCCCCGCAGGGCGCAAACTTCGGACACACTGGTCACCGTGCATGATGCACGCTCAGCAGTGAGCTCGCGAGCTCGGCTTCGTGCAGTCCGAAATGTAATTGCAGTAGTCCGACGGACGCGTTCGACGCACAACTATGTGTACGAGTGGATGGGGCTTAAGGCCACAGCACACTCTACGATCGGTCTGCGATCCGATTTGTGACATAAATCGCTATGGCATTACATATTGGCATTTTAACATATGAAATCTATCCTATTCAGGGTAGGGTTTTGGTGAGCTGTCAGTTTTCTACAGGGAATAAGGGCAAAATTAGTTTCAAATCGTAGGCAGTCCTACGATTTTTGTGACGTCACTATGACTCGGAGCCGATTTGGCCATTCCACCGACTAGAAAACTCGGCAAAGGCCGTACTATCGATTTTACTATATCTGTATGACTATTCAGATCCTCAATCAAAAATATTTTTCGTTTTTAAAATGATTTGTCAAATGAATCATTTGACAAATCATTTAAAAACCAAAATTATTTTTGATGGCGTAGCCAGGGAGGCACAGGGGGCCATGCCCCCCCCCCCCTATTCAGCCACTAAAAAAAAGCGAGGGGAAGTGAGAGAAAAGGCCTAAAAAGGCGCCACAAGCCGTTATCTTTCTCTCAACATTTGCTAAAAAGTCAAAGTTTTCGCGCTTCGCGCTGGAAGGGGGAAATAACTCTCCTCTCCCTGCACCCACCCCTGTTACATACAGTGACAAGTCAATCATATTGCGTCCAAATAATTGAAAAGTAGTCCTTGCGTCGAACTATAACTTTCCGCCTAAAAAAAATTTGTTTACTACGAGCCGTTTATCTTTCTCTTAAATTTGCTAAAACGTCAGAGCTTTCGCGCTTCGAGCAGGAAGGGGGAACCCCCCCCCCCCCCCCCAGAAAAGCAGTCAGGGCGTCAAACTGTAACTTTCCGCCTAAAAAAATGGTTTGCTACGAGCCGTTTATCTTTCTCTCACAAATTTGCTGAAACGTCAGAGCTTTCGCGCTTCGCGCGGGAAGGAGGAAACTCCCCCTCCCTGCACCCACCCCTGTTACATACACTTAGTACTGCGTCCAAAATAACTGAAAAGCAGCCAGGGCGTCGAATTAACATTCCGCCTAAAAAAAATGGTTTACTACGAGCCGTTTATCTTTCTCTTAAATTTGCTAAAACGTCAGAGCTTTCGCGCTTTGAGCAGGAAGGGGGAACCCCCCCCCCCCCCCAGAAAAGCAGTCAGGGCGTCAAACTGTAACTTTCCGCCTAAAAAAATGGTTTGCTACGAGCCGTTTATCTTTCTCTCACAAATTTGCTGAAACGTCAGAGCTTTCGCGCTTCGCGCGGGAAGGAGGAAACTCCCCCTCCCTGCACCCACCCCGGTTACATATAGTGCAATATTGCGTCCAAGTAACTGAAAAGCATGTCGGGGCGTCGAACTATGACTTTCCGCCTACAAAATTGTTTACTATGTCGGATGACAAGGAAAACGTGGATTTTCTTGAAAGAGCAATTTTCCGTTACCGTTTCATCAATTTAGACAAGGGGTATCAGCATGATCAGTAAGGGTTGAGGAAAACACTTATCATAAATATCAGGGGCGGATCCAGGATTTGGTATAAGGGAGGGGGCACACAAATGCAGGTTTGTCAACCCGTATTTTTTTGGTCTTGCCAGCTTCTCGAAAAGTTCAGTTTCCCTCCATAATTCTCTGACAAGCAAATGAACAAAAATTAAAAAAAGTTTTCATTCTAAAAGGGGGGCACAATCGACAAAAGGGCGGATCCTCTATGGTCAAAATGCATAACTTTCTTCCAAAACGGGGGGGGGGGGGCACGGGCCGGAAGTGCCCCCCTGGATCCGCCAATGATAACTATGACCTGGGTTCTCTGAGAAGAAATAAAAACTGCCAGCAAAAAAGGAAAGAGATAGTTTTCAACAAAATTATGCAAACTTTCAAAGAAAAATTAACATACACTGCCGAGTTTATGGTCGAAATATAACAATTCATCGAACAAAGATGTAATTTAGCACGTAATTGATAACATCTGTCAAGATAAAAAATTCTTCCTATATTATTTCATGTAAGTGGTTATCACAATGATTAATTTACAGTTGTTATACATCATCAAATATTGTAATTATATACATGCTGACAATATACGCCAAATATTTTCGTTGGAAATTCAGAAGTTTCTTCATGAAGAACTTGTAACGTATCTTGCAGGCCATCAAAACGGTAAAAGCATGGCCAACTCTGATTGCTTTCCCCCAAAAAATGGATTTCGTTAAAAAGCATCCATTAATTGTTTCGTATTCTGTAAGTATTCAAGTTTGCGAATCCAAATTGTTGAGGTCGAAATTTTGTCATTTGTGCCATCGGAACTGAACGCTTTAGCGGAGAATGACCCGGGTATTATGACCCCGGCATCCCCGCTATTTCAGGCCGAGGGGGGGGGGGGGGGGGGGGGGGGCTGGGGCTGGGGCGTAATGAGTACTCATGGCATAAGGTCCAGGCTACACTCGCATGCTTGTCAGTTCATCTCAAATCGGACCCTAAATGGCATCATTCAGTGTAACTGGTGAAATTACGACCCACAGATTTTTTTATTGAGGGGGGCACCTCCAACACTTTTTAAAAAATCAAATCCAATCAAATCCAATCAAATGAACTTATTGAATTAATATCCACAAGTTTGGATTATCATCATGAAATGAAAAAAAACCCCAACTTGGCAGCAGTTTTTGGATTTGCCGACAAGCCTCGTATAACTACAAATTTGCATGTAGAAACTTTGAATGCGGGATGGAACACACCATCGAAATCAAACATGAGTTCGATGGAATACACACACTTCCAGCCCCTCCCCCCCCCCCCCCCCCGCAGTGGCGTATCTAGGTATTCTGGCGCCCGGGGCAAACTATCAAATCTGCGCCCCCACCATGCCCAAACTCAGATTAATGAGCGTTTTTAATTTATAAATGATGGAACTACGTGAAAATGAGTTTTGATTCACATAACCCGGGGTTGTGAGCCCCAATTGGATGAATTATTGTATAAGCGAGGGAGCAACACGACAGAGCAGCAGATTTTTTCCCCTTTTCACCCTTCAAATTGACTTCTCTTATGTATTTTACCCTTACAAATTAGAATCCAAGGGAATACAGCGACCTAGCAATAGATTTTTATTGAAATTTTGAACATTCCTATTTGGGGGGCGCAAAATGAATGAAAACCCTGAAGAAATATATTTGAGGAATTTAGTAAGGCTATCGCAAGGCAAATTTATGATTTCTTTCGAATGTTCTATACTTTGAAAGTGCTTTTTATGCACTTATATCCCATGTGGGGGTGCAAAATTGAACAAGCTCCTGCCTCTTGCGGGGGGGGGGGGGGGGCGGGCAAAGCAACTAGAGTCAATAATATTAATGGTTATCACTTTAAAGTAGACATTCAAAGAAAATCACAAATATGGCAATTAATGCATCACTAGAAACTGGGAAGCTTACAGATGGCAATCGTATAAGTTTTATGTCAACTGCGTATCTGATGATTATAAAAACAACACAAATAAAAGCTCTTCTCAGCATCTGGAATATCCGAGGATTCGCCAGAAATATAGCGATGTTTTGATGTCGTCACACAAGGGATCGATCCTGCTTAAGCAGACGACGTCCTATATGAATGAACGTAATTGCAATGCAATTATTTATCAAATTATAAAGAGTTTGGTGTATTTAAACATGACCTTATTTCACACCATTATAAAGGGAAAGTGAAACTGATTCTGATAGCTAAAACCGTTTGATTGTAAATACACAGGAGAAGGGTCAATGATCAATGAAATAAACCCCACTTTCAAATTGAAAAGCCCTCCGAATAATAGCAGGATGGTATTCGTTCCCTCTTGAAACGCCGAACATGCCCCGGTGCAAGCAGCTGAAAATACAATGGCGTCTTATTTTGTTTACAAGTGACTGATTCCTTTATATCTTTAACGCTGCATTTTTCATCAAAATAATACCATACACAAAGTTAAGAGTGAGGCAACAGACTAACATTAAGACTGACGCTAGTGAAGGAAGAGAAATAAGTGAAGAGGAGATGACAAAATAGGCTCTGAAAAATGTGTAAGATGTTATGGGACATCGTCTGCTTAGACAGGACTGGTCCATGGTGTGTCGTCACATATCTCAGCAGCGTTCGAGGAGCTCTTCAGCTGCTATATCGGGGGCTGTATTTTACCGTTTTATAATTGATAATAATCATTACTTCAAATGTTTCCAAGCGTTGAATTTGGATAACCTTGTTTAATTTATGCCATCTATGCAATAATAAGTATTAAGCCAATATTTAAAATCATTAAAGTTCT
The DNA here is from genome assembly GCA_025617745.1 of Heliocidaris erythrogramma. Classification (NCBI taxonomy): domain Eukaryota; kingdom Metazoa; phylum Echinodermata; class Echinoidea; order Camarodonta; family Echinometridae; genus Heliocidaris; species Heliocidaris erythrogramma. The sequence continues at coordinate 32,663,871 of CM046866.1, read as the reverse complement.
ACTTTAAAAACGCCATTGGGGGCGCGAAATAGTTAGATCTTGAACATAATTATGCAAGGGAGCAAAGCGACGGAGCTTTAGAAAATTTCAAACCCTATAAAACACCATTTCCTATGCATTTTATCCTTGACTGGGGCGTAAATAACCCTCAAAGACCATAAAATTTCTTGTATTTCCCCCTTTTCTTTCTCTCTTTGCGTTTTTTGCGCCCCCTTCAAGTGCCGCCCGGGGCACGTGCCCCCTCTGCCCTCCGTAGGTACGCCACTGCCCCCAGTAATTGCACCTCCACCACCCCCAACGCCGCGCCGCGGACTGACGGCATATGCACAGCGCATAAAAATTCGCGCTCGCAGACTGGAGTAAAGACCATAGGTAAAGACTCGTGGGATCGGACGCGACGGGATACTACTATTTTTTTACTAGACTTCTTCAGCAGCTCGAACAGGTACATTTGGTTCAAAATGTGTGCAGTTGGGCCTTGCAGTTGTATGCATATTAAATCAGAATCAATATAGTAGATTATATCAGTGACTGTTTGACCGAATTAACCCCGAAATAAGACTGTTACCGTTCAGTTGTAGCAGTAAACTGCTTGCTGGAGCTTGCCTGTACAGAACCCTTTCCTCCCGAGAGCTCGGGGTACAATATCGGGCGATCTTCCGTACCGTACGGAGACTATACTTGTAATCATGCGAAGGGGATAAAGTGAAGAAATGGTGCTTCATTCAAGATGTGATACAAAGAAAGGGAATGTTATTGTGAGAGAGTGAATAACATTGTGGAGAAGTGTCAATTAGAAGCTGTGCCAAATGGATGAAATTTTGTCTCAAAAATGTTATTGTTAAAAAATAATGGGGCCAAGCCTAACTATACACAGCCGTGACAGTGCTGTACAAGGTGGCCATTCAAAAACGTTGCGAACCGCCACTACAAAATAGCGACTACGGTACATGCTTTTTGATTAAATTACATCCTTTCTTGAAGTAATTATAGTACCAAATCAAGCTTAAACTATTACTCTATTGCGCTCCCTAACTTAAATTTAGTTAACTAATTTACAACTTGAACTTACCAAAAAAAACGATTTATTGCGTCGTCTGCCATGTCTGCCCACAGTAGCTGTACTATCTCGTCTCGCAAACGGCAAAAGTGATAGTACAGCTACTGTGGGCAGACATGGCAGATGACTCAATAAAATCATCTTTTTTGGTAAGTTGTAAGTTAGTTAACTAAATTTAAGTTAGGGAGCGCAATAAAGTAATAGACTATAATTACTTCAAGAAAGGATGTAATTTAATCAAAAAGCATGTAGTCGCTTTACTGCGGCAGCCCGAACACGTAGTGTTCGGGCTGCGATGAGCAGTCCTTTGATTGCTTGGAGTTCTCTTAATTACAAGGTCGTTTGTCAAAATGATAGCCATGAAACATGACATTAATTGATTTTAGGCTACTTTAGGTACTTACAATACTTTGCGTTTGACTGTCATCTTTCTTTTCAATGAGGATGATACAAAAAAGACCTATTTATCTCCAAAAGCCTGTACTAAAAACTTCCGTAGGTCGGTGTTTTGCTTGCAATGCGCATGCGTCAGCAGCTCCAATAATTATATAGACAAGAGTGGCAGCGCAGGCATGCAGGAGCTCGAGCGAGTAGAGATCGCCGGATCACAGTGGATATATGAATATTCATTATTCCTGTGACCGTAACCTATGCCGTCGTTGTAATAAATGTTTATACGCGCATGCGCAAGTGCCTATTTTCGCTTCTGCTTTAACAACATGGCGAATGGGACTGGTTTCGAAAATTCAGAGTAAAAAGCGACATTCATCGATTCTACACATTTTTTCGGAAAAGCTGATTCACGCAAAGTCTGTTTAGGTAAGTGGCATCGTATATATCATACTTTAATTAAAAAAAAATTATTAGATCGCCATTTTTTCAATGGTTATTTGAACATTGGTAAATTGTGAGACCCACCGAATCGTACTGGTTTCACTCAGGACGCTGCCACTTCGTGGCAGCGTCCCGGGGCTAGTAGTCGCTTAGACAGAAATAACCGTCTGTTATGGGGAAATCTTTAATATTTCTGACATTTCTCAACCTTCCCCATAGACAGACGGTACGACCGTGTATCACCAACAAGGTGTACGATCAGCCGACCTGAGCCTTAGGTCGCGTTGCCGTTACGTACACACAAACAAACAGACAAATAATAAAAATACACTTCCTGTTCCGGATATGACCGTCCACTCACTACGCGATATGTGATCATTCAGTCTCTATGTACAGAGGTGTAGTGGAGCCAGACGAAGTCTCAACGGAACAACCGACGATACAGAGAGACTGAAGCTTTTGGTCTAGTAGTCGCTATTTTGTAGTCGCGGTCCGCAACGCTTTTGAATGGTATAGTTAGGCCAAGCCCAAACTTTACCAAAACTTGCAAAAGTAAATTTTAAAAAACATTTAGAAAAGGAAAGGGCACAGTGAAATATTACTTTTGATGTTGTCTTGTGTTTTCAAGCTTGCTTTAGTTTCATGTATTTTATCCCCTACCCATACCCTAACCCTCACCCCTAACCCTCTTTATTATTTTTTGTTTGTAATAAAATGCTGTCACAAAGTAAATCTACATCACACCTGGGCGCTCTTGCATAAAAAGCTGCGATTAAACGTAAACTCCAAAAAATGAAACGTAAGTCAAAGATACGCGATCCTGATTGGTTGAAAATCAAGTTGCGTTTAATCGCAACTTTTTTAGAGGGCCCAGAACGTTTATCTTGATAAGCTTAGATCTACTTTATGATGTGCAGCAGCCAGCAGGTTAGAAAGGGTAGTCGGGTGATTCTTCACTAAGTGTCTCCTTTTGTGTCCCGCTACTTTCATAGTTTATAGATGGAAAATTCACTACTTTTATTTTCTAATTTTCACCCCTTTAATTTGAGAAGGTATAATTCTGATTACCTGAGGTACAAAAATTGTTTTATAAATTCTCTTTTTTTCCCCGCTACAATAATAGGTTTGAGACCCCCCTCAAATCACCATGTCCCGATGGGTATGCATGGAATGGTATAATTGCCATATTTTTTCTTGATGACAACGGTTTTTCATGAAAATACTCTTAAATGCTTAGTTTTCAATCATGCATTACTTTGGAATTCAAAAACTTCCACTATTAGCAAGCAAAATTAATATTTTTACTTTTTTGGGTACCAATTTTTCTGTCCCTCCATTTGCGTCAGATACCGTCACGCACTTTTTATAACGCCATCTATTGACAAAGCAAGTTTCTAGCAACACCCGGTTCCGGCCCATGAACGCCCGGTCATACTGACGATCATTTCTACAAACGTGAATCTTGGTGTTTGCAGTGGAAAATTGCTCCAAAAGCACGAATTTGCGGAATGATAGGTACGTACCTTTATTCATCGTCATATCCGAACGGCTTGGATTTCACTGAATCTGTGTAATTATTCTTTGTTTTTCATGTTTGTAAGATAAAGGCTAATTCAATGTACACCTACATCAAAACGATCATGCTAGGGGTAGCCGCAGGGCGAGACCACCTTGAATAAAAACTTTATGCTATCATATCCGTCACTGTCATTTCCATCACATAATGGAGGACCTCCTACGTGACGGATATGACTACATGCGACCCAAAGTGTGACGGACATGACTTTTTGTCATATTTTGCTGTTGTAATAAGTTTTTAAACGTTATTTAGACCTCATATATTCCAATAATAAGTTTACATCTAATGTAGATCACAGAGACTAGGACCAGAAAAAAAATCTTAATCAGTAACGTGCAATAAACAATTTATTTCAGCCTGGACTGTTACAACGTTCCCATATATGCCAATTTGTGTCATGTTCTCTGTCAACAAAAAATATTGGGTGTCGAGAAGATTATTTGACACTAATTTTAAAGGAATGTCTTGTAGATCTAGGTTAATGTTTTTTTTTTAACTGTTAGAGTTAAAATATACGGCCTAGGGCCTATTTCTTTTACCTAATACAAAACTTTCATTATAAAACTATGCTTTGCTAAATCATATAATAAATTTTCTGCTTTTATGATATAATAATTACCAAATAATACCAAATAACAAAGTAGGCCTATGCTATGAAATTCCATGAAATCAATTCTTTCTTTTTTTATCCCTAAATTTTAGGATGGCCCTTACACCCGCAGAACGTGCGAAGCGATACCGTGATCGTCAGAAAAGTGACCCAACATTAAAAGAAAGATATCTAAAGAAAGAACAAGAGCGTAAGAAAGCAAACTATGTTCCTGTCTCCAATAGAAGTCAACGGGCACAGAGGAAAATCAGAAGAAGTTGGCGCAGAAGTAGCAAGGAATACAGGGATTTATTTGAAAGGAAGCATATAAAAATTGTTATTTCTTCATTTGACCACACATTACATTAATCTTCAAGCTGCATCGATATTAAAAACTAAAGATGTTTAATAGAGGTAGAAGAAACATTGAGATGCAAATTTAGTATTTATGGTTTTGTACTGAACACCATCTACATTGAATTTCCTTTTATACAGGCAGTCGTTGAAAAAAAAATTAAACCAATATACATTCTATCACCAAAAACAAAGCCTAACAAAGGGAATGGAAAAGTAAATTTATTCCTTTCGATAAACTTGTCTAACTCACATAACATGAACTTGCTAAATCATAATAAAGACACTTTTGGAGATTGGGTTTACTTTTTTATCACTATTTAACAGAAACCCACCTCTCGAAATACAAGGTGTGCGACCATGAATACTTGTATGGAAGCATTTGTCATGTCTTGCCAATGCTTGGGCAACTGGTCATTGCCGTATACTGTTGCTTTTGTATACTTTATGCTTTATGAAATTGAATAAATTTTTTTTTCAAGTTTAGAGCATTGCACTACTTGTGTATGGAGATCGCTGTTGTGTATCTATTCATTTTGACAAATTTAAAGTCACATCCATTGTGTGCATGAAATGAGTGATCATCTCCGTCACGGCTTGTCATATCCGTCACATGTAAATTTATTCTTTGATATTCCTAAACTATTGCAATAATAACCATGAAATTTGAAGAAAAGTGACAAATGAAAACTATTCTACCATCTATAAATGCATGATTAAAACAGCTTTGAGGCAAATGGGTAAAAAGTCACATCCATCTCGTGCATGAAATGAGTGATCATCTCCGTCACGGCTTGTCATATCCGTCACATGTAAATTTATTCTTTGATATTCCTAAACTATTGCAATAATAACCATGAAATTTGAAGAAAAGTGACAAATGAAAACTATTCTACCATCTATAAATGCATGATTAAAACAGCTTTAAGGCAAATGGGTAAAAAGTCACATCCATCTCATACATGAAATGAGTGATCATCTCCGTCACGGCTTGTCATATCCGTCACATGTAAATTTATTCTTTGATATTCCTAAACTATTGCAATAATAACCATGAAATTTGAAGAAAAGTGACAAATGAAAACTATTCTACCATCTATAAATGCATGATTAAAACAGCTTTAAGGCAAATGGGTGAAAAGCATTGTGACAAGTGTCACTTTTGCGAAAATTCGATATTTTTCTTCGGCGGTGGATTATAAAGTAAATTAAAATTGCTTTATGTTCACCAAAAATAAAAACTCTTGAAGTATCTTAAAGAATTATATCTATAGATCTGTTTAATGGAGCATAAGAAAGAAAAAAATCTATCAATGACGAATTTCTAATGTTCAGTACTGATTACTCTCAAATGTGACGGATATGACGCAATGCAGTGAACAATGCCGAAAAAATGGGCAGGAAAAGTAAAATAAACCTTGTAAAGATCGTGCCAAACCTATTTTCCCGGTAGTAGAGATGTTTGTGCATATAAAAAGCGAATGAGCATGTCAAAAAGCAAATATTTTTTTTCTGCTTTCCAGAAACTCGAAAGTAGACACTTAGCGAAGAATCACCCAGTCACTATTTTGACAAATATTAGTAATATTTTGTTCTTGTTTGTCATATTTTGTAATGTCCCTATGTGCTTCCAAGTTTAAGACTAAGAGCTTTGAAAATTATATTTTTGTGTTTACACACCAAGATTGAACCTGAATTTGACCAATTTTTTTTTTTGGGGGGTTGAAGTCAGTGTGATGTGAAGTCATTTAATATACAGTTAACAACAAAATTATTCATACCCCTTGGAAAATTATAGTTTTTTGCATTTTTCCTAAATATGAATGGTTAAATGAAGTTACTTACACATCACTTGAATACATTTAGTTATCATCTGCAAATGAATGCCGTTTCCGGTGTCACCTAATTTGCATAACAATAGAAAAGGTGAGTTATCCAAACTGGGCGATGTTCAAAATTATTCATACCCTTGGTGATTTATTGACTTTGTCAATCAGTATGAATCCGATCCTTGTGATTAATGCTTGTAATTCACTTTATTTTAATACACAGTCACAAGGCTTCCAGAGGGGTCTCTGCTGGGATATCAGGCCAGTACCTGTTCTCCAATGGCTCAATCTCCTTGAGGATGTGTCCACACATGCCTTCACCTGACCTTCAGAGAGTTCATTAGATTTCGTGTCCTACAGGTGATGCAGTTATCGACTTCATGATGACAGGACTATGATATTGAAATTTTCGGTCATTTATTCCATGCATTTTAATGAAAATTCTGTATCTACTTATGAAGCAAAGCACCATTCCTGAAGAGCCTTTCCCTTTTGCACTGCCTGTGGGAGTGTTCTCCTTTATTCATTGGCCCCATTCTTAATCAGAGTGCTCAGGAAGGCCATGTTGGTGATATTAAAGTCATTGCAAGACTCTAACGTCAGGTCGCCATGAATAACAGTATGTAACCTTTGAGTACCATACATATCCCACATTGACTGTTACTGTATATCAATCTTCATATGGTATATTCTTTGTATCTTTGGTATGAAAGCTACAATCATTGATATCAAAATGAATGTAAACCAAATTTATACCATATGCCCTCCATGTTACCAGCTGCAGTGCACAAAATGCTACCACTTTGACAGTGCACTGGAACATAAAGATCAGTATTTTAAGCTTCACTAGAGTACCCACTTGCAGGTGTCCATATCAAAAATGTGTCAATCAGTGTAACTGAATAAACTGATAAAATTGGCACCATCCAACCTTTAGACAACTACCATGGCCTCCCTAAACATTCTTAATAATAATGGTCCTATCCTCATGACGTCTAAAACTACACCACCTGCAAACACAAAATCTGCTTTAAATCCATCGAATCCCCTGAAGACCAGGTGATGGCATGTGTGGACAACATCCTCAAGGAGATTGGGCCATTGGAGACCAGGTATTGGCCTGATATCTCAGTAGAGACCTCCAGAAGCATTGTGACAGTGTGAAGAAAGTGTTACGAGCATTAATCACAAGGACTGGATTCATACTGATTGACAAAGTCAATAGATCACCAAGGGTATGAATAATTTTGAACATCACCCAGTTTGGATAATTCACCTTTTCTATTGTTATGCAAATGAGGTGAAACCAGAAACAGCATTCATTTGCAGATGATAACTAAATGTATTCAAGTGATGTGCAATTAAATTCAGTTAACCATTCATTTTTAGGAAAAATGCAAAAAACTAGAATTTTCCAAGGGGTATGAATAATTTTGTTGTTAACTGTATTCTATATTGTACCATTGGTCACGGATTCTCAAATCTCTCTATTCTCTCTTCTAGCTAATGAACTGACCACAGAGACCTTATCCATACCTTCAGATGACTGTACTTCCAGCTCTGTGATTCACTTGAGAATAAGACATGGCAACGATGTCCAGACTGAGAGCGATACTGATAGACCTCAGTGGCACCATACACATAGAAGATGCTGCCATTCCAGGAGCTGTATCTGCATTACAACGGTATGTAGTAAAATGTATAGTTTGAAAAGTTTTGATGGTTTATTTTACCTGACTGCTAAGAAAACATGTGTATGGTTACGTGGAGAAGGTTTACGGTTCACCATGTGTGTTGGTAGGAGGAAAGGGAAAAGGAAATTAGAAATGGATAGACGAGAAAGGATGACAAGAGAGAAAAGAAGAAATATTCTTTCGTGACAATGGGTGAAGTCCTGAAAAGGACTGTAGACCAGATGAGATGAGATGAGAAGACTTGGTTGATGATCGATGGATGAGCAGCGATGGATGAGCAGCGATGGATTGAGTAGCGAAGGTTTGAGTAGATGAGGCTTGAGTAGGAGGTTACTCGACGTTTCGGACAGGTTGACTGTCCGTCATCAGGAGTGAAGTGTGCTAGACGAGCGGCGGGGTTTTATGGAGTGTGTGCGGACGTCGGAGGAATCGGCGGCCGGTAGTGTGGGCGGGTTGCTGTCGGTGGTGGCGCTATTATGTCCGAGAGTTGAGTGGACGTGAGTGCGGACGTCGGATGGATTGGTAGCGGGGGGCTGGCGGCGTGAAGTCCTTTGTGTGTTTGCTGGTCGAGGGCGGAGATTGTACCGGGTTTGAGTAGGTGGGACGGCGAGCTGTGGTGTCGGGGGTGCGTCGGCCTGAGGATTGGGTGGGATGGCGTTGGTAGTCGGCGGGTCGGCGTGCTGGATGGTCGGCTGGTTGGCGGGTTGAGTGGGCTGTGAGTCGGTGGGTTTGGTGGGCGGCGATTCAGTGGATTGAGTTGTCAGTGGTGCTGGTTGTGTGGATTGGGTTTGGTGTTGGTTGGTGCCCCTATGAAGGATTGGGTGCCAGATGTGGTTGAGATGAAGTCCTGTGTCCTGTGGTACTGTGTCGTGGCGTTGAATCTCGATGGCCTCCCTCACTCGTCTGGTGTGCCAGTGCTTGATGTTGGTGATTAGAGTGCTGTGTGCCCAGTCGATGTGGTGATCTTCTTGTTGTGCGTGTTTGACTATTGCAGATTTGTCCCAGTCGCTAAGTCGGTGGCAGGCCTTGTGTTCCTTAAGTCTTGTGTTGAAGTCTCGTCCTGTCTCTCCGATGTAGACTTTGCCGCAGTCGCAGGGAATCTTGTATACACCGGGTTGTTTGTTGGTAGGGGTCTTGTCCTTGTGTGAGTGCAAGATGGAGTGAAGTTTCTTGAAGGATCGGTGTCGGACTTTGAAGTGTATGGTTGTAAGTAAGCAACCAGGGGACCGATGGCTTTAAGTCCTCTCCGAGGGACTTGCTATTGAGGATTAATGCCTTACCAAAGGGCACTAGTGCATCCACTTCGTTTCAAACCCGGGTCCTCCATTTAAGAGACCACTGCTCTACCCCAATGAGCCATCGTGCCTCCTTGCAAATAGCAGTCACTTTCACCTATACTTTGTATTCTAACTTCATGAAGACAGATATATTCAAGAATAGGATATAACTTCATTGCAAAAAGGCAACTATATAAATTGTTCTGTCTTATATTCAGCCTTCATTTGATTTGTAGTGTACATGTTTGGTACAGAATAGGTATACTTTCAAAATCTGAAAAGATAGATGATCTGTTTTTGCTTTGTTCTTGGTTGGCAGTCTACGCGAGAGAACTACAAACATCAAGTTTGTAACAAACACCACAAAAGAAAGCATGACCGTGCTTCACAGTCGACTCACAAGGATTGGGTTCGACATCAAACAGCATGAGATCTTCTCCTCCCTTACTGCTGCCAGGAACAAGGTCCAGGAAATGGGATGTAGACCAATGCTACTACTCCAAGATAGTGCCAAAGAGGACTTCAAAGGTGGGTAAGATTAATGAAATTGTTCTTTTTATGATAAAAACAATTGAAAGAATGGTACATGTTTCGGAGTTGCATGTACTCTATTCATATCCTAACACTGACCTAAAGGTAAACCACTGGTTAGCTGAAGGTCTCTGATAAACATATTTTGTTCTCCTATTCTTCAGTTGTGATACACCTGCATTTTAAAGGAGAATTGAACCTCTTTTGCATATTCAGAAAAGAGATATTTCTCTGTGTTTTTGGACCAACAACTTTTGTTAGAGCCATGAAAGACTGATCCAAATGTGTTCAGTTTAAGTTATTCATAGAAGCACAATTTTATTTTAACTTGTAACCTTGAACTGGGTTGCGGAAAGGTTCTTTGAGATCCTATAATGAGCCATTAAGGCGAGGTGAGGTGATGTGGTGTGATGATGTAGGCCTCCAAGTTAATTCAGCTCCCAGGAGTCTACATGGTTTTACTTGAGGGCGCCCTCTCAAGGTATATACCATTCCTTTCTTCCTTATCCTATCAGATATCCGTACAGATGATCCAAACTGTGTTGTGGTGGGTCTATCTCCTGACAGCTTCAACTACGGCACATTGAATGAAGCTTTCAGGTGAGCATGCTTTTCTTGATTTGATGCACTGAAATTCTGACTGCATGTGGAACATCCTTCCCCCTCCCCTCCCTTCCCTTCCCCATGATTTTTAAACATTAAAAAGGAAATCTTTTTCTTGGAATGGTTCTCTCCATGTGATAGCAGAGAGTAGCATTATACGTTGTTCAATTATAAACAAGAATATCTGAATTAAAACCATTCCAGTGTAAGTGGTCAGCATGTTAGGCGTACTGTTCATGTTCATCTGGGGGGTTAGGATTGTCTAGGTTCAATATGTTGTCAGTTTTCACATTGTGATGTGTTTTGTAGAGTATGGAGAATGGAGTTTGAATCATCCTCGCCCTGAATATTGTTAACAGCTTAATCAGTTCTCTCTTTTCCAATCTGACAAGTCAAATTAAAAGGAATTATACAATCAACATCACACTTTATGATTTTTCTCCCCTTCAAATTCTGGTACATAAGTGTTTTTTTTTAATGCTTGTAAATAAGTACCAGTGTCTTATAGTTTCTTTTGTATGTATCTCTCTCAGGTTAATCCTTGATGGTCATCCACTGATTGCTATCCACAAGGCCAAGTATTTCAAGAGGCAAGATGGGCTAGCCCTTGGACCAGGAGCATTTGTGGAAGGGTTGGAATATGCCACAGGTGTCAAGGCTACTGTGGTAGGCAAGCCAGAGAGGGCGTTCTATGAAGAGGCTCTCAAGACGATGTCCTGTGCACCTGAAGAGGCTGTGATGATTGGAGATGTGAGTATGTGTAGTTATACAAAAGTGTTCCTCTTTGCAAAATTATGCAAAATTATCATGTCAAGTTACTCCTCAAAACATTAAAGGGTCACTAAAATAAAAAAATAATTGCCCATTTTTCGTAAGAAGGTGTCATCAGGAGCCAAAAAATATCCATCACACAATTTTGTATGCATTCAGTCATATTTTATAATCATTTGAAAAGTACATTTTTGCTGATTTACACAGTCATTAGCCCCGCCCCTAAAAAAACCCATCGAAGCGACATCGTGAACACGTGATCTGTGACGCATGAAAAGTAAGGGAAAATATTCCACTAACCTATACCGTGCGCGCCCGGAGGCCCCCGGCAGGCCCAGCCCGGTGCCGAGCATGATATTCACCGCATCGACCATTTGCATTGCGTATTTTTGTGTTTTATTCCTCACAATAACTTTGATTTTGGGACACAGTTTCATCAATAATGCCTAATCGGTGTATAGTTGCGGGCTGTAGCAAGACCCCTAAAGATGGTGTAAGCCTACATCATTTTCCTAAAGATGAAAATCTACGGAAATTGTGGGTCGCAAAGGTAAAGCTCACGCGGGCAGAGTGGCAAGGGCCGGCCAAGTGAGTGGAGTACAATCTGCAGCGATCACTTTGCCGAAGATGATTTTGAGGATCCTGTCCTGTATTCCGAATTTGGCATGAAGAGAATGATAAGCTAGCTAAAAGATTCAGCTATTGCAACGATCAGACTTGGAGTCAAGTCTTCCAATCTGTTTTTTCAACGACAGCAGCTGCAGCAGCTTCACCCGTAGACCGAAAATTCTGTCTCTCGTTCGTTAGCTAAGACGACCTAACGAACGAGAGACAGAATATGGGGTCTACTTCACCCGTAACTCCAGGGAGCTCCAGGGCGTTGGAGCTCCCTGGAGTTACTTCACCCACGGCCCTTCACCGTATTCTGCGAGGGGTTCAAGCATATCATATGGTCGAATTTCCCCTTGCCACTCGAGCTTCCTTTTCTTTGCCTTCGGGGTCTGATAAATCATCTGATAAATCGTAAATCTGAGTTCGTATCTGCATGGCTCAGAAAAGTCCTCCAACTCGGAATCGCGGGCACTTTTCCTCTCTCTATATAAGTTACTCGAATTCAGCCAAAATCTAAGTCAGTACTAACGTACTATGTAAAGCGAAATTTAAAAAAAAGCCGCAAGTGAAATAAACAAAACAAAAACGTTCACCAGTCGCTATGTACGAGGGGAACATGTGTAGGACATTGTACAGACGCATAAAACGGCTGTGCTCGCGTTTATGGCCAATGCAAAACTTTCGTTCGGCAAGCTCAGATGGATGAGAACATTGTTCAAAAGAAAAGCTAAAAAACAAAACAAGAGCTGTATATTTGGGCAAAAGCGTTTTCTGATCTTGTAGAAAATATATTGCTAATGATTATTCACTCCTAAGATTATATTGATTAATTTCCTTTTTTCATAAATTGTCCGTTGAACAGAGGGGTCAAATACCGCATTCTGTGTACAATATTATATGCTGCAGCCTGCAGATCTTGTGCCTCTTACTTTTCATACGTCATTTGGGGGTTAGCCAATCAGCTCACGAGTTTTAAGGAATGGTCCAAAAACCTCTACTTTTCCCCCTTTTTCACCAAAACAAGACATAATTTGGACAATCGATTGGCAGATTCGTGATTAGAAGGCAAAACTACATGGAAAGAGCACCCATTTTCTCTCTTATTTAGTCAACCTTTAAGATTAAATAGGACTTGTTAGTGAATCATCTTTCATGCTTTTATCTGCAGACTTGTCACACAGATTGCCATAGCAGTCATGACTCCAGCAGGAGGGCATTTGCAAGGGAATTCCTTATATTTTATTAGTGTTTTGGGTATTCCTGTGCTCAATGTCTTAAGAATTTTCCCCCTAGAGCCTTTTTGTCAGGCACAGAACAAATTAGGAAACCATGATATTATTATCTAGAAGCAATTTCTGATATTAGGCGAGAGATCAAAAATATCACAGCGTGCCGCCTGCAGGCTCCCGCCAAGGCACGCGCCAATTAACGGACCCATGCCCGCCGCGGCCTGCCACCTCGCACTTAAAAATAAACCCGCCATGCCCGCCGCGGCCTGCTACCGATTGCTCTTAAAAACTAATCGACCATGCCCGCCGCAGCCTGCTGGCGATTGCACTTGAAATAAAATCCGCCATGCCCACCGCAGCCTGCCGCGATTTTTCTTTAAAAATAAATCCGCCATGCCGCCTGCGTGCGGTCATAGTACCAATCACCATTAATATGACACTCTTGGTCAAGTTAAGGGACATTTATAATGGCGCCATCTACGTTTGCAATCGTGGCCGAGTTACCCAAGAAGACTGAATAAAATAAAAAGCTGCCATTCGAGCCGCGCCGGGAGCGGCATTCCCATCGCAGGCCCTGCCCGGCGCTAGTGGTGGGTGAAGATGCTCTTCGAGGCGAACCACATCTTTTGTTTTTTTATTAAAGTTGACTTTATCTATTAAAATTGCCGACATCGTGGGCGTTCAGGGGGAGAGGGTCAAAAAGTAACCTTTTTTATGTTCATGGATGTAAAGATCACATATTCACATTTAGTGTCTTTGGTCTATAAACTTGCCGTCTTGTGCCGTCTGGCATGTTCTATCTGGTCGGTTAAGATTCCCGAAGTGGTGATAAAATCGAGCGAAATCAAGGTAACGGTGGGGTACACATACGTATCGGCATTGCTGAAAAGAAGCTGTGCGCGGCCATAGAGAATATGGTGTGAATTGGTGTCCCGAATCTTATTGTTATGCGTGCGTTCAATTATTTTCCAGTTTACTAATATCTAACATATTCATACCTCCATTAAGATATTTCGAATAAAAATTCAAGATTAATTATCATATCACTATATTCAGCAACTCGAGCTCTTTCCAAAAAATATATAATTTGTCTATAATTATTATCAGGAATAAATGTTAAGGTAAAATATTTAACATGACTTTGTGTGTCCAATGATAGATTGCCAAAAATGAAGGGTTTGCATTTGTTGCCATGGTGATTTTTCTCTAGCAATTTTGAAGAATTTTGTTCACAGTGGTGGCACCAGGATTTAAAGTGGGGGGGGGGGGGGCAAATGGGGGGCAAAAGAAAATGTTGGGGGCAAGGGCGGACAAAATTTTTTTCCACCCTTTTATGTTTTTCACTCCGAAAATTATTGGGGGGCAACTGGGGGGGGGGGGGCAAAGCTTCTGACTGCTGGGGGGGGGGGGGCAAATGCCCCCCATGCCCCCCCCTCTTGGTGCCGCCAAATCGTTATATTTAGCATTATACAAACTTCAAATTATTCAATACTCTTACAAGTCCCACTCGTCAGATTTTTTGCTACAACCAGCATTCAAAGTTTGGGTGTTTTGGTCAAATACATCAAACAATTTTTACCATTTTCCGTATTTTTGTTCATAATTATAAATTCCATATCACGCATATGGTATGACTGATCTCTGAATTTTTATATAGACCTCTATTGCTGAATATGTAACACAATTAGGTCTACCAATGAGACAGGTCTTCCCTCTAAAATCGGCCAAATCCATGCCAACGAATTTCTATAGAGGACAATTTAATTTACTTTCTTTATGATATATTCAATTTACTTCAATCCTATCGATTATATCATAATTACAATTAATTAGGTCTATTCTGATAATTGGATTATAAAAATGATTTTCAGTACTTTAAATTCACTTGAAAAGCAGCATTCTATCATTTCCAGTGAATGCTGTATTTGAAGTACGCCACTTTGGTTGGGGTTACGTAACCCTCATTTCCCGTTGTATTGGTGAATCGCATATTCCCTGCATAAATTAGAATAATTAACTCATGAAATAAAACTGAAAGATTTAGTGAAATTTAGATGTGCAACCAACTAGATTACATCATTATCTATTATCATGCTAAATGTCATTATGATCATTGATCATGCGATCCGCAGCCGTGATTTAAAGGGGTCATAATGCCCCCCGGATAATAACCTGGCCAGAAATACTACTCTGGGAATTAGGGTTAAGCTTCCAATACGCTTTGAGAGAGTTTCAGAATTGGTTGACTTTGCTATTAACAAATCCCCCAACCCACACAAGCAAAACAGTAGTTTGACACACCACGCAGGCACGCACCAAGCCCCCCCCCCCCATTGGTCGTTGATACGAACAAATTGTTCGAGATGCAAACCTCTGTCTGGCCAAGCCGGAATGCCGCTTTTCGGTACTCACCAAGCTGAAAAGTCGTATTTTGGCGATGAAATCAGTCATTTTTTGTAAGTCACCAAATACCAAATTTTTAAACTGCAACTGCCACCAAAATTGTGAAAGTTAGATCTAAATGTCCTTTATGACACCCCCAATAATTGTATCCCCCGGCAGTATGCCGGAGGATACTTTGGATTCAGCAGCGTTTCGCCGCCGCCGCCACCGCCGCGTCACATTCTTGTGTGCGCTCTAGCGGTCACATTTCTCGACGAATTTCTTTCAGACTTCCTATGGACGTGTATCTTGGTAAAATCTGGACCCCTATAGTTTCTGGTGATGCTGCCCCCAGTGTTCCGTCTTTTATAGGGTAAAAGGCCATATTTTTGGGGAAAGTTTGTGTGCGCTCTAGCGGTCACATTTCTCAACGGATTTTGTTCAAATTTTGTATGAAGGTGTCTCTTGGTAAAATCTGGAACCCTATAGATTTTGGTGATGCTGCCCCCAGTGTTCCGTCTTTTATAGGGTCAAAGGTCATATTTTGATAGATGTCTTGTGTGTACTCTTGTGTGCGCTCTGGCGGTCACATTTCTCAACGGATTTTGTTCAAATTTTACATGAAGGTGTCTCTTGGTGTAATTTAAAAACCTATAGTGTTTGGTGATGCTGCCACCAGTGTCCCGTCTTTTATAGGGTCAAAGGTCATACTTCAAGGGATGGCGTGAGTTCACTCTGCAGGCCACATTTCTTGATGGATTTCTTTCAAATTTTGTATGGACATGTATCTTGGTATAATCTACACATATTTAATTTTTGGTGATGCTGCCCTCATTGTTCCGTCCTTTATAGGGTCAAAGGTCATTTTTCCATTTCTTGCACTCTTCTGCATTTCTTGACGGATTTCGTTCAAATTTTGCATGAAGGTGTCCCTTGGTGTAATCTAAAAACCTGTAGTTTTTGGTGATGCTGCCACCAGTGTTCCGTCTTTTATAGGGTCAAAGGTCATACTTCAGGGCATGGCGTGAGTGCACTCTGCAGGCCACATTTCTTGATGGATTTCTTTCAAATTTTGTATGGAGATGTATCTTGGTATATCTCTCAACACATTTCTTTCAAATTTTATATGAAGATGTGTCTTAGTGAAACCTACACATCTAAATTGTGTGCTGATGCTACCCCCACTGTACCACTTTCTATACAGTCAAATGTCATATTCAGGTTGTTGTTAGGGTCAAATGTCATATTTTCGTTGCATGCATTCTGGAGGACACATTTGTTAACTCATTTCTTTCAGATTTTGTATGTAGGTCCATTATAGATTACACCTCTACAGTTTTTGGTGATGCTGCCTCTAGTGTTCCGTCTTTCATAGGATCAAAGGTCATATTTTAGTGGATGGCTTATGTGCGATCTGAGGTCATATTTCTTCCGAATTTTCTATAAAAATGCATTATACTCTAATCTGCACAAATCGTTTTGGTAATGCTGCTCCTAGTGTTGACAATATTCCGGGCCACTTTCGGCAATTTCTACACCATCCTTTTGTTTGAGGGAGGGGATGGGGGAGGGTCTTTGTCCCTCCTTCAAATCGCTGCCAGTGCCGGGGGATACATTTCGCATTGCGCGGCACCAGCAATGCACATTTCTAGTTATCATTGGGAATAGGATAATTATCTAGATCTAGAAACATAAAAACAGCTAAAAACTCACGTTCCCTCTTCATTCTTTCGATTCCACTACTAAGTACTAGCGCCACATACTGCCGCCTTACACCAGCGGCAGGCGCGCCCACCCCCGGGCTAGGGTGGCCGGCTTCGCCTAACGCCTCGGTGTGTATGAACAGCCGCACCGATAGCGCTTGAGGTCATGGCTTGAGCTCACTGACCTCTACGTACCTAGTACGAGGTCAGTGCTTGAGCTAGAAGTTTGCATGTACGTGTGCGGTGAAAGTACGTTCGCAGTCTCCTGTCTTTCTGTACGGACTTAACTTTAGGTACATACACAGTGCAGTGCAGAGTTCCTGGACAGTGAAAATAATACAATATGAGTGTGAAAGTATGAGTGATAACAAATACATGTGCGCAACGTATAAGACGAATAGTGCATAATCAGATTTCTTCAAATCCGTAGTTTTGAGGGGAAATCCGTACTTCCGTATAAATCCGTACTGGTTGGCAGGGGCGCAAAAAATAGGGTATAAATGAATATTCATCATATTGTCACAACATAATATTTAACCCACAAACATAGCAGAAATTGGTGTGGGGGAGAAGATGGTTTCCTTCCCGCGCATAGCTTTCAAAGCTCTGAAATTTAAAAACGTTAATAATTATGTTTCATCAAATTTTTAAGCCTGATGTTTCATCATTTTTGTAAACCAAAATGCAGATATCTCTCTGACCTTCACCTATGCTCTAATTCACTTGACCGTTCTCAGTTTAGAAAACTTGATTACGAGGAATATCGCTATTGGGAGTGCGCAAAAAAAATTAATGAGAAAGAGATGGTACAATGAAAAAAGATTTTCCTCTCTGACGGGAAGCACAGAATATTTTGTGAGTTATCGAAGTTAACTCGACACTAAAAATCATGCCTGCATCTATCTCTCTCTATAAATGAGAAGCCTACTTGTGAAATAGTATGTTGGTCATAATGAGCGCAATTTAAGCATAAGGAGTAGGGCGGAGAAAGTTTACCCGCCCCTACGTGAAGCGCAGAAACTTTGTGTCATCAATTTCTATATTCAAAAGATATGAAAAAACATGACTTTTCGTTCTTGTCTACTTGATTCTACCGTCATTTCTTGAGTAAATGTAGGCCTGAATTGTTGGCCTCTTGTCACATAGTAGGGGGGAACGGGGTAGAAAGGGGGCGATGGAAAAAATGGGAAAGGCAGCGTTGTCACTTTTAAATTTTAATTTGAGAGAGAAGTCTCGTTTATTATTATTGTTATTATTATTATTGTTATTATTATTATTATTATTATTATTATTATTATTATTGTTATTATTATTATTATTATTACTATTTGTTTGGCGTCACCTGTGCTCGGAAGGCGAAAAGCGAACTAAATCACGATGACCTGCATGTCTCTCCTCCCGATATAACTGATTGGGGGTGTGCAGGTGGACCACTACACCGGAGTTTCCCGGTATATATATTTTATATTCCTTCCGAAACAAAAGGAAAACACGTTAATAATAAAGCTGCCTTTCTTCCCTTTTCTCCTTCCGCTCCTCCCTTTCCCTCTAGTTTTCTTTTTTTGTGAACTTTTTTTTTTATTTTGGAGGGGGTGACTGCCCCCATCGCCCCCTGGCTACGACCGGACGTAAAAAGGAATAGGAGAGGAAAAGGGGAATAATTACCATAACAGGCGTAATACGGTAGAGAGAGAGAGAGAGAGAAGGGATTGATCTGAGGGAAATCGAGATATATTAGAGAGAGATGGGAGAGGGAGATTATAGGAAGAGAAGAGAGAGATGGGGACAGATAAATAGAGCGGGATATAAATACAGAGAGATAGGGAGATGGGAGAGAGATAGAGAGATAAAATAGAGCGAGAGAGGGGAGAGATAGAGACAATAGAGAGAAATAGAGACATTACAAAGAGAAAGAGAGGGAGGGAGAGATAGAGACAATAGAGAGAAATAGAAAGAGATAGCGGGAGAGAAATAGAAAGAGATAGCGGGAGAGAAATAGAAATATTACAAAGAGAAAGAGAGGGAAAGAGAGGGAGATACAGAGAAAGAAGGGATTGATCTGAGGGAGATCGAGAGAGATAATTAGAGAGAGATGGGAGAGGGAGATTAGGAAGAGAAGAGAGAGATGGGACAGATAAATAGAACGGGATGTAAATACAGAGAGATAGGGAGATGGGAGGAGATAGAGAGATAAAATAGAGCGAGAGAGGGGAGAGATAGAGACAATAGAGAGAAATAGAGACATTACAAAGAGAAAGAGAGGGAGGGAGAGATAGAGACAATAGAGAGAAATAGAAAGAGATAGCGGGAGAGAAAGAGAGGGAGATACGGAGAAAGAAGGGATTGATCTGAGGGAGATCGAGAGAGATAATTAGAGGGAGAGGGAGATTAGGAAGAGAAGAGAGAGATGGGGACAGATAAATAGAACGGGATGTAAATACAGAGAGAGATAGGGGAGATGGGAGGAGATAGAGAGATAAAATAGAGCGAGAGAGGGGAGAGATAGAGACAATAGAGAGAAATAGAGACATTACAAAGAGAAAGAGAGGGAGGGAGAGATAGAGAGGGAAAGGAGATAGAGAGATAAAATAGAGCGAGAGAGGGGAGAGATAGAGACAATAGAGAAAAATAGAAAGAGATAGCGGGAGAGAAATAGAAACATTACAAAGAGAAAGAGAGGGAGATACGGAGAAAGAAGGGATTGATCTGAGGTAGATCGAGAGAGATACAGTCAAACCTGTATTAGCGGCCACCAAAAAACCCCGCAGGAAATTACTGTGTTGTAGACCCTGCATATAGCGGTCACCTGCCTAACGCGGCCAGCGGCCACCCATTATGTATCCCTTGGTCAATATCTGACCGCGTATAGCGGCACCAATATCGAGTCGAGCCGTAGCTTCATGCACAAAAAGTAGTTTTTAATAATAAAGCCGCGATGTGTTTACCGAGTCCTAGCTCAGTCACATTCTCACAAAAATGTCGCGAATAGATTCTACAATGGGCAAGAAGATCTAAAAGTTTTACCACATTGCCGACTAATTAGAGATTTAAAGTCTTTTTAGTAAGAATTAAGCACTAGTATTGTTCGCACCTGTATTGTTCTCTTAAGCCATCACGGTCGGCATTGATAGCGATCGCCATCGCGCAATAGCACAGGCTCGTACACTTCAATATTAATTTTTATTTTTTAAACAATTCAAAGGGTTAAAGCTTTCGAAAAAAATATTAACAGGAAGGATTTTCTTTTAGAAAGTGAAAACAATAAAATAGTAGCCAACTATTATTTTTTTAAGGATCAATAATAACGATTTCATGTACGAGATTGTCCTGCTGAGAAACAGCAAGAAAACTCGTCCACTGGCGATCCATTGTCGACCTTCGCACTTTCGACGAATCAAGCGAGCACCTTCTATCGCCTGTTCTCAAAAACAGTTAAAACTTCTTTTAAAACATTCAAAAGGCAAATATTTATTGAATGAAAATTGATTTTATTTTAATTCAAAAGATAAACTCATTATTGTAATTTTTTTGGCAGGAAGCAAAAGCATGAGTAGACATCGTTTTTAGACTATAAAAATCAAGAACAGCAGTCTACCGCGGGCGGTACATACGTGGTAATTTGAGGGAAAATTCATTTACACATATTGCTCGTATATCTATTGTTTTTCTCATTTATTGACAACAAAGCACATTATTTGGGCATTTTATATATCATATGGCAGTGACATGTTATACGTCAAATCTGTAGATCTATAGCTTGTTTTCTTAAGTGATATATATGGATGCATGTACAAGTGATGTTGCGTGTACATGTATGTGCAAAAATTAAAAATGGCCGCCGACCTGTCTATAGCGGCCACCTGTCCATAGCGGCCACTTTTTCTGTTTCCCTTCGGTGGCCGCTATAGACAGGTTTGACTGTATAATAGAGAGAGATGGGAAAGGGAGATTAGGAAGAGAAGAGAGAGATGGGGACAGATAAATAGAGCGGGATGTAAATACAGAGAGATAGGGAGATGGGAGGAGATAGAGAGATAAAATAGAACGAGAGAGGGGAGAGATAGAGAGAAATAGAAAGAGATAGCGGGAGAGAAATAGAAACATTACAAAGAGAAAGAGAGGGAGATACGGAGAAAGAAGGGATTGATCTGAGGGAGATCGAGAGAGATAATTAGAGAGAGATGGGAAAGGGAGATTAGGAAGAGAAGAGAGAGATGGGGACAGATAAATAGAACGGGATGTAAATACAGAGAGATAGGGAGATGGGAGGAGATAGAGAGATAAAATAGAGCGAGAGAGGGGAGAGATAGAGACAATAGAGAGAAATAAAGACATTACAAAGAGAAAGAGAGGGAGGGAGAGATAGAAAAGTGGCACTATAGAAAAGTGATGCTCGTCATGGATTATTGTGCCTCTTTCTCTCTCAACATTTCAACGTTATCAAAAAATGTATTTCAAAACGCTCTCTCACCTACTACTCTACTTCTTGCACCCTACTCTCACAAAATGACAAACATAGAATGCAACATACACAATGAATAAAACGAGGTAATACCGTCTTCCTACCTTATTGATGCACTTTATTTACAAATTTACACCCATTTTCAAATATTACATTTACATAATTATGTACACTATTTACATAATAATATCATATTTACAATGTGATAACCTTCACAACCTCAGCAGACGGGCGTTCTTTCTACACTTATTGTTCACCGCGTCCCTCAGTTGCCTCCTCTGCTGGTCAGTCGTCAGGCTGCCAGGGAACTGGACCTCAGCTTGTCCAATGAGGACCTTAAAGCGAGCATCTTCCCGAAGACCTCTCTTCGTCCGGTGCTCTTTGCCGTTGAAAATGTCACCGCCATTAAAATTGCTCTGAGCGAGCTCCTCCCTGGTAAACAGACTTGACATCAGTCTAAGAACGAGGTCCTTGGCGTCACTTGAAGATTCCCATGCACGAAGATACTCCTCGCGGCCGATGGTGAGGCTGGCATCTGCTGACCCGATTAGCACCTGGTCGTCACCGATCGGGGAGTACTTGGGGGACGTCTTCTCTGGCTGCTGGCTCTTCATTTCTCGTACCTCCTTGCGAAGCTCTGCAAACTCGTACAGCAAGGCTTGGTTCTGCTGATGTAAGGTGTGGTTCTGCTGCTGTAAGATGTTGTTCTGATGTTGCAGCGTCATTGTTGTCTCTCCTAGGCGCCGCACCTCATCCACCAGGCGATGTGGAATGTTTGAGTAGTCGAACTGCTGAGTGTGAGGCCAGGGGGAAATGCACTGCACGACAGGCTGAAACGCAGACCTGGTAGGTTCGTCTCGATGTACAATGGTGGTGTCCTCACTGTCGCTCTCGTAGCTAATGTCCATGGACACATCACTGAAGGTCACACCAGCGGAGTCTGGCCCTGGTGGGTCTGCGGCTTGGGTGGGTACGGATGGGTCTGCGCCTTGGGTGGGTACGGGTGGGTCTGCGCCTTGGGTGGGTACAGGTGGGTATGCGGCTTGGGTGGGTACGGGTGGGTCTGCGGCTTGGGTGGGTACAGGTGGGTATGCCGCTTGGGTGGGTACGGGTGGGTCTGCGGCCAGGGTGGGTACTGGGGGACGTCTTCTCTGGCTGCGGGCTCTTCATTTCTCGTACCTCCTTGCGAAGCTCTGCAAACTCGTACAGCAAGGCTTGGTTCTGCTGCTGTAAGATGTTGTTCTGATGTTGCAGCGTCATTGTTGTCTCTCCTAGGCGCCGCACCTCATCCACCAGGCGATGTGGAATGTTTGAGTAGTCGAACTGCTGAGTGTGAGGCCAGGGGGAAATGCACTGCACGACAGGCTGAAACGCAGACCTGGTAGGTTCGTCTCGATGTACAATGGTGGTGTCCTCACTGTCGCTCTCGTAGCTAATGTCCATGGACACATCACTGAAGGTCACACCAGCGGAGTCTGGCCCTGGTGGGTCTGCGGCTTGGGTGGGTACGGATGGGTCTGCGCCTTGGGTGGGTACGGGTGGGTCTGCTGCCAGGGTGGGTACGGGTGGGTCTGCGGCTTGGGTGGGTACGGGTGGGTCTGCCGCTTGGGTGGGTACGGGTGGGTCTGCCGCTTGGGTGGGTACGGGTGGGTACTGGTGGGTCTGCTGTCAGGGTGGGTACTGGTTGGCCTGCGGCAGGGGTGGGTACTGGTGGGTATTTGGTGGGTGTGTCTTTGGACTGGTGTTCGGCGGGGGCGGGCGTGGATGTAGACTGGGAGGGCCGGCGAAGTCTTGGTATCTTGGATGACCGACGCAACTTCTGCCTCAGCTCGCTGTTGACTTCAGTGCGTGTTTTGAAGACCGTTTTCTCTGTAAACAAAAAAACAGAAAAGGAAGATATACAAATAAATTTATGTTATACAGTATTTCAGTACTTTATTTCATCATTTTACACGCATTGATAAATATCACCCTGAGTAAGATACCGTACCTAGCCTAGGCTTGGACTCGCGACATGTCTAACGTTACGCCTACGGACAAAACAGAGGCTGCCTCCGCAGCTTCTGACATGTTTCAAGCAAGACTCCCCGAAGTCGATTTGAGTTGGCTTTCTACGACCACTGGTCCCAGGAAAAAGAGGAGAGAGCGCCTTGATACACCCTTACCCAAACGCCGAAACCAGCCCGGGCATGCCGGGCGACCGTCGGTTCGACAACAGTTTCCTGAAGTTATCCCTGCAGCATCTCGCTACATCAGCGATAACGGCTTCAGAGCGCATCGACGTCGTCAAGAAACTGTAGGAACATGTGGATCTACACTACGAAGCATCAAACAACACTTGAAAGAAAACATACCCGGTCTTCAAGAATCTCATCCCAATCTAAGTAAGTAGCTCTCTAGATTTTAGTAATTTTAATTTTAAAACCATGACATTGTCATTTTTTGTCATGCATTTGTATTGTAATTGTAATAGCTGTACGAGCTCCTTGTCTTAGGCCTACATAATTCTGGTACTTTCTTCGGAGCTGTACATGGGATCCACTTATACATGTATACATGTACAAGCTTATCTGAAGATAACCTTGTGCTCCAGACTAGCTTTTACGGGTAAATGGGCTTCAAAATGGCCAACCGACCCATTTAACAACCAGCCTGGCTGTTTTTCCAAAATGGCCGTCATTTTTTTTTTAAATCACCACTTTGGACTTTTAGGAAAATGATGCCAGCTTACATAGGCTAGATGCAATGGATAGAAACCAACTTTTCCCAAAAAAAATCATGAAGTTTACACTTTTGGGGGGTTTTACACGCACAGCCTCCAAAAAGGAAGTGGGCGGGGACGCTAAACATGTATATTTTTTTACTTGGCCTTAGATCAAGTTTTTTGGGTCCGAAGGCAAGTACCAGAATTATATAAGACAAAGAGCTCGTACAGCTATGGAAAACCACTTACACGTCGGCCGATGGTACCATCAGGCATCAACCTTGTACTCAAACGATATGACCATTTCAAACGTTTTGACAAAATTATCATCGAAATCTGACTTTTCTACTTTTCTTGTAATCAAAAGCAGCATTGTGCAATGACTTTGCCTTAGCCATAGCCATCGCATTGTCTTGCATAGCAAAGGCACGCATGTGGTAGCGCGATTAACCCATAGATGCACAGTCATGATAGTGTCTCCTTTTGGAGACAGTTTTGCAGTTTCTCTTAATTCTGTATTCTGATCAGACTACTTCCCTCCCCCCCCTTTTTACACAGGTGACCGAACTGTAGCTAGGTGGATGATGCCACCAAATCGAGCCTTCCACGCTTCCAAGTCATACGCAGGACTGATAGATGCCCGGGTTCCAGCAAAGGACAATTCTGGAAGAAAGGAAAATGACAACAGTCATTTTTACTCGGCGAGGGTGCGATATGCCATGGAATGCGCTTCAAAGCATAATGAGGAGGTCCTAATCTACAGTGCAGACAACAAGAATAAAATAAAGGTTGGATATTTTTTATTCTACTTGGGGATTTTATTTACAAAAAAATCAAAATATAAAAAGGCAATCACTGCCTGACTAGATCCTTTTACAGTCATGTTTCATTTGTCTTGTTTCATTTAAAGCCTATTTTAAGTTTTGGTAAATCACCCCAAACGTGCATGCCACTTTTCCAATTAATTACTAGCTTGTATGAATTTGTATGCCCTAAAACACTTATGATGTAGATACAATGTAGATGATAGATACTCAATAATTCCAAATGCAATTTTTTTACATTATAAAATACTTTTTTCTTTACCTCTCTTTTGAATTAAAACAAATTCTATTAAACTGT
This sequence comes from Heliocidaris erythrogramma, assembly GCA_025617745.1. Taxonomy (NCBI): domain Eukaryota; kingdom Metazoa; phylum Echinodermata; class Echinoidea; order Camarodonta; family Echinometridae; genus Heliocidaris; species Heliocidaris erythrogramma. The sequence continues at coordinate 32,638,536 of CM046866.1, read as the reverse complement.
TATTCATTAAACCCAATACAGGTTGGAGACTCTACACTAGCAGTGGACCGTCGCATCACCATAAGGAAGATTTTCCCCTGCGACGACAAGCCTGTCTACCAGGATCATGACTTCCCCACACCAGGATACCTGTTGATCCCATCAGGTTACTTGGAACTGGATCCGTCGACTCTTAGGACCACCGACAACTTTGGGAGAGATCATTATGTGTGAGTTGTATTTTATAGACAATTTAAAAGACAGTTCGGGGTTGTTGGCACGGTTTTACTGACTTCCTGTTAAGGAAATGCTGATTCCCTTGAATTATCCGTCATTAATTTGCTTAATGTGATAGCTGATGAGCATATGAGATCTAGAAGTGATCCAAATGAACAGTAATTGGCAAAAGCACAACTTAAAAACTATTTTTTTTAATGCGAGGAGCCATTTTTGATTATGACATCATAATCTAACTTTTCAAAATAAAACAATTATATATATATTTTTCGCTTTATGTTACACCAGAATTATGTTTACACAAATTATATATTTCTTTTTGTAAAATTTTAGACCGAAAAACTCATGCCTAAAATCAAGTTTTTTGTGAAAGAGCCAGATAATGTCATACTATGATATCATAATCTGGCTCTTTCACATCAAACTAATTTACTGAAATGAGATTTCATTTTAATTGTTTCTTTTCCGTCAAAAATTACATAAATATATTATTTTATTTTACCATAATTTTAGTGTACAATGATCGCAGAAAAAGAAGAATTGTTTCATTTTGGAAAAAAGGGATAAAAGCTCCTCACATGAAAAAATATAATTTTAAGTGTTGTTTGGCCGATTCTTTTTCTATTTAGCTCACTTATAGATCTCATATGTCCATCAACTATCACAAAAAGGGAAATAATAACGGATAATCCAAGTGAATCAGCATTTTTCTTGACAGGAAGTTAGTAAAACCGCGTCAAATTTGCAGTCAAATCCCCGAGCCCCATGTGTGTTTATTGGTTTATAAAGTAGCCTTGAAAATTCAATGTTTTCTTCCATTTCTAAAAGTCAAATCTTTTGACAGTTTCTCTCAATTTTGCCATTCAAATGAAATGATGAAAATTTACCTTCAAAATCCATTTCAAACGTTTAAACCTAACCGCCCGTTTTTTTAAGACGGTTTAACGTTTTCTGAAATAACTAATGACTGAGCCCTATAAACAACACAATTTTCTTGACTGAGAAGCTGAAAACTAAACATCAATTTAACAAAGTCACAATGAAAAGTAATGTTTTGTTCTCAAAGTATTAATATAAAATGAGTTTATAGCCCATTGCCTAATTTGGTCTTTTATTTATATTTTATTGCAGATTTCCTCAGCCTGGAACTTCTAGTATATTCATTCGGAGCCCTCATTCTCCATGTAACGTGGCTACGCATCTCTATGACATGGCGCAAATACTAGAAGAGAAGGAAACTCCAAGGAAGTCTGTCCTATTTCTGATTGTAGATGGTGGGCCGGATTTTAATGTAAATCACTGGACCAACATATTTTATTATGGAAGATTTTTCAGAGATGCCGACTTAGATGCACTTCTTGTGACTTCATATTGTCCAGGAGATTCTGCTCTGAATCCAGTAGAACATCTCTGGGCCCCCTGTACCCATGCCTTGACATCAGTGTATTTAAAGTCTACCCTGGACGGAGAATCAGCCCCACCATGCGCACAAAATGGACTCTCAGCGGAAGAGAAAATGAGGAAGGAGAACATGGTTTTTGACAGAGCAGCATCATCAATACGAGATGTACACTGGAACAACCTGAAATTCAATGGACATGATGTTAAAGTCCACTGTGTACCTAGTGGAGATGCCTCCGGTAGCGAGGAGTATGAACGTGTCAGACAAGCTCTAGGAGGTTCAGCTAAGGCACTGAGAGAAAGCGAATTTAACAACGACTATACCTTCTGCATGCAGCACATAGATCGACGCATTGGGACTCTAATTTTCACAAAGTGCAAGAGAAGCCATTGTCGACACTGCTCAAAGAACCCTCCTCGAGCTTCAGCAGAGCTTATGGACTGCTTACAGTCGTTCCCTTCTCCTCAGCCGAGTACCACAGTACCCGATCATTTTTTGACTTTCCAAGAATCATTACTAGTCCCACATGTTCCACCGTGTGAGCATCTTCCCCAGTACAGGAGTAAGGGTCTTGGCAGATGCGGTTTCCCAGGATGCAAGTATGTTTTCTGTAGTCAGAAAGATGTTGCTGACCACCGTCGAAAGTTTCATCGCTGAATGACATTGTTATATAGTTTTGATTTGTTTATTAATTAAGTGAATATTTTGTTATTGATGGCATTCACATCAGTAAAGGGTTTAATTTCATATGAATAAAATGCTGCACAACTTCTCGCTAATTTGCATTAGAAAGAAAACATCATTAACAACTGTTGGACAAACTACTAGTATACAAATTATTACTGATCAAATTGTTTTGAAACTTGGTGCTCTACTCTATAGAAATTGATGTATGAAAGGTTTTTTGAAAATATCCTTTTCATTATGTTATATAAAGTTTTATTCAAATAATAATATGCAAGACAGCCTAATTGTATCCCCCGGCAGTATGCCGGAGGATACTTTGGATTCAGCAGCTCCGCCGCCGCCGCCGCGTCACATTCTTGTGTGCGCTCTAGCGGTCACATTTCTCAACGAATTTCTTTCAGACTTCCTGTGGACGTGTATCTTGGTAAAATCTGGACCCCTATAGTTTCTGGTGATGCTGCCCCCAGTGTTCCGTCTTTTATAGGGTAAAAAGCCATATTTTGGGGGATAGTTTGTGTGCGCTCTAGCGGTCACATTTCTCAACGGATTTTGTTCAAATTTTGTATGAAGGTGTCTCTTGGTAAAATCTGGAACCCTATAGATTTTGGTAATGCTGCCCCCAGTGTTCCGTCTTTTATAGGGTCAAAGGTCATATTTTGATAGATGTCTTGTGTGTACTCTTGTGTGCGCTCTGGCGGTCACATTTCTCAACGGATTTTGTTCAAATTTTGCATGAAGGTGTCTCTTGGTGTAATTTAAAAACCTATAGTGTTTGGTGATGCTGCCACCAGTGTTCCGTCTTTTATAGGGTCAAAGGTCATACTTCAGGGCATGGCGTGAGTGCACTCTGCAGGCCACATTTCTCAACGGATTTTGTTCAAATTTTGTATGGAGATGTATCTTGGTATAATCTACACATATTTAATTTTTGGTGATGCTGCCCTCATTGTTCCGTCCTTTATAAAGGGTTAAAATGTCATTTTTCCATTTCTTGCACTCTTACTTCTGCATTTCTTGACGGATTTCGTTCAAATTTTGCATGAAGGTGTCTTTTGGTGTAATCTAAAAACCTATAGTTTTTGGTGATGCTGCCACCAGTGTTCCGTCTTTTATAGGGTCAAAGGTCATACTTCAGGGCATGGCGTGAGTGCACTCTGCAGGCCACATTTCTTGATGGATTTCTTTCAAATTTTGTATGGAGATGTATCTTGGTATAATCTACACATCTTTACTGTTTGGTGATGCTGCCCTCATTGTTCCGTCCTTTATAGGGTCAAAGCTCATTTGTCCCTTTTGTGCACTCTTACTTCTGCATTTCTTGACGGATTTCATTCAAATTTTGTATGGAGATGTATCTTGGTATAATCTACACATATTTAATTTTTGGTGATGCTGCCCTCATTGTTCCGTCCTTTATAAAGGGTCAAAGGTCATTTTTCCATTTCTTGCACTCTTCTGCATTTCTTGACGGATTTCGTTCAAATTTTGCATGAAGGTGTCTCTTGGTGTAATCTAAAAACCTATAGTTTTTGGTGATGCTGCCACCAGTGTTCCGTCTTTTATAGGGTCAAAGGTCATACTTCAGGTCATGGCGTGAGTGCACTCTGCAGGCCACATTTCTTGATGGATTTCTTTCAAATTTTATATGAAGATGTGTCTTAGTGAAACCTACACATCTAATTTCTACACCATCCTTTTGTTTGAGGGAGGGGATGGGGGAGGATCTTTGTCCCTCCTTCAAATTGCTGCCAGTGCCGGGGGATACATTTAGCATTGCGCGGCACCAGCAGTGCACATTTCTAGTTATATATTCATGCTTTTGTAATCAGAAGACAAAAAGAGATCTTCTAAAATCGTTAAATAGAATTATAGGTTTCATATCAACTATGCTACAGAGCAAATGTGAGCAATCTGCACCTTTCCCTTCTGCCTCGATCTTTGTCCCTAAATTTTTTTTTGGGAAGAAAACACTCAATGATATACTTGCATTTTTAACCATAATTCAACATACTTGTTGGGCTTTATTCAACATGAAAATTAAGATTATAGTATTTCACACATCCCTTAATTACGTGAACTTGAAAGCAAAAAATTATTTTGGGGGAACCAAAATCTCCCTGATTACTGCATTTATCCCCTTTAGTTTTTTAAATGTTATAACTTTGAAAGTACACAGAAATATTTCATGAAACTTGGACGCAAAGGTAATCAAGTGTCCCTGATCACTTGGCATGAATTTTAGGTCATATAATCAAGGTCAAAGGTCATTTGGGGTCAATGAACTTTGACCATTTAAAAAAAAAATCCAATATAAAAAATTTAACCAAATGTTCAAAGTTATAATTTCAAGATAATTAATTTGTTTAAACTCTTTGTCCCCGTTCTGTGAAACTTGGATATATATCGCATAATGGTTATTAAAGTATCAACTATATCAATACTAGACATTTGAAGTACATATGCTGCATCTGAGTCGTTGATTCAAAGCTATATTTTCATGAAGCATTCTACACAAATATAAACAGCGGCTCTATAATTTGAAGGAAGAACATGAGGTAAAATTGTGGTAGCATTACGATTTAGCCAGATCAGCTATTTTAACTGCTCCTTTTTAATGAAACCTTAAAGCCATGGTAATGATTAACTGTGGATGAATTTGAGATGCATTTTTATTGAACATTGTACAGTAATTCATTGACAGTTTTTGTTTCATAATTATAATGTCCTTATCGGACTATCGTGAATATTTTTGTGCATACGTGTTTTCTTTAAAGGGAGAGTGAAAAATTGCAAGTGGTATCAAACCCTGCAAAACGAATTGTTGAAAACTGAAAATTGACAATTTTCAAAGTTAATTCCAGTGCTATGATAATGAAAAGGGAACAGTTTGCGAGATTAAAAATGAGAAACAGTGAGTAATGTGAGCAATATGTATTAGAATAAAAATAGTAGCAAAATTCAGAAACTGATATAAAGTGAAACGAATTTGTGTGAGCGGGAAAATTAGTAAACAAATTTGTGTGAGCGGGAAAATTAATAAAGTACCAAACCAAATGGCGATGACATCAAATGCATTTACGCAAGCTACATTCGTCTCGAATTCCACAGTACAGCTACACACAGTGCATTTAGTCGCTTTGTTTAACCCTAATGTACTATAGGCCGGGGGGGGGGGGGCGGATTCCGCAGTCACATCACTATTTTTTTCTTTCAAGTCTTGCGCACCTTTTAGAACCACAAGATTTGGAGATCGGAATATGCGATGAGTATTGTTATTGTGGGGTTCTTTCTACAGAAAATATTGTGTTGTGTAATGGGCCAAAGCCCGACAGCCCGATTGGTTAAAATCGCCAAATGTGTCTATCCGACGTCATGAATCAGCGAACACCAGCACCAGTTTCAGCGGCCACAATAATTTTTTTTTTTTTACTTGTCAGAGAATTTTTGAGGAAAATATTTAATTAAAAATATAGATCTAGAGGCTATCTGAAAAAATATATTGTAACATCCATAAGCAGTGGCGGCACCAGGATTTTTAAAGGGGGGGGGGGGCAAAAGAAAATGTTGGGGGGGCAAGGGCGGACAGAAAATTTTTCCACCTTTTTTTTTTTTTCACTCCGAAAATTATTGGGGGGGGGGGCAACTGGGGGGGGGAAGCTTCTGACTGGGGGGCAAATGCCCCCCCCCCTTGGTGCCGCCACTGTCCATAAGACAGTTATGAGAAGGTGGGGACATAATAATTATTCTATTAATTATAAACGAATCAATACTTTGAGTTTGAAATATTGCGACATCGTCGTCATGCCAGGCCATGTTGGCAGCACAAACATCAAACATGATGCAATGTCTAACAGATTTAAAGTTTTGTCAGAGCATTACGACAACTGGAAAAACAATTTATAATATTGCTTATAAAACTGTTGACCTCCCGAATATCAATAAACAGAAATAACAGCTATTTGTAAACATGTGAGTTGCGAAATTCAACATGAGCGCGAACAGTAACCCGTCACACCTACGGTACGGGCTTAGCTGTGCACGCCGGTAGACTCGGGGACTAGCACGGGAAAGCTCTGTTGAAGTTGGCAAATCGATATTTCAAAACATGTCTAAATTTTACGAAGTTTTCAAAATATATTTCAGGATTTTGAAACAACTTTACAAAGTTGCTTATCTAATGATAAAGTAATGTAAGTGGCACCTTCTAAAAATCAATATGACGTAACTTATATTCAATCTGCGAGCGAACCTCTTGACATGCTTGACAATCACGCAAATGTTTTTTCTGAAAACGGACCAAATCTCGTGGGCTCTATCGAAAATGCACGCAGCAAAGTCATACAGCAAACGAAAGATAATTTCATGTATTTTCATCTCAACTAAGTCATATTATCCGGACATAACCGGAAATATGACTAATATGACATCAAAGTATGAATATGAAATTATCCATTCAGTTAACTATCGGAATCGTATATACTTATTTGAAGTCGGTGTTTCTGGTGTCAAATCGAAGAGTAACTCATTGGCTATCGAGTGCGAATGAACATGGTTGGGGTTTTACACGTGAGTCTATGTAATGCCGCCTGAAGTTGTAGATATCGCTATGCCTTTGTCATCGACCGTGCATAGAGGTACGATAGACTGTCAATCACGGCGGTGCCTAGGATCAGTCTTCAAAGAGCTTCGGCGGGCCCAGCTCTGTTTACGAGGGGATTGACCGTCTTACGTAAGAGGTCACTTTGTTTCTTGTGTTTTGTTCCATGTGGGTTAGGGGGCTTATATAGTCATTTGCCCACTGGGGAAATTTTTATTGAGCTGTATCTCCTTTGGTTTGTAGCTTCATGGTCTAAATAACCCGGCTCTATTAGGGCTAATAATTACCGCACTAAGCTCATGCAATTGTATAGTTCAGTGTGTCTGCGTCTTGCTGTTGACCACGCGGCTGCTGTATGTGTGTATGTACACTGCACATGTAGTACATAAAATATTATATTTGAGTCTGCATATTATGTTATGAAAATCGAGTGTGTTTCAGCCTGATCGAAGGGCGGGAGTTGAAATGATAGTATCATCAGAAGAAAAAAAAGAAGACTTTGCCATCATAAATTGAAAATGGTAGCCAAGTCTGACATCACTGATAGGCCTATTTCGAAATGAGAATTGTCTATAACATTCCAAAATAATGAAAAGAATAAAATTGATGGTCTGATTTTCCCCAAAAAATATCAGTCATTTTGTATCTTTACCTTATCCCCTTCTTCTTTCAAAATATATCTGATATTCTACATTATTTCAATCCCTTAATATCCACATGATTAGGGTCCTTCTTATGATACTACCCCCTCCCTCTCTCTTTCTCTCATCTTTCCTTAATACCGGTATCTTTCCTTCGCATCTTATCTTTTCTTCTCGATCTCACTTTCCACTTCCCACTATCCCTTAGTCTTTCGTTTTCAATAGAAAGAATTTGAACGCCATTTTGTTTCCAGAAAAGTCAGATGTCCATGACTAATCACACCCATCTCAAGAGTTTTTAAGCCAATCTGGAGCGTTGATTTTCCTCTAGTGACTTTCCCATCCTCCGAAAAAAATATCGCGTGCGGGCGGGGGGTGGGGGGGGGGGCACAGAACTCCTAAAGACGTCTTTAGGAGTTCTGTGGGGGGGGGGGGTGTTCCGGCAAAGCGATCAATTGCGTGTTCGAAACACAAGACGCATTGTTTGCTGGACGCCTTTAAACAAAAATTGCAGCGTGTATGTCATCTGCAAGAGTTACGGAGGGCAAACAAAATCAGAACCAATAACGTTAGATCGCATTTTTGAATTTTCAAAAGGAAAGGGGACGTCAGTGAAACGATTATCACAAATCCACTCCGCGAACGATCTTGATTTTGCAGAATCTGAGTTCCCACAAGTTACAAGACGTAATGAAAGAAGAAACGATCTATTTTAAGATTACATTTTTTCCTTAATGATAAAAATAACGGTGTGACTGTCATCTGCAAAAGTTGCGATGAGCGAACATAATAAAACGATAGTAGGGGTGGGACCATTTTACTGGCAAATTACTTCTTTATCTTAAAAAAAAAATCCAATGGAGCATCAAAAGTCCAAAGATTTACGCAATACAAGTAGACAAGATAGATTTAGATAACAAATATATCTCTAGCATTGATGACTAAAAAAAATTTGCAATGTGTATGTCATCTGCAAGAGTTACGGAGGGCAAACAAAATCAAAACCAATAACGGTAGATCGCAATTTTGAATTTTCAAAAGGAGATGGGACGTCAGTGAGACGGTTATCACAAATCCACTCCGCAAATGATCTTGATATTGCAGCATCTGAGTTCCCAAAAGTTACAAGAGGTAATGAAAGAAAAAATGATCTATTTTAGGATTACATTTTTTCCTTACTGATAAAAATAATAACGGTGTGACTGTCATCTGCAAAAGTTGCGATGAGCGAACATAATAAAACGATAGTAGGGGTGAGACCATTTTACTGGCAAATTACTTCTTTATCTTAAAAAAAATCCAGTGGAACACCAACAGTCCAAAGATTTACGCAATACAAGTAGAAAAGATAGATTTAGATAACAAATAAATCTCGAGCATTGATGACTAAAAAAAAATTGCAGCGTGTATGTCAGCTGCAAGAGTTTCGGAGGGCAAACAAAATCAAAACCAATAACGGTAGATCGCATTTTTGAATTTTCAAAAGGAAAGGGGACGTCAGTGAGACGGTTATCACAAATCCACTCCACGAGCGATCTTGATTTTGCAGCATCTGAGTTCCCAAAAGTTACAAGACGTAATGAAAGAAAAAAACGATCTATTTTAGGATTACATTTTTTCCTTAATGATAAAAATAATAACGGTGTGACTGTCGTCTGCAAAAGTTGCGATGAGCGAACATAATAAAACGACAGTAGGGGTGAGACCATTTTACTGGCAAATTACTCTTTACTCTTTATCCAGTGGAACACCAAAAGTCCAAAGAGTTACGCAATACAAGTAGAAAAGATAGATTTAGATAACAAATATATCTCGAGCATTGATGACTAAAAAAAAAATTGCAGCGTGTATGTCATCTGCAAGAGTTACGGAGGCAAATAAAATGAAGACGCATTTATGAATTTTCAAAAAGGAAAGGAAACGTCAGTGAGACGAATTTCACAAATTAATTCAGCGAAGGAACTTGATTTTGCAGCATCTGAGTTCACAAAAGTTACGACACACAATGAAAGCAGGAGACACGGTCATGTAAATAATAATGACAGCATCGTAATATTTCATTTTAAAGAGTTACGAGGAGCAAACAATATGATGATAAAAACAAGGATTGCGTTCTCAATGTGCGTAATGGTCTCCCACACGGCGGGAAATTGTACACGTTTATGGTATATTCAAGCGGCGAAAGCCCGCGGGGGGCATGGTTTAATCCATACAGCGGGAGACCGCGGTGGGCATGGTATAAACCTACTGCAAATAAATACGTCGGGAGACCGCGGCGGGCATGGGGGAATAACTTGAGATGGGCCTGGCTATGACCCCATGCCGGCTGCGTGCTGAACGGGGTCATTATTCAGTAGCGACCGTTCATGCTGGCCTCGTCCGGCATGGGCGATTAATTTGGCCTATCCGCGGCCTCTAGCGTTCCCCCCATGCCCCCTGCAGGCAACACGCTATGATATTTTTGATCTCTCGCCTAACCCATCTGTGTTGAAAAGTATTGTTATAGAGACGTACAGCATTTTATCGTAGAGACAATCTGTAAACTAGCTTGTTGTCTTGACTGCACAGATTTAGGTTCTTGGTGGTTTTGAATCAATTGTAGACACATTTCAAATTAAAAGAATTCTTATCTGAAAGGATTCTTTACACACCCCCTTGTTATGTAGAGAAATTGCATTAATGAAATGTCTCTATTATATTATTCTATATAGAACATAGTGTATTTATTTCCAAAATCTTCAAAGCTTTCAGTTGAGAACAACATCACTTCAAATATCAATATTCTGTGGATTGTTTTAAAACTTTCTAAAGGTTTTTTAATCTTTTTTTTACCACAGTTAATGTGTGCAAAACATTGATGGTCCACTTCTGTTCTCTTGCTTGAAGGGAATAAGTGAATGGTAATCTTGACTGTAGGAATGGGGTGCATTTCACATTTGAATTCAGTGTATTTGTTCTGTGGTTATTTTTTCTGCAGGATGTGGAAGGTGATGTACAAGGGGCACAGAGGATAGGCATGAAAGGCTTCCTTGTGAAAACAGGTAAGCTCCAAACATTTTCTGCTACATGTACATGTGCATTGCATTTTGATTCTGTACGATGTGGACAGAACATTATGAACACATACCAGCGTTTAAACATCCAGAAAAAAGTCTGCATGTCAACTGGTAAAGGAGCTATAATTGTTTTGTTCACATGAAAGTTGTAACATGGATAAAGTAAAACGAAAGGTCAGTGTTTTTGCTTTTGAAAGATCACTGGATGTTGATAACTTTTGGTGAATTTACATGTAAGGTTCCAAGGTTCCAGTTTTAAAATTAATATGTGCTTTTGGCATTTGCCTAGAATTCGAAGGTAGGTGAGCAGCATGTGCATCAGAAAAGCATGATCAAGAAAAAGGACTTTGATATGACATGGCAGCTTTTGTCATATTAGTGTAAATATGGATGTGAAGATCCCATTATTTAAAACGTGATTCCTATTTTTGTCGTCTGCTTCACACGGAAGTGTGCCCATGAAGTCATATGAGTTAATGAATATTCATGTATTTTGTATTCTTTTTTCATATGATGCAGGGAAGTATAGACCTGGCGATGAAGAGAAGATAACGCAACCTCCGGCCGAGCTATGTGAGGACTTTCCTGCTGCTGTTGAGCTCTTGCTGAAGGAATACTTATGACAGGATGCCTTTAGATGATTAGGCCTATTTGATGTACATACATGTGTATTTTATCATTATGAAAATTTATTGTGCAATCTGGTGCCACATGATGCAAGTCAGTATTGAAATGAGATATTCTTGAAAGATATGATTACTCTGTGACTCAGCAGATCTATGAAATGGGTAACTCTGCCTTTGTCAAGTTCAAATGGATATAGAAGAAGTTCTTGCTTTCTTTTTGGAATCGCGATAAAATATCGTCTAGACATGCCTGTATATGCTCATCAGCATCTGAATCAGTGTTGTTGTTCTGAAGGTAGCCCGATTTCTATCATAACTAAATAAACTCAGACACGGAGAATAAAGGAGACTTTTACTGGAGTATTGTATTATATGTTGCATGTAGTTTTACTGAAGTCCACCTCAAAGTCTGACGTGCACATGCGCAGATGAGCTATACATAACATTTCTCCCCCTTGGATAAAAAATACATTTCGTTGACAAAATGATCAAGATATAACATGTGTAATAATGAAATATACCGAGTTCGACAAGAGTCAATTTTTAATTTTTTTTAGTTCATACTTGAGTCCAATATTCAAAGGTTATCTTCAGTTGTGATTAAGTGAATTCGGATTTATAAGCGTTCTGATCTTTATTCTATCAAAATAATTAAGGTTCCAAAATTGTATTAGCTGTCGAGATAAATGGGTTTCAGTTCAGTTCAATTAGAGTCGGTATTCCTTCTAGTATGTAAGAAAACCCATAGTACTGTGGTGGGCACCGTCCCTGTCGGGTTGGATAAGCTTTCCTCTCGACTGGTTGGCAATGATCATGGCTGGTCGCATCAATGTTTTCGCTGTTTCAACTTTCAATCATTTTACAAGTTTTCTGGGAACACAAGCATGATTACTCTTGGGAGTATTACAAGCGATCTTTCAGGAGTGACAATGATCCCTGCTGTGCTGAACATCCGCTCGGATGGACAACTAGTTGCGCAAATAAAAAGATATTTCTTGGTGAATTTAGACAAAGATGGGAAACGCTTTTTGTTCAGTTTCCACCATGCAAGGGGGTCTTCGTCGCCACTCTCATTCTCCTCAGCGAGATATCTTTCAGTTTCACTGTTTACTTGTTGTTGGGGGCTTAATCGAGGCACTGATTCAGTCTGCTTCTTCGCAAGGAGATTTCAAAGAGACATTTTTTTGGATGGGGGGGTCATCAGTGGGGCATTGTTGGCACTGTTGTCACCGTGATCATCGTCAGTTGCCATGGCAGGCATCACAAGAGCTGTTACTTCGTCGATGACTCGCCATTTTAGCTCGTCTGTGTCCCTTTCGTCTGTATTATAAAACGGGTTCAAGAATGTAGCCATCCTGATTGGTCAAATAACACCATGTGACCGTGCAAAAAAAAAGTGATAACGAACGGCAAAAAGGCTCTAAACCACGGCTGAGCAGTGCGTACGCATACCTCTGGTACGTGCAAACTTAAAACGCAATGAAATCGCATAGTTTAATTGTCATTTTGGCGCAGGGATTACATGCGCGCACTGAAACGCGCATGACTTTTGTTGGCTGCGCTTCTGTGATGTCATCCAGGAAAGCAAATGGCAGCCTCCATGACTGTGCAACTTTTGGCGTTTTTGTGGGGTTCGTAACCATTTTTATAGACTTCATAATCATATTGCCGACCAGTTTTATAAAACTATTAACACATGGTTGTGAGTTCGTACATTAGTGCGATCTGGCAACACGCAGGTTTTTATCGTGGTGTCAAACACACTCGGCTTGTGCCTTGTGCGTATAGTACACCACGGTAAAAACCTTTGTGTTGCCAGATCGCACCAGCGCACTCCCAACCATGTATTAATAGTATACAGATAATGCACGGTAGCGAGTGCATTCAGGGCCAAATAATGCACGATGTGCGAGAAGAGCCCCTGGATATACCGCACCGAGGTCCGCAGGACCAAGTGCGCTATATCTAGGTGGCGAGTCGAGCACAGAGTGCATTATTTCGTCCCACAAATGCACAAGCAAACGTGCATTGTTTGTTTTATACAACTTCCCCCTCCTACTGAGCTTCCCCCAAAAAGCCAATGAATAAATAATTGAATTGTATTCCTACCTTCACGCTCACGCTCCATCCATCACTGTATATGAATCAAAACTATATCCAAAAAGAAGGAACGCGAGAACAGAAAAACAATACAACATTAACAACTAGGCTAATGAATTCACAGCTAGCTGCGCTAGCGATACAGTCTGTCTTTCACAATCTGAATGCGCTGCGCTTATGAGATGAAGAAATTAGGACGTAAGCGTTAAGCGCAGCTAGCTTAGTACGCGCAGGGCTTTCCTGAATTTGATTATCCGACCACCATTGCGCGTACACCTCTCGCAAACTTTGACACGCCGGTCATTGCCACTTGCATTGTTGACGTGAATGACTTCATTCTGAGTGCAGAAAATGCACTACACCAAATACACTATACCTGCACTCCGGCGAGTGCAGGTATAGTGCATTTGGTATAGTACGTTTTCTGCACTCCAATGCAAATGGATGCTACAGTGCAGTCCACTGAATGTCATGTGACATGATTTAAACCAATCAGATTACAGAACATTCTTGGAAGTTTTATAATATACTCGTCAAAAGAATTTAGGGAACACTGGCATTTTATAACACTTTTCTTTAGATTGATTTAAAGTTGGGCAATTTTTGACAGTAAGTGACTTACCAAATAGAGACTTTACACTTACTGGATTCACATTATGACCAGAACAAAGCATTTGAATGATATTGGAGCACGTAAATCTTAAATTGACAATGGCTTATTTTCATGGAAATTTTGGTTGTGATCTACCCAAAGCAGTTGCCGCAAAAATGGAAAATGTGCATTTTCTCACTTGCATTCCAGATGCACGTGCTTCATGGAATGTTTGTGTGAAATTTGGCTTTAAAAGGCCAGGCCGTTGTGAGACAGGATCATCTTGTTCAACATGCCACAACGTGGACATCTGAGTACTGAAGACAGAGCGATAGCTATCGGCTGGTTAAATTAGGGTGTATCAGGGAGGGAAGCTGCTCGAAGACTGAATGTCAGCCCATCCGTCATTTGTAGGCTGCGTCTGTTGGAAGCGTTAACGCTTCCAACAGACGCAGACAGTACGTGAGCGACCAAGGTCAGGACGCCCTCGAGTGACGACAGGAAGGGAAGACCGGCTTATCACCCTTGAAGCTTTGAGGAGAAGAACCGTCACAGCAAACCATCTCCAGCGTCAACTGAGGGCAGCTACAGGAACCAACGTCAGTGACCAAACGATTAGGAATCGTTTGAGGGAGAGAAACCTCCGACCTCGACGTCAAGCCGTTAGACCACGCCTCCTTCCACGTCATAGAGCCGCCAGAGACGCATGGGCAAGACGCCACCGACAGTGGACAAGACAGCAGTGGTCAGCAGTCCTGTTTTCTGATGAATCCAGGTTCTCTCTGCAGCACAACGACGGACGAGTTCTTGTCTATAGACGACGTGGGGAACGTTTTGCTGACGTGAACGTCCGTGAGCATAACCCTTTTGGTGGAGGTAGCGTGATGGTGTGGGGTGCCTTCTCATTTCATCACCGAACCGATCTCTACGTCATCAATGGGAATCTGAATGCAGCTCGCTACAGGGATGAGATTCTCATACCACTTGTGATTCCCTGTCTTCAAGCAATAGGCCCACAGGCGGTTTATCAGGATGATAATGCCAGACCACACCGTGCACGCATCATCAATGACTTTTGGCAACAAAACAACGTTACTCGAATGGAATGGCCAGCATATTCTCCTGATATGGCGCCGATTGAGCACACATGGGATCTGTTGACCAGACGTGTAAGAGAGAACCATCCTCCACCGCAGGATCTCTGTTAGCTAGCTCAATGGCTGACTCAGGAGTGGCAGGCTATTCCACAGAACACTCTACAGAATCTGGTAACGTCCATGAGACGACGTTGTGTTGCATGTGTGGCTGCACGGGGCGGTCACACTCGTTACTGACTGTTGTATCCGAGCCTTGAAATTCAGTTTTCACCCCAGTGACTTTATTGACATCACCACGTGACCATGTTATGAAATCTCGAGGATTGATTGTGAATTTTGATTTCATTATACCCACTAAATAATGAATTTACCACTCCTGCCTTTTTCTGCTGTTCCTGTTTGTTTTTATATGCAAAAATATCAGTGTTCCCTAACTTCTTTTGAGTAGTATATATTACTCCCCCGGCAGTATGCCGGAGGATACTTTGGATTCAGCAGCGTTCCGCCGCCGCATCACATTCTTGTGTACGCACTCGCGGTCACATTTCTTGCCGGATTTCTTTCAAACTTTGTATGGAGGTGTATCTTGGTAAAATCTGGAAACCGATAATTTCTGGTGATGCTGCCCCCAGTGTTCCGTCTTTTATAGGGTAAAAGGCCGTATTTTGGCGGATAGTTTGTGTACGCACTAGCGGTCACATTTCTTGACAGATTTCTTTCAAACTTTGTATGGAGGTGTATCTTGGTAAAATCTAGAAACCGATAGATTTTGGTGGTGCTGCCCTCAGTGTTCCGTCTTTTATAGGGTCAAAGGTCATATTTTGATAGATGTCTTGTGTGCACTCTTGTGTGCGCTCTGGCGGTCACATTTAAACAGATTTCGTTCAAATTTTGTATCTTGGTGAAATCTACACACCTTTAGTTTTTGGTGATGCTGCCACCAGTGTCCCGTCTTTTATAGGGTCAAAGGTCATACTTTGGAAGATGGCGTGAGTGCACTCTGCAGGCCACATTTCATAATGGATTTCTTTCAAATTTTGTATGGAGATGTAACTTGGTATAATCTACACATCTTTACTTTTTGGTGATGCTGCCCTCATTGTTCCGTCCTTTATAGGGTCAAAGTCATATGTCTTTTGTGCGCTCTAACTTCCACATTTCTTGACAGATTTCTTTCAAATTTTATATGGAGGTGTGTCTTAGTGAAATCTACACATCTTTAGTGTTTGCTGATGCTGCCCCCAGTGTTCCGCTTTTTATAGGGTCAAATGTCATATTTTGGTTGCATGCATTCTGGAGGACACATTTGTTGACTGATTTCTTTCAGATTTTGTATGGAGGTCCATCATAGATTACTCTAGACCTCTACAGTTTTTGGTGATGCTGCCCTCAGTGTTCCGTCTTTCATAGTGTGACACAGGAAAATCCACTCAAACACAAGTAGTATGAGTTCTATTCTCTTTTTATTCCTTACACCAGAATTAGACCCTGGCTATAATAACCTGCTACCCAACCAAGCGTTACAAGCTTCTTTGAGGCTCCGGCATCGAGTAAAGATGATTTTCAGCAACTTCCAAGCAGAGGAATTGTATCTTCTGTAGCATGGTGAAACAAAATGGCGGTTCTCTCCCTACCCAAGCTCAAACAAGGGGGCTTTTCTTCACTATGCTAATTCAGCATGTGGGACTCATCCATTATAATATGGGGGGGAGGCAAAAACATGGAGGGGCATTTTTACTCTGTAACATAGCAGTGACAAACTGCCTTGTTACACACTTCCCTGCTTGAATATTGCTGTCCCAGCAATTCACATCAAAACATAATTAGTGTTTACTTAACATCTGCATAATCATTAAGTTAGATTGAGCAATAGTTGCTAAAACACATTGGTCTACGTTATTAACAGTGTTGGATTCATTTAAAGTAGATCTAGGCAAATTATGAGGATTAGGATTGTGTCCGGCATTGATTCTAGATGACCTTCTTAATCCATGCTCGGCAGTTGGGTTGTTGGTATTGTGTAATTCGCTTGCATTAATATCGGATGATTCTTTTTCAATGATCACATCGGTCATTTCAACTATGCTCTTTTTGCCCAAGTCTAAGGAAAAAGGGGGTACATGGTTGTCTGAATCCCTTGCATTTGGAATTCCAGGTGGCAAGATAATTTCTGTCTCCCCACTCTCGGTATTCATAGGGGAACTGGGATTTGTTATTAATGGGTCGTCTGATAACTTCTGACAATGCATCATCTTCACTGTCATCCCTACCACATCCACAGGATTGTGGAATAGTTATAGGATCCTGTCGCGACTCTTTTGCACCTTCCTCAGGCATAAGGATAGGCTCCCCATTTCCGGATGCTTCCTTCGAGGTAAACATGACATCAATGCCATCCTCCCCGTCACTTTCCGAATCCTCTTGTGGTGGGTGATTCCCAGTTTGTTGACCCATTTCGGTGGTCCTGCCTTGATTATTGTCAGATGCCACATCCGCAACCAACTCCCTAGAGTCAAGCAGCTCGCCTCTGTTAACTGTTCGATGTTCTCCACTGTCAACTGGCTCTACCACGTATGTGTGACCTCCAGTATCAAGTCGCTTCACGACTTTGTGTGGTCTCGGATCCCAGACATCCTGGATTTTATTCCGGCCTACTCCTTTACGCATTTGGTCACTATGGATGCGCTTTGGGGCACCATATCCAACGAACCATTCCTTAACCAGAGCACGTGCAACAGTGACAGCTTTCTGGTCTTTGGTGGGTATGGCTTGGGTAAACTTAGTGAAAACATCTGTAAGGACTAGGACATTTTCAATACCACTGCTGCTTCGGTCAAGAACGGTGAAATCCATGGCCAGTACTTCCAATGGCCTTGCAGCAGTCAATGAGCCGATGGTTGGATGGAGACGCTTCTTTGCTTTAGATGACATGCATCTTTCACAAGTTTGACAGTAATTAGCAATATCTCTAACAATACTTGGCCAGTATCACCTCTTCCTTGCCAAAGCTGCAGTTTTCTCCATAGCTGAGTGTCCTGCCTGGTCATGGACTGCTTGTAACACCTGTGATTTGAGACATCTGGGAAGGATAAGCTGCCTTACTTCTCTCCCATTATCAATGATGGTTCGATAATGGACACCATCCTCCTCTTTAATACTACTCCTGGAGCTCAAAAGTTTGCGGGCTGCTTTTGTTTCCTTCATCAGCAGACGCCTCGACGGAGGGTGTGTAGATCTCCAGTAGAAGTTCAGTCTGCTGATGTCTTCATCTGCTACTTGTAGCCACCTGAGTTCCTCCTTGGATAAAGACGGGAGTGGAGAAGTGGTCCCAGGTTCCATTCTCTCGGACCTGATGTGAACTTTTTGTTAACATGTTCAACATGCATTCCCTTGAACACTTCCGTGCGAACCGTATGGGGAATTAAGGTGGAAGTGTCCTGACTGTCTACCATGAGTGGGCAATGGTCTCCATCAGTTTAGCAGAGGTTGGCTCATTCCCATGATCAACCTTTCGACTTAGGGCGTCTGCATTTCTGTTACTTTTACCGGACCTGTATTTTATATTGAACTTGAACTGCAACAATTCAAGTTTCAGTTGCCCCAAGCTTGGCGGATGTTTGGAGGTATCTCAGTGGATTGTTGTCTGTGAATACCTCAAACTCCGCGCCAATTAGAATGTCACGAAACTTCTGAGATAGCGCCCATCGCAAAGCCAGCAGTTCAAGCTTCATACTAGAATAATTCTTCATATTCCTTTCATTAGGTTTCAGGCTTCTACTGGCGTATGCGATCACTACCTTTTTCTCCCCTTGCATCTGAGACAACACTGCTCCAAGACCAAGTAAGCTGGCATCAGTCTCGAGGATGAATGGTAGATGGAAGTCTGGATAGCCAAGTAAGGGTGCAGAGGTCAACTTTTCCTTCAAGGCGAGAAACGCGTCTTCGCAGGATGGTGTCCACCTTTCTTTGACACTGTGTGACGCTTCTCCCTTTTCTTGGAGGTACCAGGCACATCATCAGTTTTCTTGAGGAGATCATGCAAGGGTGCTGCTATCCGAGCGTAACCAGGAACAAACCTTTTGTAGTAGCCTGTCATGCCAAGGAAGCCACGGAGTTCCCTCTCAGTCGTTGGTCGAACCCATTCTTGTACAGCTCTTACTTTTTTATCGTTATGGGACTGTACCTTCCTCTGACACAATATGTCCAAGGTACTGTACAGTTCGGTGAAACAGATGACACTTTTCTGGCTTTACCTTGAGATTGAGATTTGACAACCGTGAAAGAACGGTCTCCAATCTGCCGAGAGTCTCCTCGAATGTAGATCCGAATACAAGGATATCATCAAGATATACAAGTAGGGACTGGAAATTGAGATCGCCGAAAGCCTTATCCATCTACCTCATGAAGGTGGCCGGGACATTGCAAAGCCCAAAGGGCATCCTGGTGTACTCGTAGAGCCCTCCAGATCCTGTTCGGAATGCTGTCTTTTCGATGTCGTCTTCAGCGACAGGCAGTTGGTGGAAACCTTGGGCAAGGTCCAGACTGCAAAAGTACTTTGCTCCCTTAAGTACCTGCAGGGCCTCCTCAATCCTTGGTAAGGGATAGGCATCTTTTTGGGTCTTGGCATTTAGCAAACGGTAGTCAACGCAAATTCGAAGTTTGCCATCTTTCTTCTTTACGAGAACTATGGGTGACGCATATGGACTTGACGACTCCCTTATTATTCCACGCTCCATGGACTTACTAATGTATTCCCGCACCTCGTCCCAGTGATGTGGGGGAATCCTCCGATATGGAATCTTTATTGGTCTGTCATCTTCAGTCACAATTCTGTGACTAACCATGTCGCAATACCCGATGTCATCCTCGTCTTTGCTAAACGTCGAGCTGTATTTGGTCAAAACTGACTGTTGTTGTTGCTGTGACCTGTCTAGTGCACCAACGTCCATTTTTGAAAGCAGGTGACTAACATCAGCACCTATCTGCTCACTCTCAACGACAGTTGCAGGTTTGAGGACACCAACAGGAGTTCTTGGTTGGATATAAACGTCTTGGTCACTGAAGTTGGCCATCTGGACAGGAACCTTACCTTCCTCTCCTACTGTCACAAGGGCTGCTCCAAGGGCGACTCCAGTTGGTAGGTCAGCTACATGACACACATGACGTTCCAACAGGGCATGATGAGTTTGTGTCTGTGAAGGCTGACATGATCCTTCTAATACGGTGATAGTTCGAGCTGGTAGGAGGATTGCTTGAGTCCCTGCTACTCGGACGGTTCTTAGGTCTGGTATGGGTGGATATATTCTCAATGCGTGAAGTAAGGTTGACTTACTATTGCCTCCTCCAGGAACGATATGTACCTTTGATTCGTACTCCTTCCCGTACATGGCCTGCAGGGACTGCCTAATGTCCCTCAGCACATTTGATCCAAGGATGACTGGTACTTTCAGCTTCCTTGCTTCGACTGGAGTGTTAATTGGATCTTTCACCACAAGAAAACCAAGATTATGAAATGTATGTTCCAAGTCAGTAACAGAGAGTTCCCCATAACCAACATAAGGAATGTCCGATCCTTGCGATGCTGAAATTTGGATAAACGGGGACACATCTCCCAGCTCGTGCTCAGCTAGGTGCTCCCTGAAGAACTGGTGTGTAACCGTGGACACTTCTGCTCCAGTGTCTACCAAGCAATTTGCTTCCGTCGATCCAAACCTCACACTTACTTGTGGACAGTTCCCTATTGCTCTCTGTAATACTGAGCCTTTCCTTAAACTATCCCCGCCCACCACCTGGCTCACGGTGGGGGGCTCGACTAGTTTGACGCCTGAGTGGAGGGCATTGGTGCATTTTCTTGACCCCTGTTTCGCTGTGTAGGAGGGTGGGGACAATCTCGTTTGAGATGCCCAGTCTCATTGGCGACAAGTATTTTGCAGGTATGACAGCAGCGTCTGAATTTGCATTTGCTGTGCTGCAAGTTGTTCCTCCTGCTTTCTGATTGTACTGTTGAGGTTCCCCTCAACAGTAGTTTCTCTAATTGTTGCCTCCCTTTTCCCCTTCGCCTTGTCCTTTCCCATGATCCGGATTATGTGGTCCCTTGTGTCGAAGAAGGAAAGATGAGGTTTATCACTGGATAGCCTCCTCAGTTCCATCTGTACGGTATCCTCCTTTACTGCCTCTGCGAGACGATCCTTCAGTTGGGTTTCCCTGGTGTGTTTGAGGGTGGGGTCAAGGAAAATCATCCTGTCAAAAATCCTGACAAGCTCGAGGGAGAGGGATACGATGTCTTCTCCTTCAGCTTGTCGATATCCATAAAACCTTTGCTGTAACTGCGCTAAGTTACTGGCATCACCGAATACTTTTGATAGCACATGGAAAATTTTATTGGGGCATGTGCTAATCTCCTCCCCTCTACCATTAATTTCGCGACGGCCTTCCCTGCCAGATGCTCCATTAGGAAGGCCGCCTGTTCATCCTCCCGTAAGCTCTTTGAGGCCATCACCATCTGCGCGTATCAGCATCACCATTCCTTGTCCCTAGCCGGTAATTCATGGTGACTTGGAAATCAGCCAGCTCTCCTACCCATCATTGGCCAGTTGCATTTAGCTTCGTCGTGGTTATGAAATATGTCAACTGATTGTTGTCTGTAAAGAAAATGAAGGGGGGAGAGTAGTACAGGTTAAAACTGTTCTGATATCGCTCCTTTCAGGGCATATTTTCCTGAGTGTCTCAGCAAGGGTTACGGTATGTGAAGCGTAAGCTATGACCATTAGCTGTTCATCTGGTTGTTGATATAGAACAGCTCCTAAACCCTGGTGAGAAGTGTCCGTGAAGTTAACTTCAGTGGGCAGAGCCGAGAATTCCGCATGATGAATGAGCAGTGTACTCGAAGGGCACAGAAATTCTCCAATGGCGTTAATTTTTTAAATCATGCATAAACAGTCGATGCCCTGTTGTCACTTAATTTGAAGCAAGTGACCATTCTGGTGTGTCCATCAATCCCTCCCCAAAGTATACTCAGAGGCAAAAGAAACGCGAAACACAAAGTACTCAAAGAAGACGCTGAACTTGAAATTGGATAATTTGGATAATAAGGGACATTTTATTGTGCAAATTTCAACAACAAAACCAATTTATTGACTATGCTGATAATTGGTTATGGTGGAAGGTCACTGCTAAATGCCTATGGCTTTGACCTTGGAACATAAAGTCAATACCGCGTGTGACCTCCATTAGCTGTAATTACAGCTCTGCATCTTCGGGTCATAGAGTTTATCAGAGTGTTTATTTGTCCATTTGGAACCTGTGCCCACACCTGCCCAATAGCTGCAGCCAATTGAGGAGCTGTGCGTGGTTGTGGTCTCAGCTCGTTGAGCCCTCTCTGCATAGCATCCCACACGTGCTCGATCGGATTCAGATCAGGCGAGAGAGCTGGGTGGGGCATGACGTTGATGATGTTCTGTCCCAGAAACTGTGTGGTTGCACGAGCAGTGTGGGGCCTTGCATTATCCTGCTAAAACAGGAAGTTGGGATGCCTCTGGAAAAAGGGCACCACATGCGGCTGGAGAACCTGGGTGATGTAGCGCTGAGCTGTGACCCCATTTCCTCGTCCAGGACCCAGGTTCTGAAAGATGACTGGTCCAATCCTTTGATTTAGGGCGATAGCTCCCCAAATCATGACGCTTGCGCCGCCCCAAGGGTTCCTTTCTACGACGTTGGCATCGACATAGCGTGTCAGGTTTCTGCGCCACACACGGATGCGCCCATTTGCCGGATCAATGCAGAATCTGCTCTCATCAGTGAAGAGGACCCTTCTCCACTGTCTGTTCCTCCAGTTGACACGGGCCTGAGCCCACTGAAGTCGGCCACGGCGATGCTGAGGGGTCAGAACTGGCCTACGGCATGGTCGTCTACACCGGAATCCTGAGGCTTGCAATCTCCGCCGCACAGTTCTGCTACTCAAGGCCCGCCCCGTTCGTCCGATGGTGTTCCGAGCGGTCTCCGTGGCTGTCTGGAATGGATCCACCCGGTTCTGACGCACGATGAGGCGGTCCTGGGCCGGAGTTGTCACCCTTGGTCGTCCACTCCGGGGGAGATCCCTAGTGCCGTTTGTGGCTCGGAACCGGTTCTGCAGTCTGTAGATGGTGGAGACATGGGTGCCTAAAGCTGTTGCCACACGTTGAATGGACTCACCAGCCTGCAGCCGTCCAATAGCTCTCTCACGGTTTTCTGACGAAAGTCTTGGCATCTTGATACTGCTTTCAATTGCGACTGAATCCCACAGTTCGAGGCTTCTCATTTATAGGCCAGGCCTACGTGACCACATGCACACAAACTCACAACTCGAACAATGCGGCAAGTGAGTACCCGCGACCTGTTTTAATGTTTTGTTGTTTACTGCGTGGGCGACCAATTCAAGCATTGTGAATTTCGATTGAGGTCAATCTCGTGAGTTTAGACCCTTGCTCACTAGCGCATGTAAATAGTATTCACCATTGGCAATGTTTACATGCTTTACTTACATAATAGAAAATTCGCGTTTCTTTTGCCTCTGAGTATAGTTTCTCTCAAGGTGGCTCTTTGTGAATTGGTGAATGACCCTCCTCAGTAGAGATACCATGGGAGTAATGTGCCCTTGCAAATTCTGTCCAATCTCTTCCGATAAGATGTCTGAAAACAGAATTAAGACAAAACAGATCTACAGAGTTATCTGTGTTACCACTTGTCCATCTTTGTCCATCTTTGTCCATCTTTGTCACTTTCTCATTTAATTCCTTCCACAATCTCTCTATTCGCTCATTATGTACCAAACTGCCTGCCATAACAGAATGAGGACCATGTCATGCCTGCTATGCTTCCCAAGTTAGTTGGTTCTCATCACCATGGTATGTCCTTATCCTCTAAGGGATCAGAAATTCTCCATTGGCTTCTTAACATTGTGCATAAACAATCAATGCTCTGTTGTTGTCACTTTTAAGAAAGTAATCATTCTTGTGTATCCATCTATTGCTCCATGGAGGACAAATTTCCATATGATTAGCTTGTGGTTCCAATCTGTATGTCAGATACAGAATGGGCATGGCATGCTGCACACTCTTTGTTCAATAGCACGGGTCCTCCTTTCGGTAACCATCTGATAAACATTTATGCAGATTAAATATACTGTGACCTATAATGTTTGTAAAAAGCAGGGTCCTCTTGCTGATACCTTATGCACCTATCTATTTTCCCCTGCCAAAATCACTTGATCAACTCAAGTTCTTCAATAAGTACCACAATACACAACAGTAGTATTCTCACTACTATTCATGTTGTACAAGGTCTCATCAACAGTGGGTATTGGGTGTCTTTCCCGAACAATAGCCTTGTTGGCTTTTCTCATGTCTTCACATAATCGAATGTCACCATTTCGTTTAGGTACTACTATGACTGTGCTTACCCATGGGAATAATTGGCTCATTTACCTTCTCTATGATGTCTAGATTTACAAGCTTATCAAGTTTGTTGCTTACTTTTTGTCTCATGCTGTACAGCACTCGATCTGTACATTCTCTGTGCTACTGGCTGAAATTAGGAATCAATATGCAATTTGAACTTTCCAATCCCATGGAAACACTCGTCATGAATCCCATTTGTCACGTTGATCCTATTGCCTTCCTTGAGCAATTCTAACTTGATAGTGGTAGCTTTCCCAAATAGTGCTGGACCTTTACCTTCAAGCACAAAACAGTCAGCCTGCACTTTCTCCTCCCCCAATTTCATTGAAACCATTGTTGAAAGTTTCCCCAATAATATGAGAGGTGTCTGTATTCGCTTGCATATAACTTCTTATCTGTCTCAAGTAGATCAGAGGAGCATCTGTAACTTTTTTGCCTCTGACTTTCCTTCCATTGCCATGCAAGTCAACATACAATGAGAACTGTTCTCTCCATCGTTCCCATTCTCTTGGTAAGTTACTCGCTTCAAAATCAAGGGGGTTTGGGGGATGGATCTGAGCCATCTTATATCTCTACCTCGGGTCTGCAATCTCCAGTCGGTAGCCAGCACTATCATGTGTTATGCCATATGGGACAATTTTGTGGCGCAATTTCCGTGACGATGCATGATGGTCCATTGAAGTGGCTGCATGGGGTGTAAGTTTGGGGTGCATGATGATGGTCCCTTGAGGTGGCTGCCTGGGATGTGCCATTGGCATTGTCTTCTACCATCTCTCCTGCATGTGCATCAAGATCCCTGTCAGTGATTGCTGCAGGGGCATAGTCTGCCTCTGTGAATAAGTCCCTGTTCCAGCTTTCTGGAATTGGACACAATTCTGCCAGGCTGCCAGCCAGTATTCTGGTGGTTAGTGTATGTGCCAAGACACTACAACTCGTCATTTCTTTCTTGATTTAGTCAAGGATTTCTACTTTTGCTAGTTGTTCAAGTTTCTCAAATGAATTTCCTTCTTACTTGGTAGAAGATGTTTTGAGAAGTACAGTTTGTAAAACAAACCACTGTATGATGCCTCTGATTTCCCCTTTCATGGCACCCAATCTGTTTATCATATCAATATTGTTATTCTTGATCTGTGCTTCCAGCTTATCTTTACATGTTTATATGTTAAATATAATATAAACATTTTCTCCATCCTTTTTCCACTAAGCCATGATACACTTTGCAATTCCATCTTTAATATTGTTATTTATATTTATTTTCATGAAGGCCAAATAAGGCTTTGTTGTATTTTTTTCACTTGCAGAATAATACCGATAATATGCATTGTGATGTAAACAAATACATTTAATTGTTCAATGCTTTCCTGAATTCTATAAATTCATATTTAAGAAAATCAATAGTGTTACTCATTTGATCATTTTGATTACTTTAATATTTGGTTTTAAAAGATGGGTGATCCTCTCATTTGAAATATATTATTATGTCATGCTAATAACTATTTTCTTACTTGAGCTCTGTAATTGATTGTGGTTTTTTGTTGTTGTGTGTATTGTCCCTGATGAATTATTGTACTTTCAAGAGATATTAATCTTTAAATGAGAAATGTCTATCAATCAGTACTGAGTCCTGACTGTTTTCTTGTATCTGCATTAATTTTGTACTTTTGCATGTAGGGTGAGTTTCAGCAAATGAAGAAACTATATATATATATATGATTATGTTGTTAGTAGACCAACATATGACCCTTAAAATACTGGAGGAATTTTATT
The DNA here is from genome assembly GCA_025617745.1 of Heliocidaris erythrogramma. Classification (NCBI taxonomy): domain Eukaryota; kingdom Metazoa; phylum Echinodermata; class Echinoidea; order Camarodonta; family Echinometridae; genus Heliocidaris; species Heliocidaris erythrogramma. The sequence goes on along the minus strand of CM046866.1, from coordinate 32,612,321 downwards.
ACACTGTATAATTATTAAGAAATCATCTTGATTTTCATGTATACATTCTGCACATCACTGTTAGTAGAAGAACATTCAAAATATGAGGTGAGAACAGAAAACTTGATTAATAAAGAGAGAGAGGTAGACAGAGAAGGTAGATAAATGGAGGTGGAGAGAGGAGGAAATTAGATGAGCATCGAGAGGGCAGAGAAAGTTGGAAGAAGAGAGAATGGTAACTAGAAAGGGAAGGGAGAGAGAGTGAGGGGTGGGGGTAGGTGAGAGGGAGAAAGAGAGGAGAGGAGAGCAATGGGAGTTGAGAGAGATTTATAAAATCAAGTGTACATGAGTGTGGGTGAGCATGCATATGTGTTTGTGTGTGAGAGAGAGAGAGAGGGGGGGGGGGGGGGGGGGGAGCATATAGACCGATATCAATTTGTTCAGATTTATAAACAATTGACTGCATGGGTAAATGTATTGGAGACTGTAGATAGTGTATTTTAGTGATGTTTTTTTTTTTCTACTTGTCCATTTCATGCGCTGATATTTTCTTCAGAGAATGTTATTCAGGGGTGGCTACGTGGCTCCAGGATTTGTGAAATGGGGGGGGGGGGGGGGTGAAATTCTCACAAGCAAAAAAAATAAAGCCTTTGGATTTTTGGGTGTTGGCTTCCTCCCCCCCCCCCCCCCCCCCCTACAAAAAATAAAATAAAAATAAAAAAAATAAAGGAGGGATCCAATTTGATCAGACAAGAAGGGGTGATGTTCAAACTACAAATATCTTTGACAAACAAAAAAGGGGATTCAGAAAACCCTGGGACAGACAACCATACCACCCCCCCCCCCCCCCTCCCACTGTTCTTAATTATAATATTTACAGACGATTGTGCTCCTTCGTTTGATATGTAAAAATCATCATAATGCATAATGGAAAGCGACTTGATAAAGTCTAGACTACAAATTGTGTGGTGTGAGACTGAAATAAGCGCTTATTTTACTAGGCTCAACAAAATGACCTGAATAATACCCATGACAAGTTCCCGCCGTTACAAAGTTCAGTCTAATCGTCGCTTATCTCAACATTAGCGGAATGCAATCTACAACCATGGCCGAGTAAGTTTCACGAACAATACATTCCTTTCTCTTTTTGAATAATTTTAGTTAACAATTTGAATAAGCTGTCATAATACTGAGTAAAATAGTAATGTACAAATGATATAAACTGATTCTTAACAGGAATTACTTTGATTATTCTGCCAAATGATAAATCTTCTTCGCAAAAGTCGCGCGGGTACGGTACGGTCATGACGGTACCTCTCTGTCTAGTTCAGGCGGCGGCGCTCCTTGGGGATAGTTAGGTCAGCCTGCCCGAAGTTCCCGCCGCCGTCGTGGGCGAGCTTTCTCTGTAAGTAACGCTTGTGCGGCATTCTGTCAGCCACATATCAATAATGTAGGGCAAAGCCTGGCAAACGGACTCCAGTAGAAAAAAATTCTTAAGCGGTTAGCAAAAGACCGAAGAGTATAGACATGATAGAGGAGCTTTAAATATAGAAGAATTTAAGACAGAATTTACAAGGACTTTGAGAAGAAGAAGAAGTTGAAGAAGACAGAGAGCAGCATTATCAATATGATCATCATCATGGACCGCAACCAGATTAATGATGTCTTTTTGAATGCATTCCTTTCAACTTCCCTGCTCTATGTTGGAATTAAAGCTTGCATTTTGCATTTAACATTTGAAGAAGTGAAAATGGAATGGAACAGAATATGACATATTAGATGTTAGAGTCGTCTAGTCTCTTCTAATTCTGGCGAAAGATAAAAATTGTAACCATTTCCACTGTGAGAAAATTCACTTTTTTCATAGCCAGGAAAAATAAACATTTTTTTTGTGTAATGTTCTTGCAGCCTATATCATTCAAACAATTGCTTTCCCCATCCCAATTCCACCTGTTCCACCTGCTCCACTACCCCCCTCCCCATCTTTGAAACTTTGAGTTTGATCACTACTTCTATCCTTTTCACCCAACCGTCATCCTTCTCTCCTTTTGTAGCTATGGAGATAGGAAGATCAAAGATGCACAGATGAGAGCCAGTATCAACCAGAAACTGGTGGAGACAGGAGAGAAAGAGAGGTATATATTAAGGCCAAATAAAAAAAATACATGTTTAGCATCCTACCTTTTTGGAAAAAGGAAGGAGGAGGCCCTTTTTTTTTATTTTTCCAAAATGGCCGACCAACCAATTTATCCCAAACAACCGGCCGGGCTATTTTTCCAAGATGGCCGCCATTTAAAAAAAAAAAATCACAACTTGGACTCAGGAAATGACGCTAGCTTTTACATAGGCTAGATGCAATGGATACTGACCAACTTTTCCCGAAAAAAATATACACTTTTGGGGGGACGCTAAACATGTAATTTTTTTTATTTAGCCCAATATTATCAAGGTTATAGTGCAAAATTGGTCTAAATTTTCAGGTTATACAGTTAACTCAGCATAATAAGTCAAATCTGTTGGGACTGCAAAAAATCGTTTGGATTAGGCAAAATTTGACTTGGGTAAATATCACGTTTTGTATAGTCGGGTAAAAAAGAATTGATACAACTTTGGCAAAGTTCGAGTTAGGCAGAGTTTTTTTCAGGTTTTATTTTAGTATAAAATTATCTGACAACCAGCAGGGTAAGCAAAAAAAAAAGGGGGTTGGAGGGGGGGGGGGGGAGGGGTTGGGATATCACATTTCCAGATGCCTGTTTTTAGATCAATCCAGAGGGAAGGAACAATCATGTGTAATTAATTTGTAAACAAATCTTTCGGCATATTACTCCCAGTGTTAAAGATCGTATGCTCGATCTATAATGAAAAACACAAGTCAGAAAAAATTGGAACCAGCGGGATTCGAACCTGTCATCTACTGCTTGCCGGGCAGCGACTTAACCACCAGGCTATTCTGGTTCACGGCCAAGTCACGACGAACTAGAATCAAATACCCAAGATCCTCTTCTTTCTGACTCATTAATATTCAAACGGTCCGCCGTGGAACAATGGTTAGTAAACGAAGAAGCTTGACTGGGGAGGAATTTTTAATTTGTAAACAAATCTTTAATTAATATGCCGAAAGATTTGTTTACAAATTAAAAATTCCTCCCCAGTCAAGCTTCTTCGTTTACTAACCATGTGTAATTAAGGTACCAGTTTGGGTTTTGCTGTGGGCCACTGCCCCCCTCAGCCATACCCCAACCCACCCCTCCTCCCCCTGGATCAACCAATCTTGCTTAAACTATTTTTTTTGTTTGTGTGTTTCTACAACAATTCTCAATTATGACACACTTTGATATCTTTCAGACTGAAGGAGCTTCTTAGGAATAAACTAATCGAGTCAGGCTGGAGAGATGAACTAAAGGCTCATTGTAAAGGTAAGAACTCCATGTGAAGGATGCGAGAAGGTGGGAGGGGCTATGGATATTTCTAGGCAATAGACTGCTTCTGTAATATATACAAATTTATGCACATATATTCTCTGAGCACCTAGTGATGAGCTATTCCATGTACCTGCTTTTATAAATGAGCCTCAATGCTTGGAATCCAGTTTGCATACATTACCGAAGCGGTCTATTCACCTACCTGCCATGTCTTAGGATCTTAGAATGGACTTGTAAGAATTTCAGACCCTTTGTTTGGTTTAAAGTGTAATTTTAGCAAGGGATTTTGACCGAGTTCTCAATTTTTCCATTTGTAACACAGTTACACCCATCATCAAAGTTTGACTAAATGAGTAGAATACTAGATGTCAATCTCTGTTACAACTTTAGAAGAAAATTTTCTTTTTCATGTGTGACAGTTGAGATGAACCAGAATTCATTTAATATGACCATTGACTTAATGTTCATGTTTGATATACCTAATAATGACATAAAAACAATTTCCCATAAATAATTCTACAACTTGGTGGCTAGAAAATATAAAAAGTCTTTTCTTGCTCTTCAAAATCTCCCACCTGCTGGTCGTTTCTCTTGGGTTTTATTTTTTGGGGGGTCATTTTAAGATGAATCTAACATTTGCTTGTCTAATCCATAAACATTCTCTCTTCCATGACTCTATTTTTTTTTAGAGGTTGTAAGGAGAAAAGGACTGGAACATGTGACTGTTGATGATCTGGTTGCTGAAATAACCCCCAAAGGAAGAGGTAAAGTTGTCATCAATCAAGTTAGCAGAGATTAAATAATCATTTTGAGATTAATTCCTTCATACCATGATATGGTACAGTCTTTGATTTGGGTGATTTAAAAATGTTCAAGGAAATAGTAAAAGCGATAAAAGAAAACCAGGAACATAAATTTTAATTATGATTAAAAGATAGATAACTGCATACTTCACATTGACATGTAGCCAGAAAAAATGATGATAGATGGACACACAAACTTACAGACTGGACCCCTAGAGCGTATACCAGAAGAAGAGGCAGGCAAAGTAGGAGGTGGATGGATGATCTCAAAGAATATGGTAGCATTACATGGAAGAGGATTGCACAATAATTGATGAGGAGGCCTTCCTTCAGCATTGGAGTGAAATAGGCTAGATAGATAGATAGATACTTCTCATGATAAATAATAGATGGACAATTCTAGTAGCATACATGCCAACCGTACAGTTTTTAACTGAACCGTTCAGTTTTTGAAGTTTTTAGAGCCATAAAAAACTGTATGTTCAGATTTTGGGGAAATAGTATTAGGGTCTAATACCAATTAATTGAGTTTGGTAGAGTAAGTAATCGTACATGATTTGTGATTTGGTACCATTTTGGGTGAAAATCTGTCAAAATAAAAGCAACCATGAGCGGAACAGTGTCAACCAGGGGCCTTGAGGCAGGCTGCTGGACCCCTTACTCCAGAGAGCTCCACCCCCACCGGCGGAGGCGGTGGAGCTCCCTGACCCCCAGCCAATATCAATATGCGCGTTCAGTTTTCTGAATTCCAAATGTTGGCAAGTATGTAGTAGTAATTTTAGAATTCCAATTTGCCAAATATGAAGGTTTATGTGTGTATGTGTCAGTCTCTCTCTCGATCGATCGATCGAAAAGTTGATTGAACTTTTCCTTCACATGATTTTATCCCCATCAGAACTTGTTCCGGATGAGGTGAAGAGAGAATTGCTCCATCGGATCCGAGCCTTTCTAGCCCAGCAATCCAACATTTGATCCTGCTGTAAGCCAGATTCAGTTTGTGTCTAGCAACTCTCTTCATATGTATGTCAAAAGACTGACTAGCTCTCCAATTGTTTATCAACACCTTGATCTCTGCACTGTGTTCCAAGTGATTACCTCTACCAAAACTGTACGAAGGCATCATCATCATCTGCATTTATTCATTCTTGCAATTTAAAGAAATTCATGCTATGCTGAAAAATCAAACAAGGTACATTTAACCTTCTCATTTCTTTGTAAATTCATGGATTTGCAAGGCCACATTTTCGGTAACGCACAATTCTTTTGTCACAAATAAAAAAGCTTTTACTAGATCTTTGCACCTCTCTGTCAAGAAGCTGCTTCTATACCTAGATGTCAAGTCTGTTAAGGCAGGATGTGAATGGATGTGGATTAATGTGATGCCTTAAAGTGAGACCAGCCTAATCTAATGGTAATCGTTTGTTGGTAATCGTTATTGAAGAAACCTTGCAAAAAGTCTTGTATATTTCGAAGCCAGTAAAATTAGGCTTTTTGATAGCAACCCAATGTTCTGGTTTGGGGGTTTCTCTCTGAAACAAGGCAATGTCACTATGAACATGTCCTCTGTTTGATGTCTAGAGGAGAAGTTAAATTTGGAGAGATATGAAGATTTCCACTGTTGTGAAGTACACTTGTGTTCTTAAATGCAGGTTGTATGTTCTGCATGATCTCTTTGTGCTTTAAGCCAAATTTGACATTAAGTTTTGACTAAGAAACGGATTTATACCTCAGACACACGAACAAGACAGACACCAGAACGGCAGAAAGCCAAACAAACCACTACAATGCCCAAATGGCCAAGAATCGGTTGGTGTGGAGTCGGTTTGGCGATGTTACTAAGGTACGGTAATAGCTTGAACAATATCTGTATAAAGAGAATGCCTATTTTCCTCCTGTTTCCATTTTTTTTGTTCCTGCTTGGAATTTATTTTCATGACTTCATGTTGTTTAGTTTGACTTCAGTTTTTATCACATCCAAGAGTTTTGTTGTTTCTTCTACAGATTCCCTTCTTTAGTTGATCCTTAGTATTTTTATATCATGAATAAACATGTTCTCTGAGTCTCTTTTCAGGATTATCATTTTGCTGCTGATGTAAACATCTGGTTACTATTTTCATTTTCTTTGCCAAGTACTGTAAATATTTTAAGTTGCATCATATACAGTACATGTATAGCATAATTTCCCTGTCTATGGAGAGTGCAATGCATTGTTAGCTTGAATGATTATACTGTCTTGTTGAAGCAGTGTAGTATACAACGTGATATATTTTTTGTACACTGTACTGTAATCTGTCAAAAACCTTGTGAAAACAAAAAGGTCTTTATTCTGTTGAGGAATTTTTGGCTTGATACTGGCAGTCTTCCATACTAGGAGTACATGATGGATGTGCCTGTCAAACTTTCAACCAAAAACTTACAGTTGTTCTTGATGCTGAAAACACTTTTTAAAGTTTGATTATTAGCAAGTCCGGGGTATTTTGTTCCATTCATTATCGACTACAAATATTTTAGCATACTCGATGATTGTATTAAGTTAACCCTAGTGTAGCTTGGATCAGGGCCCCATTTCATAAAACTTGTCATCAATAACAACTGCCACATTTCTATGACAAATTTGCTCTCAGCCAATCAGACGCAAGGATTTCAGTAGCTTATAACAGTTATTGTAACTTGTATTTGATAACAAGTTTTATGAAAGGGGACCCTGATGAAATATCAAGGAATATGACACTCTGTCTTATGCCAAGACACGTGATAGTGTATACTTGGACCTTCCTCATTCCAAAATGTTTCATGTGTGAATCATCATCTCATATATCAAAGTACTCTGGAGAAGGGACTCTGCATGTAAATGTTATGTTAATGAATAATTAATTAATAATTTGAAGATTTTTTGGGGGGCTTTAATAGAGATAATATTTCTTGAGCATACCTGCATTTCGATTAAATTGCGTAATGTATATGCCAAATTTTGTTCGTCAGTGCATAGCTGATAATCTGAAAGGCAAAATTGGGGCTATTTTTAGGGGTGGTGCACTGTGCCATGTGGGCCTAGAGAAAGAGTACCGGTAATTAAAGGAACCTTGTAATACTGTTGTGGACTGGACTGTAACAAGGTGGTTCATGTGGTCATTAGTAGTTTGATGATGTAGCGAGGTTCAACTGAACATTAAAAATCATTCTGAATGTGTCATAGGCCAGTCCCATGTCACAAGTCATAACTAGAAAAAATGGTCTCCCAAATTTATGTGCAAAAGGTGTATCAGTGTTGAAGTTTCCAGTTTCTGTTGGCATAAGTAATACCCTCTCCGTACAGTATAAGCTTCAGGAGACCAATTTTATAGTTAAAGTTATAGGTGATCTTTGACCAGCCCTTTATACAGGAGTAATCGATGCTAGAGAAAAGGAAGGCTTATTTATGTTGAGAAATATTTGTGAATGTGGCATAATCCATTGAGTACATGTATTATGAGAATTTTACTTGGATACGTTTGGCTGCCTTATTTTGACAAATCTTTTCTGTAAAAATGTAAATATTTTGCATTATGTGTAATAAATCAATAATTTTGTGTTAAATGCAGATTGGTGGTGTATTTGTTGGTTAATATTAAAGTTGTGCTTTGAATTCTAGATATCATACCTTCAGAACGGAATATAATAAAGGATGTGAAGCATTTTCTTAATGTGCTATAAAAATTAACGACACAAAAAATTTCACAGTATTTAAAAAACGTTGGTTTTACCCATCTTGGGTTTTTATTCTCATTGCAATTTTAACCATTTAAATGTACCTGTATCCACAAACAAAGAACACAAAGAACAGGAAAGAAAATTAAGTGTAGTGTATATATATATATGCCGTGATATATTTCCACGTGTAGGAATAAATGAATAAAGAATAAATTCCGGACAAATCTCATGCTCATTGTTCCAACAACGGTTTATTTACAGATCCACAAATTTTCGGAAGCCTCTTCCTTTATCAAGTGGAGAACAGATATGAACAATAATATAGTTATAAGATGGAAATGCGTTACCATGGATGCGCGAATGTGTCCAAGTTTTGACGCTTGGTGTTCCAGCAGGCAGCAGCCGCGCATCCATGTATACACGATTACGTAACGAAGGTATGACATCTTTAAAAGGTAGAAAGCTATACTCAGATCCATTCTGATATGAGAAACTGAAAGACAAGAATACCATAGGATGATCCAAAATATTTGATATTTTGAGTAATATAACAGTACAGTGTTTATTATAACTGGTAAGAAAAAGTAAATGATAGTTGTATCCAAAATCATGAGCAAGGTCCGATATAAGAAAATCCAACAAAGGAAATCCTCAGTAGAATTGATTATCGGTAAATAAGTGTAATTTGCTAGCCATAACAAATCTATGTTGAGACCGTGTCCTTCAAAGCTCTTGGCTTTAATGATTGTTTCAATTCTTTTTGATGTCTGTCATTGAAGGTTCAAGATCTTTGTACAAGATACAGCACTGTAGATCCGATACACAGAGGTCAGGGTAATTGAAGTGATTTGCCATTGACTGTAGGCTATGGAAGTCTTAACATGGTTTGGGGAAAAGCTGTTGTATTTCAAGTACAACTGACGATCAGTTGGTTTGTGATACTAGTACACAGAAAATGTCTACATACATTAACATTAACATCCAGAAAGGTTCATAGTGAGAGGCCTCCATCTGGTAATGAAAAAAGTGGAAAATCTTTGATCCCAAATTTGAAAGCATTTGATTCTGTGCAACAAAACTGAGCTAGTACCAGGCTTCAATATGCATCCTACATCGGCTGACTACAAATCTATCAATGTAGTGTCTCGCTTATCTTGTAGAAAATGTCCCAGAGCTTTATACATTGGTGAAACCGTGAACTTTAGGCTACGATTCAATAATCACAAGAGTATCATTGTCAGAAAGCAAATTCAGCACCCGATGGAAAACCACTTCAATAATCCTGACCTCTGTGTATCGGATCTACAGTGCTGTATCCTGTACAAAGATCTTGAAACCTTCAATGACAGACATCTAAGAAAATTGAAAACAATCATTAGAGCCAAGAGTTCAAAGGACACAGTCTCAACAACGACTTGTCATGGCTAGCAAATTACACTTTTTACCGATAATCAATTCTACTGAGGATTTCCTTTGTTGGATTTTCTTATATCGGACCTTGCTCATGAGTTTGGATACAACTGTCATTTACCATTTTTACCAGTTATAATAAACACTGTACTGTTATATTACTCGAAATATCAAATAACTTGTAGTATTTTGGATTATGCTATGGTATTTTTGTCTTTCATTTTCTCATATCAGAATGGATCCATATATAGCTTTCTACCATTTAAGATGTAATACCTTTGTTACAAGAGTACCATGAAGACCTTAAGAATTATCGTCCTGTCTCCAACCTGAAGTTTATTTCCAAGATACTGGAAAAGGTGGTTGCATCCCGTTTGCAGACTTATTTTAGGGAGAATAATTTTCTTGAGCCCCTGCAGTCTGCATACAAGAAACATCACGGAACTGAAACTGTTCTTCTTAAGGTGCAAAATGACTTACTGCAAGCCATGGATAAACAGCAGGGTATTTTATTGGTATTATTGGACCCGTCGTCAGCATTTGACACAATAGATCACAACATCATGATATCACGACTTTCATCGCTAGGTATTAAAGGCAAGGCCTTACAGTGGCTGAAATCATATTTTCAGGGTAGGACTCAATCTGTATGTGTGAACGGTACATTTTCTCAATCTGTTCCACTTCACTTCGGGATACCCCAAGGCTCAGTTCTCGGCCCCCAACTTTTTACAATGTATGCCTCTCCAGCTTGTCGCATTGCACATGACCATGGTATTCAATACCATATGTAATGCAGATGATCTGCAGTTATACATTCCATTTGATGTGAACAATCAGAACTATCAGTTATCTGCAAAAAAACGCATTGAAACTTGTATCTCTGAAATAAAATTGTGGTTGAATAATAATAATTTAAATCTTAATGACGCAAAGACAGAACTAATCACTTTTACATCTAAAAGCAATCAATCAAAAGTTTATGTTGATCAAATACAAGTTGCTGATTCAGTTATTTCCTCTTCTTCATCTGTGCGAAATTTGGGTGTCATCTTCGATAGCATGATGAAAATGGATATTCAAGTGAAAAGAATTTGTCAGAGTGTGTATTCCCAGATAAGAAATGTCTGGAGTATCAGGAAGGTTCTTTCAGATGAGGCAGCTGCTGTAATTGTACATGCATTAATAACATCACGGTTAGATGGTGGAAATTCTTTGTTCTTTGGTATAACTCAACATCATTTTAAAGAAGTTACAATATGCACAGAATTTTGCTGCACGTATTCTATCAAGAGGTAGAAAGTTTGACCACATAACCCCTACACTTATTGCACTGCACTGGCTTCCTGTAAAACAGAGGATTGAATACAAAATTATTTTGTTAACATGGAAGGCAATGCACGGATCTGCCCCTGTGTACATTTCAGACTTGCCGACCCCTTATAGGCCTCTAACTAATTTGCGATCTGCAGGTAAATGTCTGCTTGAGAGTCCTCGAACACGATCTCTTCTAGGTGATCGATCATTTACTGCCTGTGCGTCGAGGTTGTGGAACGGTCTTCCTCAAACTCTTCGCTCCTGTGACCAGCTATCCACTTTCAGAACTCAACTCAAGACATACCTATTTCAGATTGCTTACAACTAGTCATATATTCTTGTCTTTCCCAGGTAGAATCATGAACAGATGTTTTGGTAGTTTTTCAGTCTCAACATCGCCTTTGATTAGGCAACTAGATATTGGCGCTATATAAATACCCTGATTGGATTGGATTAGATACGTAATCGTGTATCCATAGATGCGCGGCTCCTGCCTGCTGGAACACCAAGCGTCAAAGCTTGGACACATTCGCGCATCCATGGTAATGCATTTCTATCTTTTAATTATATTGTTATTGTTCACATCTGTTCTCCACTTGATAAAGGAAGAGGCTTCCAAAAAATTGTGGATCTATAAATAAACTGTTTTTGGAACTTTAAGCATGATATTTGACCGTATTTTTTTCTTTTTATATATATATATATATATATATATATAGTTCTTTTACATAGCAAAAACCCCATTTGGATTGTACATCTACAATAATTATGATGACCCCAAAGAAAAGATATTGCACAATAGCAAAGTGTTTAAATATCCACTTATCCACATTTACAAATCATATACCGTTTGTCAAAATAAAAGTTGCAAAATTGAATTAATTGTACATGTATATATAATCATATAATATAACAGAAGTATTTTTCATTCATGCTTCTACCAGAACTTTCAAATCATATTAGGCAAGATAATCCAATGAAATTATTGCAGACATACTATTCTTGCTTGCATGATAACCAATGCCTCCATACTTCCATTATCTATATTTTTAAAACTAACTCCCTAGAAAAATCCAATACTTTATATCGCTAAAAAGTTGTAAATTATACATTATAAGGAATATGCATTTATGGCTTCCTTTAAACAATGATATAACCACGGACTTCCAAGCAAGCAGAAGTTCTGTACAAAACGAATTCAGTACGTTAAGTAGAACATGGCATTACTAATTTTTTTCTCAATATTGAGTTGTCTTGTCACACATTTTCCAAGGTGCAGAAGTGAAATATATATATGCATATTTTATCTAAAAGGCTTACACCTACACTATGACAGCTTGCAACATGCTTGCACTGCACAGATCTTGCTTAAGGACATAAGTGTTGTGCCGGGGTTTGAACCCACGACCTTCTCATCTCCAGTCAAGTGCTTAAGGGAGAATGTAACCCCCAAAATAAATGCATTTTAATAGAAGCAGAAAAATCAAAGAAGCATATCAGTGAACGGTTGAGGAAAAACGGACACCTAATAAAACAGTTATCAATACATATTTGAAATCCTAAAATCGCTAAATGAATGGAGATCTGAAATTGGCAATGTCCTCATGCTAATGAGATGCTGTGATGTAAATGTGCTATACTTTCCTATTGCCTTATAGAAATAATGTTGTAAAAATCCACTTTCCTTGAATAAATCTTAGAAAATTTCATTTCTGTATTATAGGTGGTGTTCATAAATTTATTCCTTACAATATATTTCAAGCACAATGTTGATAATTCAATTTTCTTTGTTTAAAAGCTGAAATCTGATAATTTTCTTATTTATTACCTATAAAGAGAGAGCACAAAAATGTCATAGCATCTCATTAGCATAATGAGTATGTTGCCAATTTCATTTAGCGATTTTAGGTTTTTAAAATCTTCATTACATTTTTATTCTTTATCCGATTTTCCTCAAACTTTCAGTGATATGCTTTTAAGAATTTTCTGCTTTTGTTAAAGTGCATACAAGTTTGGGGTTTCATTCTCCTGTAAATCACTCGACTACGACACCTCTCCTTACTACATTACAATCTACGATTAAGGAGTTATTCCAATACATTGAATCTACTCATTAATCTTCTTTCCCACAACCTCCTCGACTATACACATATTATAAAAATGTAAACAGTACCTTTACTATTTAAGGTTTCATGTAAAATGATAAGTGGTGAATCTGAATACATATACCAAGCTGTTAATATCTTTTGACTAGTTTTCAAGTCCATAAAATGCACTTCACTACAATATCTATCTATACAAGCAATACATGGTGCACTACAGCATTTTATTTTTGTGGGGTAGAATAATTTTGTCATAACGATGACTGAAAACACTAATACCTTGTGACAAATTTATAAGTACATATTCAAATTAATACAACAATTTGGTAAGAAGCTTTTAAGATTCAAACTTGATCCTAATAAAGAGCCTGTCACACTGCCAACTGCTTCAAAAGAAACTACAACACTACTATACTTGAGGGAGTGGAACCAGGTGAAGTTTCAGTGGAAAATCATTACATTATGTGGCAAGTGGGGGTCTGAGAGAGTGCATCAATAACGGAAAGCTCACAGAAGTTTTGCAACATCAAAAACTAATGCTTATTGTAAATGATTGGATCTTTGCATATCTTGGCTACTTCAGGGCAGGGCAAAATAAAAAGATTTCGTCATGCCAAACATAAATGGCTAAAATGCTGTTGCCACTTTTCAATTTTACCCATAGGCCATACATAGAAGTAACTGAAAAATAATTATTCCTCTCCTTGTAAAATGAATAAGTTTATTGGCAATTTGTGGTGTGGTTTTATTCACTGATTAAGAGTCAAGCTTAAGAAAAAAATCTCAATAAATCATTACTGCAATAATTTGGTAAGCTTCATTTAGCCATATATTTTCAGTTATACAAATACTTCTTGTGGATACGAGTTTTTTCCCAAACTGATAGTGTGATGTCGTAAGCGGGCCTTTTGGTTTTCGTTCTGCACTCGGGTCATAGAGGGCAGCACTACTAATTTATGTGTTTTGGACATGTTTATGAAAATAAAGTCTACTGTTAAATTTGTTTTCCCAAGAAAGACCAGTGTTGTAAGTATATTATTTCAGCTCAATATTCACTGATTTCCTTCATGAATATGTATATCAGCCATGCTGGTTTTATTTGTTCTCTTTTAATAAAGGTTGTCCCGCTTGATCGCTCAATTGCGTTGGTATCATCACAAGGGCCCTGTTGTTATGTCATCACTCCGTCAGCAGTTAGTCTTTCAAATCATAGACATAGCATAGCATCAACGTCACTACATTAGTTCAATAAAAGCTTCCTGATGGACAGCAGACCACAGCCTGCCTGTTATGATGAGTAATGTTGCACAAGATAGCCCCCATGGTGGTCCTGAGGTGGGTGAAGTCCAACCCGAGGATTCAGTCAGTGTGGAAGCACTACATCATCGGTGCGACTGCCGACTATGGCGTGTAGAGCTGCGTTAGCTGCTGAGGCTACAGCACTGAAACAGAAGATGGCGCTGTAGAAAAGGGATTTTGAGTTGAAAGCACAAAGTTCAACTTGATATGGATATCAGACTGCAAGAAGCAGAGGCTGAGGAGCAAGTCTACCTTTCTAAAGAGGAAAGGCTCCTGTCTCCTGGAGTTAGTGCTCCTCAGAAACGTCCAGCTGAAGTGGAAGAGACGTTTACTTATTCGCTCGATACCAGTAGCAACTCTCAGACCATGAAGGAAGGAGTGGACTCTGGAATGCAAACATCATCCCAGGCCGACTCAAAGCGAGGGACAGAAACAGCAGAGGCAATTGTTGGAGTCCCTAAATGTGCCTCAAACGCAAATGATGACCTGTGATGACAGTCCTCTCAAGATTTGGTAGTTTTGATGGGCGTTTGAGAATTCAGTTGACTGCAAAGTTAACCTGTTTACTCCACTACTGTGAAGGAGATGCCCACAAGATTTTGCAGTCATGCAGTATCATGCCATCTGGTAAGGGGTACAAGAGAGCGAAGGCCCTACTGCATGAGAGGTTCGGAAGCCCCTACCTGATTGCCAATGCTTGGATCAGGAAAGTGACTGGTGGGCCGAAGATAAACAGACTAGACAAGAGAGCCCTACAAGAGTTAGCTGATGAGTTGCAAGTTTGTGTTCAGACTTTGGACACCATGGGTTACCATGGGCAGTTTGTCACCACAGCCCATCCTTTTCCAGATTGTAGAACGGCTACCACTCTACTTATGCGGGAGGTGGGTGACTGTGGTTTGCAGGACCCGTAGGGAAGATAGACTGCCTAACATTTTCAATCTGGTGGATTTCATCCAAGCTATGGCCGACAAAGAGAATAATCCAGTCTACGGTAAGCTGCTCATCAAGAGCAGAATGTTCTTGTGACGTTATGGTTCTTACCCCATGGATAAAATTTGATTTTGATGTAACACATACTCTCTATAGATCACACAGGTTAACACTTAGGACATAAATTGAGATAATTATTCTTGACTAATAGACTTGACACATTAACATTTAGTGTACTTTATATGTATAAACCAATATACAATGTATATAAAGTGAGCTAAAAGCAATGTTTGCCTATTAAAAGCAGATAATTTTAGAATCGAAGGCATGACACAAGGTTTAAACACAAGATGGAATCTACAAAAGATTTCATAAGTACCGGTACTCGAAAAATGGCCCCTTCATTGGTCTACTAGCTTGAACAATCTCTTGTAAGCACACACATATATAATGCACACATACGTAACAAGCAATGCAAAGATCTCTACTTCTCGTTAGTATATTGTTTGCTGTGAGCCATAAGGCCATTAAATCATTTTGTGCAAAGTTAATGCCTTTCTGGCGCTCAGTAGATTATATGATTTAGAACCCTTATGGGTACACATGTATGATGTCAGGGTCACTAAGCACACTTTAATGACTGAATCCTGATTTAAATGTACCAATCATCTACAAAAATAATTTGTGTACAGCTAGAATGTATCAAATCAACCTCAAAACACTTTTCCTGACCTTCTATGAGTTAACGGTTAAGGAGTATGAAAAAAATGAAGGAAAACAAAACCCCGCAGGCCACTATTCTATGCAAGCATGTACGGGTGCCTCGTCTAGCAAAAAAATTACGGATTTCATCGCCAAATGAAGCTCATGGAACCCCTAGCAAGCAGAGCAAAATACTTTTTGGTGATTGGTACACTTCAAGTACTATATTGATTGTTGCATGTAAAACATAAGCTTTTGTCTTGAGCCATGCCCTGGCAGAAGGGACTGCTCTAGAGCGTTCGCTTTCAACCGCTTTTCATCATCCAGATAGTTCCATCAGATCCGAAGAAACCATTAAAAGAAAACAAAAATGGCGGCAACACAGATTTTTGCCGTATTTCTTGATTGCTGAAGTATACTGTCACCATTACAAACTTGGATAATGTACAGAATGAAATGAGTTTTGCAGATGGAGTAAAAGAACGGCCAAAAACTTTGGAATGCGTTTTTCTCAAAATGGTAAATTTGTTGTCTTTCGTTGTCCCTGTGTTCATTCAAAACCTTCTGCTGGGTGCACACAAGGCTTTGTGCAACTGTTCTGCACACAGTTGGTAAGTTCTCAGGAGCTCTTCCAAACAATTATCTTGGAATCCTGGCCACCTGTGATCACTGTGGCACCATCGGATGATACCTGGATACAATTTACTGCTCCTGAAAAACAGTTTGAGAAAGAAATTAAGAAGATGAAACAGATCCATGCATAATTCATTAGCATCTTTCATCTTTACCTTAATCACAATCCAGCATGCTTTACTAGTATCAACAATTTATAATGCAGCACAAATAAAATGTGTCTTTTGCAGATACATCATTTTCCATTTCTAACTACATGTAAATTCAATTCTGGCTGATAATAATTCTACTTATTGTATTAATATGCATTTTAAAACTTTCATTTACTATTTAAGTGGTATTCACATATTTTTTTTTTACATATAGTAATAGATAAAAACCATTTTAGCCAAATAATTTTTCAAAATTTTTCGACAGTCCTCCCCTTTTCTCAGGAGTTAGAAAATAGGTTAGTTTTGAGTTACCTGTATGTTGACTGAATGATGCTACTAACTGAGCCTTGGCCATATCCCATACCATGAGATTCCCTCCTGCATCACCAGCTAAGAGAATATGGTCTCGCCAACATAGACACCTTCATAGACAAAAGCAAGAAACTAGCCATTAACCAGATTACATTCCAACAATTACGTATTGATGATATTATTTTATGTATTTAATTTTGAGGCACATTGCTTATACAGGGATAAAAGTACAAAATATCAGGGAAATTAAAAAAAAAATAGACTATGCCTGAGGATGGTCCAAAGGGTAATAAAATTCTGTTGGAGGGGTTCCTCTGTAGCAGGAGCAGGAGTGTCGATTATGGGGTGGCAGGGTAAAATATTGGGAAGGCAAACATATCATCTTGCCCCAGGCCCACCAATAAATGTGGAGGTGTCACATAAAACAAGGAAAAATGATGCAAAACTCAGGAAATGAAACCTTCCAAGCAATGAAATATAAAAGGTATTACACGATCAGACTTCAATTCCCTAATTTTCCCTGCTTCAATAACCGTGGAGAAGCTGGTAATGAAGAGGCGTTAAGAAAATCATGAAAGGTAATATTAGGCTGTCTTGCCTCCCCAATCCGAAAAACGGATTGAGGCCCCTGGGCAGCAGCAAGACAGCGCCTTCATCACCATAAAGACACCTTCATCTGTTGACCAGTTCAAGAAGCTTCCAAAGTCACATTTATTTTGCTAGAGAACAACGGCTTGTTTCAGCTTAACTGGTCTTCGTGAAGTGATTTATTTTTGTTTAAGTGGCCCAAACATATTGGGCAATGCGTAATTGCAAGGAAAAGACGCTGTATCAAATACTTTCTGGATTGGATTGGTACTGTTACAAGTTCCTTTCGACTGGAAAACTCATTACCACTACCGCACACATTCTTGATATAAAACTAAAGTATATCTGTCTATATCCCTCAGCCAGCACCTCCAACCCTGCGTCTTTCTACTCGACATCCCTTTTTCAACTGTTTGCCAACATTTCTAGACTGTGCAAGACATGGCAATGTCTGATGGAATCATTCTGATATGCTGAAACCAACTGTTAACTGTGGCTGTCTCCAACCCCTCCTTCAAACCTTGAACATTCTTCCCTTCTATTCTTCATCAATCTCTTACCTGACCTCATGTTCACCATCCTTAGCAAACACCTCTGTGCCCGTGTTCACATCGATCACTCTGATATAGCTATCCTGACCTGCGGAAGCCATCTGTTGGCAATCTACAAAGCGAAACATGAAAAATGGTCACAAATCAACTAAATAATAAGCCAAACTTGAAGTAGTGAATCAGGCTCCAGTCTATTAATGTGGGATACTTCCAAAGTTTATGCAAGTGAACAACCCCTCCACTCTTTCGGACACCCCTTTGAAAGTAAAAAATATTACATACATGTACTATATTTAAAGATCTAGATTCATGCGCAATTTAATCTCAGAAGAATGTTGATTAACATGTTTTAAGCCTTCTTTCTAATGTTGTATACAATGTTTTCATTTTTTTTTTTTTGACGAAGAAATGTGATAATACAAATTATCACCTATACAGGGCATTTTAGCCGCAAAATAAAAAGCCATATTTTAAACGCTACTCCGAATCCGTAACCCGAGCGGGAATATTTGCCGTATTGCCCTCTTCTGGGTTTTTCTCATAGACCAATGTACTAAAAAAGAGGGCAACATTTTGCCATATTCCACCCTTTCTTTCAGTGCGCTTTTATCAAAGTGCATACGCACAGTATTGCATGCGCGATAAAGTGTACAAAGGCTTAAACAATGGATATGCGAGGTAACAATTTTTATGTCACAATTGCTTGGCCCAGATTACATACCTGTATATGAATTACTTGATATCAGATGGACTGACATGCAAACAGACATGTTTGTAATTGCTACAAAATAGGCATATACATGATACAGGTAATAATAATAATATTGACTGGCTTGACTTTCGGTGAATATCAAAACTATTCCCCTTCGACTCGGGGCATTATGATTCTGTTGCGGGCAATGTATTCTGATATCCCCCTCAAGGCCAGTCAATATTATATAATTATTCTGGAGTGACACTAGAGGTTACCTGAACAATGCTTTTCAAAAATGTTCATCTTAATGATAAAGCAAAAATAGTAAAATTTTAATATCAATGTTTCTACAAGAGATACTTCTGCAGTAATTTTTATGGAGAATCTGAATGTACCAGAGATTTATATGTGTTTACTCACCAGGACTAAATATCACAGCGTTGACTGGTCCATGATGACTCTGGATATGTCGGAGCGCCACCTGGTGTTCAACATTCCACAGGTTGACGTCCCCATCTTTTGTTCCCGTCAGGAGGAGGCTGCCATCTTGGCTAAGTTCTGTACAGGTTACCTAAGAAACATGAATTGCACGACTGTTAAACATTCAAATAATACATTATTCTGTATGCAATGTATACAACAATACATGTCACTCTTATTGTTACATGAAATAGTATTTGGGCCCCGTTTCTGAATTTTTTTTACCAATAACAACTGCCCGCTCAGCCAATCAGATTCAAGAATTTCAGTAGCTTATAACAATTATTGTGATAACAATTTTTTATGAAACAGGGCCCTGGTCTTAGTTTGGTCTATTTGAATTGACAATGGAACTTGAAGCTAGGCAATTAGGGAACCTGTCATTTCATGTGCATACTTAATACTGCAATTCGTGTTGTTTGACAAAGAAAAGTTTTGTCTTTCTTATTGAAAAAATAACTTAGTAAAGTAAAATATCATGGAAATGTTGAAACAACATAAGTAAACAACATAAGTAAGAGACATTGATTGAAAACTTGTATCACAAAAAAGGTACATGCACTATGCATTGTCTTAAAGGTTTATCATCAGCCTAAGATCAGGTCCTTCAACAGTTTGATTGATATCAGATGTGTACTATTGTATCCAAATCACAGGTAAAACTTGTTCACTTTGCAAAACGCTGTGCAAATATTTGTGGTGACTGGCTCGTAAATGTGGTCTAAAATAAACACAGGTTTATCCAACAGATTTTTATGACACAATAATCTTAATCTGTTTTGTCCTAATAAACAGACTGACCCCTGAATCATGGTCTAGCTCTGCAAGAACATCAGCCACTATCCTCTGACCGCCCGAATCAAGGCCCTCACATGCCCATAGCTTGACCGTCGAGTCCCAGGAGGCCGACGCAAAGATGGAAGAGCCCTGCTGCCAGCAGAGGGCGGAGACTGCATCATCATGGGCGGGGATCACCTCCAAGACACGCCCATAGTCAACCGAATACACATATCTATAAAGTAATCAAATTCAGATTTGATGATAGCATGAAAAAAGTTACACAAGCACAGCACCAAGATAAAGCTCATTCAAGTCATAAAACAGGCTATGAACCCAAATGAGTCTACCAACGTGCAATTACAACAAAATCCATTTTGTAGACAGAGAAATATTTAGTCTAGTTGGAAATAGGGATCCCTGTGCACCATCGAGATACATTTTTTAAACCAAGTTTTTTGTAATGCCTGTTCCCATTGCCAAATCATGTCCCATGGGGTTAAACATCCGCCATTTTGGATTTTTGATGAAATTTCATAATCAGCATATCTTTTGAACTAGGCATTATGCCAATATGAAGAAAATAGCTTTTCAGAGTAATATTTGTATAAGGAGTCAATTTAGAGACTTTATTTTGTGATTTGATTGACCTGGATTCCACAAACATCAGAAAATGTGCAAAAAAAGTGCTAAACTTTTCCAAAAAAATTGATCATACTAACGCCATTATGTTTTTTAATAGTAAAAAAGATATTATCCTGTTAATTTTTGCTTCAGTATGTTGAGAGGGATATAGTCATGATTTTCAGGAATAAATGAGCAACTGTCATAGTGTCCCAGTATGGTCAGCCTAATGACACCTCTCAGATGAGGAAATATGGCATTTTTTATGCTCAAATGAGGCCCATTGGCTATTGTGTGCGAAACCCCATAGACTTCTGTGTGTTAAAAGCGGCACGGCTGAGACACTCTACCAGCATACTTGGTAAAATTTATTTTCTGTCTGTTATTTCCTAATCTGAGAGGTGTCATCAGGCTGACCCTACTTGAACACTATTACAGTATAAGCGCTTATAATTTATGCATGAAAATCGTGATTATATCCCTCTTAACATACTGTAGCAAAATTAACGGGATAATATCTTTTCTACTATTAGAAAAACAAAATGGTGTTAGTATGCCCGATTTTTAGTGAAAATTTTAGTACTTTTTCACACTTTTTGATGTTTTGTGGAATTTGACAATCAAATCACAAAAAAACCCTCTCTAAATGGACTCCTTATACTAATATTACTCTGAAAAGCTATTTTCTTGATATTGGCATTATGCCTAGTTCAAAAGATATGCTAATTATGAAATTTCATCAAAAATCCAAGATGGCCCCCAAAATGACCTATTTTGAACCCCATGGGACACGATTTGGCAAATGGAACATAAAAATTCATTAACTAGACACTTCAGGCATTGCAAAAAACTTGGTTAAAAAAATGTATCTCGATGGTACACGGGGACCCCTATTTCGAACTAGACTAATTACAAAGCTATCGGGACAAAGAACACGCACAAAAAAAAACATTAACCTCATGTGAATTCATCTTTGACCAAAAAGAGAGTAATCAAAACAAGAAAAGGAACTAAAAAATCGGTAAAATTACTCACATTGAGTTATCCCATGATGCAATGAGTGCATTCTTGTCGTCAGGGGTGATGAGTACACTAGACAGTGCCATGTTAGAGAGGCTGGCACTCCGCAACTGACGCTGGTCTTCTAGGGAGTACATCTTCAGCTGCGTATCTGACAGGCATATAAAGAAAATGAACAACATTCCAGTTTACCGATAAAATTCATATGCAAGTACTTCTCCAATACTGTCTATGTGGTATATTTTATGACATTTGAATTTGGTGAATTTTGTGGTTATTTCACTTATGAGTCCCAAACTGTGAAAATAACCATCCATGGCATCGACCAAAATCAACTGCTTGTGAAAAAGTCAGATTTATCCCGTTACATGTATATCTGGATGTGAAATATAACGCTTACATACCGATAGCCTGGAGCGTGAAATCATCTATTGGGACAATGCATTTTCCACTAACTTTGCAATTATTGCCCAATTATAGCAGACAGCTATAATGACAGTCAGTAGATCAAAACTGATACAAATATATATTCAACTTGGCAACTTGAATTGTAATATGATGTTGGCTTTTAAAAACTTATTGGAAAACTTTATGCAAAATGATTGGAGTGTTATAACACAAGATTAACTTTCCTTTTCTTTAATGCCCCTTGTTTTCAGTAGCCCTATGGCAAAAAGTATTATGTGATATCATAATTTTCACCACCAAAGTGCTTATCTTTCTAAGAAAAATCACACTAGGTTTTTTATATCTTGGTTCCTTTGTTGCCAAGAATAAGGAACAATTTGCATCATACACCTTTAACATAGTCATTTTATCATCACACAAGATTACAGTTCAAACCCATAATACAGTCAAACCTGCTTTAACGACCACCTGTATAGAAAGACCACCTGTCTATAAAGACCACAATTTTTGTTTCCCTTGAATAGCATTTCCCATTGATACGTGTATTAAATGAACCTGTCCATAAAGACCACCTGCTCATTAAGACCACTTTTCTTGTCTCCCTTGAGTGGTCTTTATAGACAGGTTTCACTGTAGTTCATTGTCTCTCTTAAGAGATGCTTTTTTGTAAAATTAACGTTTGATCTAAAATGCTATAAATTACTCATTATACATGAGCAGAAAGAACAAATATCACACAAATGTCTTGTCATTTTTTTGTCAGTGATTTTTACCGACAACTGTTATTAGCTACTGAAAACCATGCATCTGATTGGCTGAGAGCAAATTTGTCGGTGAATATCACTGACAAACGCTTGATGAAACGCTCCCCTGATCAACTTTTCGTCTTCATCTTTCACCACGATGAACCTCTTCCTAACCATTTGCATTTTTTAAAAGAAAGATGGAAAATAGGAATAATTGGTTCCAATTTGAGGAGGAAAAACTGAATAACTTAGATCTTAAGAAAATTCTGCACTGCTATATGAGTAGCTATATGAGAAGCAAATTTGAGAGTATCAACTATCTGGGGATGTAGGCCTCTTGATTACTACGTTATGAGTTTATTGCTGGTGAAAGAATGTGAGGGTACCTGCATAATTATACTATACATCACATAGCATTGGCGGTCTTGCTAAAGCCTTCTAATAGTGGAAAACATTTATTACTTTTGGTGTCATTCTGGCTTTCAGATTTGCCCTCCTACTCCTGCTCGTATCAAGCCCTGTCCCAGCAGTATGTAAAGTGCGTAATAACTGACCTGGTGGGCCCCCGTTTCATAAAACTTGTTATCAATAACAATTTCAAGAGATCTATGAACAAACTTGCTCTCAGCCAATCAAATGCTCTGATTTCAGTAGCTTATAACAGTCATTGTGACTTGTTATTGATAACAAGTTTTATGAAACAAGGTCCTTGACTGCTTTGTTTACCTCTGGATACAGAGAAGACTGTCTTGTTGTTACTGGAGAGCTTTAGATCACACACAGAGCTGGGTGGAAAATAAAGGAAATAGTCCCATTATTTCTGCACATTAATCCTTTCGAGACCACAATTTGTGTTTTGGTTCAATAACTTTTTATTCAGAGCTCTAAAAAATATACCACATGAATGAGAAAGAACAAAAATTTCTGCATACACTTTTATTTGCACGATCATATTGCATTTGATGCGAGTTCTAGAATTCGTGCTTGCCGAAAATAGTGCGAAATCTGTGAAAATTAATGTATCGCGAATATTTCTGCATTTATAGTATTTCATGTTTATGACATGTTTACCATACTCTTGAGTATCGTTTAACCCATAAATATTCTCTCATACCAGCAAAGGTGACAAGCAAATCCCTTTGATTATTAGTTAAAAGAGAATGATATACAAAGACATGTACCGGTATATTTGAAAAGAAAAATTAAATTTTATACTGTGAAGAAGCAGAAAGAAAGTCTAATACAGCAGATGCAATAGGAGTTAAAACCAACGTAAGGATGCAAGAATCAACATGCAATTAAAAAGAATTCTTTCCAACCTATTGGAGTCGGTTATTTTTTTTAATTAGGCATGCAATGACAATGGTTTGAACTGAAATTCTTTTCACTGTCAGTAACCTGATACAGTCAAACCTGCTTTAGCGACCACCTGTATAGAAAGACCACCTGTCTATAAAAATCACTATTTTTTGTTTCCCTTGAAAAGTGTTTCTCATTGAAATATGTATTAAAGGAACCTGTACATAAAGACCACCTTCTAATAAAGACCACTTTTCTTGTCTCCCTTGAATGGTCTTTGTAGACCGGTTTCACTGTAATAAATAATAAATGCAGAAAAAACAGAATTACTCACTCTTTGTGTAATTTGTAGCTGAAGCTTGGCTGCAGCTGTGTTACTCTTTCCCAAGGTGATCGAGGTGAGATTGGACTAAGAGAAGATTCAGAATTCTCTAAATAACCTACATTAATATGAAATAACAAGTACCAGAGGCATGACTGATTACACTAGAAGCTGGATATAATTTTAAACCTCAATATAAAATATACATGCACAGAACATTTGAAAAGCAGTTGAAAAGACTTTCATTACTTGAATAAAGATATACAACCTATTAAAGACCACTATTCCCGCTCCCAAAATCAGTGGGCAAAATTAATGCCATAAAGAGAATTTCTATTTTATTGTATTTACATGTATGTCATGTTGTATTGTACTGTACTATTTTTCAGATTTCTTTCTGCAATGCTGGTGGAAAACAAATTTCCCTGATTTTATGTGGATCAGACTGAATAAAATCATCAAATTATCAATTATCAAATTAGAGTGCTCTTATTACACCTTTTTCTGGGAAGGGAAAGAGGTTATTTTGAAGAGGTTCCTTGAGAAATCTTTCTCTCTCTCTCTCTCTCTCACACACACACTCTCTCTCACACACACACACACACTCACTCTCTCTCTCTTTAACACATACTCTCTCTCTCCTTCTCTCACACTCTCTCTCTCTCTTCAAATATTTTTGCATTGGTCCAGCTGATTACGTCCGAGTTCAGGGTAAGGTAATGTCTCTCCCGTCCCTTATGCTACAGTCACACGGCCATGTTACGGACCTGCGGATGCCTGCGTATATTTGGATAATGAAAATGCGTAATTTTTACCCCCAAATAACGCAAATTTGAGCAAAAGTTACCTATATTCTGCGGACGATACGGATTAGTTACGGATGTTACGTATGAATTACGGATGTTACGGGTAATACCTGTTGATGAGCCCATCCGCTGCCAACCCGCTGACACATGTCACGGACGACTTACGGATGACTTACGGACGATACGTATGAGTTACGTAGTTTATGTATGGATAACGTATATTTTGCGGATGCTTACGTATATTTCATCCGCAGCAGAATTTTGAGATTTTCAAAATTCACGCTGCGGATCTGCGTATGTCTGCGGATCCTGCGGATTAGGTTACGGATGGATACGGACGTTTTACGCAAAAATACGCAAAGATACGGATCAATACGCATGATACGGAACAATACGCAAATTCTACCTAAATTCTGCGCAAAAGACCTTGCGCGGGAAATTTAAAATAATTTTGAGATTTTCAAAACTTTTTCGCGGAAGACCTCGATTCCTGCGCACTCCCACGGATTTTTACGGATGCACTTACGGATGATACGCATGATACGGATTGCTGCGGATTTCTACGGATTTTTACGGATGCACATCCGCAGACATGCGTATCGCGCGTATCTGTCCGTCTGACCATAGCATTAGGAATGGTTGTTTCTCTGTGTGGCTTCCTGCTCTGATCCCACCGCTGCCCCCAGGTTTGGGACTGAGATCCAGCCATGAAGATATAAAGAGATATACTATATACTCAAGAAATCATTAAAATATCAAGTTTTCAGCAATAAAGAATTGAGAGTATTAACAGATTTCTCTTTCACTTCATATGCAGATGTTTTGTTTAGTGGTATATGTATTTCTTACTAAAGGCTATGTCACACAGCCACTACGTACAATTTGCGCATATTCCACATATGAAATTTTTGTCATTCGTGATACATGCGCGATATATGTCATTCATAAGTGTTTCGGGCGTTTTTCATTCGTCGATGCGCGCTGATGTCCATCGAGGGTTTCGGCAGACGGGTCTTTATGTGATTTCGGTTTTGAGCTGCTCAAAATTTTTGGTCGGTTGAGATTTACGCAGTTTATGCGTATTTTACGTAGTTAAAACGCAATTCTTACGTAAATCTAACGCAGTTGTACATGATTTTTGCCATATGCATACGCAAATTTTAGGCTTTCAACGACCGTTCCACGTATGTTCACGTATGTTTAACGGACCTTTCACGCATGTACCACAGATGTATCACGTTTATATCACGTATACGGCGCACATATCGCGTTAAAATTGCGTAATTGACGCACGAATCACGAATGAATTGCAGATAAACAGCGCGATTTTGGGCCAGATTTGGCTTTTAACGTAGATTTACGTGTTCTTTGCGTGGTTTATTTGTACTTTTTCTGTGGTTTTAACGTGGTCCATTTGTGATACATCTGTCAAAATTTCACGTAAAGACCCCAACTTTTCTCAAGTTTTCCATGTATATCCACCTATGACCAAATTTTATACGTGGAATATGCGCAAATTGTACGTAGTGGTTGTATGACATAGCCATAACATACCTGTATCTTTAAGCGAATGTGATGGTAGGACATCGCCATCATTCACCCAGCTGCATTGCGCTCCCTGATTCTGCACTGGAGACGAGGAGAGTTCAGGGTGAGGTGAGGTGTCTACCGTCCCTGAGGAATGATTGCTTCTCTGTGTGGCTTCCTGCTCTGATGATCCCACCGCTGCCACCGGGTTTAGTGCTGAGAACCTTGCAGGGTGGGGCTTGGTGAACAGCTGCTTGGGGGTCTGGCCAAACTCCATGATCTGGGATTGCATGGATGCCTTTTCATTCGGATCTGATATACTATATACAAAGTACACATTTATAACATTGTTTCATAGTAAAAAGGTGGGGTTGTTTGTAACCGTCATGATTAAAATATTGCCACAAGTAGGCACAATGAAAATTGCCAAGTTAGAGATGATATTGTTTTTTACATGCATTTTCTATTGATTTTTCGTGCTTTTTTTTTTAGCATTCGCAGGCGAAGTCTCCAGTGGGTTAAATTACATGACTACAAAAAAAATTAGCAAACAATAAACATTTCAGGATGAAAGACAGAGAGGGTGGGGGAAAAGAAAATGTCAGAAGCATGTAATAGACAAGCATGCTATTTGTATCAATATTATAACACATTTTCATGTCTGCAGCATTTGGAACTAATAATACATACATCGACATTTACGTTGCAAACTTCACTCAAGTTACAACAGTTATAAGTATGAGTGTGATGCGGTAAAACAAGCATTTCAAACTTGACAAACTTGAATTGGAAGTTGACAGTTTTTCCAAAAGTGTACCCACACTTATTGTTTTTTACCTCTTAAATACTGAATATCTGATTTTTGCAAATTAATGCAGAGCATTTGAGTTGTTTCAGCTCATAAATTTGGGAGAAATTCTTATTATTTACTTTGTAAGTGCCTTAACCACTTTCACATCAAAAACTGATACACCGAACCAGAAAATTTCTTTATATAACAAACACGAATCCTGCAACCTACAGTAAGTCAATGGGCCTACGTAAATCGAACATCTCACACAATACCATAAAATACAAATAATAATACCAAGAGGTAGGTGGTTGTTTTGCAGAGTTCATATTGAGATGATGTCATGTTAAGAAATTATAGTACTTACATGTATAATAAAACCTTTCAAAACAATACATAGAACTGAGAAAGAGAATCATTTGGACTTGATGTATTCATTCTTTATCGATTGATTAGAGAGAATGACTGTATAAAAATAAAGGCTTAAAGAGGTCTACTGCTTATGTTCTACAAAAGGACTAGCTGATGAATGCCTTGTGAAAGATTTGCCTTACTGTAAACGCTGTTATTTTCGTGTGATTAAATTTTCGCGCTGAGCGACCCAAAAACATATTCCCGGGTTCTTGAATTTGTGCTGCACAATTACTCACTCGCACTCTAAAATGAATTGGATTCAAACATGTATCAATCATATGAAGCGCGCAATGCGGTGTCCATTAAAAACAAGCATAAGAAATCGTGATACTATTTTCTCGTGTTCTAGAATTCGCGCCCGCCAAAAATTTTCTGCATTTACAGTATTTCATTTATATGCGTGAGAATTGTTCCAAAAATTCTGAAAGGCAGTTTATTATCGTATTCACTGTGGGGATAAAACCTATAGATAAAACCAGAGAGAATAATTTGAGAGAGAATAATTTGAGGGAGATAAATAGATGGCCAGGGATGCAAAATAAAATTGAAATAAGAGAGGGTTGTTAGGAATATATTATGCAAATTGATTGTTCTGAATTTTGATCTCTTGGTTGATGACATCAGAGATCAGAAGGCAGCAGATAAAGTCATATATTTTAAGGTGTGTCTTGATTATGTTGTTGGATAGGGGGAATTAGCAATTGAATATCATTCCACAATTGCCCCAACCCCCAACATGGTAAGAATAAAAATAAAAAGGGGTGGGGTAAACTAATAGAGTCAGGATCATTACAAGAACTTCGACATTGCAAAGTAAATGCAGCAAGAGCTTTGTTTATAATATAAGGCATTTTTTATAACATTACATGGCATGCAAGCATATAAAAACATTGATGATTACATTCACTGAAAGTAAATTATACAAAAAATGAACATAAATAACCTCAGACAGGTTGGTTAATATTAACATATTTACGTATATATTTCCACCTTGTTTTTAACGACATGATTCCGTGCACATAAAAATGGAGGATCAAAGAAAGGCCTGTTTTTTATGGGAAATGTAAGGTGTGTTTTATTTGCATGCTTCAAATATTACTTTTACATTTCTTAGATTATGCCTCAAGTGTGCCCGGTAGTACTCACTTAAGCGTGCCTACTGTCACTCAATACCGTCAATAATGATAAATAGATGCAGAGTCATAATTATAATAACATGTAACTGACATTTCAGGTGAAACATTAAACATCTTTTAAGTAATGCATACATGGGATCATTGCATAAAAGTCTAAACAGTCAAAAAATCATGAAAAATTAGCAATTCTATTACTACCATTGTTATTATTATTATTATCTAATTTTATTTTTAGTTTATGTTCTTTTCTTTTCTTTTTCAAATTTTTAATCATTTTATTGTTCATTTTCATTTTTCTTTTATCGGTTTTAATTTAATTATCATTTATTTTTATTTTTAAAATTAATTAATTTTATTGATTTATTGATTTATTATTATTTTTTAATTTTTAATTTTTTTATTTTTTTTTTTTTATTTTTTTTTTTTTATAATTTATTAATTAATTTTTTTTTTTTTTTTTTTTTTTTGGGGGGGGGGGGGGTGGAGCAGTGAGATTCATAAAATGAAATTATAAAATCAGCTCACCTGTCCAGGTCTATAGCACCTTCATAAGTGAGGTAGTAGAAAACTGAAATTGAAGGAGAAAATGAACATGATTACAATTAGAAAATGTTTGTTTCTAATTTAATCACTTCCATAAAAGACAAATGTTAATACTGCAGATTAAAGACCTAATAAATTGATTGATGAATTACATAATAATAACAGGGCCATTCTCAGTCATGTGTGTGACCAAAATCCTGAAAAACAGTTCATTTAAACCTAATTTTTCAGTATTTGTCTTGCAGTAGAAGTCTTTAATTTGGATATTTGAATAACAGTCTTACACCTAACAGATGGAGGATAATTATTTGAAATGAGAGTACATCATTTTCTGTCAGAGGTCGAAATAAGGTCAGTCATGTGTGTGGCCTTGCACAAAAAAGGGCCTTACTTGTTGGTATTCAAACTGACTTTTCTTGCATTTCCCTTGGAGTGCAAGTTTCTACTTTTCATTGCTGTATGATCGGATTACACTGAACAGTTTGATAACAATTTTCCATAAATGAGTGAAAATCATTTTCTTTTTTAGGTCAAAATTTGGTCAGTCACGTGTGAGACCACTAAAAAAAGGGCATTTTTAAATGTCTCTGTCTAAAAATGATAGTTAGGAAATGACTTATTCTTTATATCAAAGAAAGGGAAATCTTTTTGATGTAAGAAACTGGAAAAATACAAAAATAAATAAAATGTTTCTGGCAATGAAGTAAAATTAGATGGTCATGTGTGAGACCATTTGTTTCACTTTACAGAGAATGGCCCAATAATTATTGTACACATCATTGCTTTCCTATAGATTTTAATAATAATAATAATAATAATAAAGAAAGACATGTATATCAACTGCATTAGAGCCCTGTGCTTTAAAGAAATAGAGAGAGAAGGTAGACAGAGGGGAGAGAGGAGGGAGCAGTATAGTAGTAAAATGATGAAACAAAAGAGAGAGAGAGAGAGAGAGCGAGAGAGAGAGAGAGAGAGAGAGAGAGGGAGAGAGAGAGAGAGAGAGAGAGGGAGGGAGAGAGAGGGAGAGAGAGAGAGAGAGAGGGAGAGACAGAGACAGAGAAACAGAACGGAGAGAGAAAGGAACAGTAAAAAAGCAAAACCAGGAAACAACATACAAAAATCCATAATTACACTGAAAAAAACGCAACAAGACTGTAATAATTTTATCATGTGATCAGCAGTACATTTAACCATGTGATCAGCTGTACATGTAGTTAGGTATCATCGATAGTAATATAGAATTGTCTGCTGATATGCAGTGAAGTAGATGGAGAGAAAAAGGTAAAAGGTGTCCACGATGTAATTCTAAACTCTTCACTTTTCCAGTTTCAACATACACTGAGATTTCAAGTACCCGGTAAGCACTCTTGTGAACAGGCAAAATAAAATACACATATATCAGCAGGGAGAACAAAAATACAATATCGATCTAATCAAGAGGAAAAAATAAGGTTTCCTCTGAAACTCTTGTAATTCTGTTCATGACATGAACAGGCACAATAGAATTACCAGCTTTCATTGATATATCAAGATGAATGCTTCATGAAATTATAGTTTTGGGGAGGATATATTGGGCAACATCACATATTAAATGGGTCTAGATAATTGAGGAAATAAGAAATTAACTAGATATTTTCTCACATAATCAACTTCTATATAACTGGCATGTTGTCAACATTTCATGTTTGC
Source organism: Heliocidaris erythrogramma (assembly GCA_025617745.1). Taxonomy (NCBI): domain Eukaryota; kingdom Metazoa; phylum Echinodermata; class Echinoidea; order Camarodonta; family Echinometridae; genus Heliocidaris; species Heliocidaris erythrogramma. The sequence goes on along the minus strand of CM046866.1, from coordinate 32,581,153 downwards.
ATGCACACTCAAATTTCCTGGAGAGCCAAATGAACTATAGAAGCAAAAGGTCAGATAAATCGATTCAGTTCAATATTGTATATAAAAATGGGTCTGAGGCATAGAGCACATTAAAACTGTAAAAAAAAATATGCAAACTGATAGTACAAATAAAGCTGCCAAGCAAAATATGGATAATATTTCAATAAAACATTTGAGGAAATAAAACATATGAGGAACATCAAAATTATTAGACATTGTGTCCATGAAAATCATGTATATTTGGAACTATCAATTTAGCATTAGCAATGCCACTACTGAATGGACACATTTACATACTAGAAATTTTGAACAAGTACGAATAAACAAATAATCACTATATTCATCTTTTAAAGTTGGAAAACAATTAATGAAATGTATGCCGTTCTCTGTTCTCTGTTCTCAAGCTTCTTGGGCAGAGAAGGAGCCTGGAGGCCAATAACGTAAGTTAATTTTGTACAGAGATAAATCCTCTCAGGAATTCAATTCCTTTCATTATTACACATATCTCATTCTCTAGATACTGTTACACTTGCATGACTAATCAAATTATTATCAAATCAATTTTTTTTTCTCTTCTTCTCACAGGACATGACAATGAGAGTAATAAAAGGTGAACGTTTGAATGGAAAAAAAAAACATTCATTCACGATGCACAGAGCTTCCTTCACGGATAAAGTACAGCTGAGACTAATGTGGCACTTCCACTGCTGAGCTCTCCACAAAGGGGGAAGTTATGAAGTGAGGGTATCATTTGTCAGCAGCCACCCTGAAAGAGGAAGAGGGGGTAAATGCTTTCAACTGAATTAATCATCGCTGTATAGTTGTAGTCACTCACTGATTGGACCAACCAGCCAAGTACTGCACATCAAAACCACCTTGTGTCTCGTCATTATAACACACTGGAATGAGAGAGAGAGCGCTAACATACCACTATGTGACTCAGACTGGCTCGGGAAGGTTCACTCGTTTTGTACATTAGGTGCTTTATATTGAACGACACGTGCTGTACGTTGCATAGAATTTAGCAGTACTGGGTACCTGCAAATGTTAGGCCATATACATGGGCAAGGAAGTGACTGTTTGATTTGTGCACAGGCGCTCAGAGAGGCACACCAGCAGAGTACCTTCCCAAGCTGACAAGAAGTACATAATGGAAGTCTTCAGATACTTTTTGGAACGTTCTTTCTTCTTATTGTTATGTAGTCTTGTTGCATTCGCAGGATGTAGCGATGCTGCGAACATACTTATGAATGCGATATTAGGAAAAGGTAGTCATTACTACATAACTGTGGCCATCGGGGAACAGCTCGTCAACAGAGGGCACAACGTAACACATTTTGTGAGTGATGCCTACTACAAGCAGGCATTAAGCGGGCAGAATGCTGACCTTTTCAACTATGAGGTGTTTGACACTGCCATGCCAAATGAAGTGATTTATCAGCTCTATGCTAATATGAGCAAAGTAGCATTTTTGTCTTCACTCAATAGTAAGTACATTGAAATAGAGAGCAAACCAGCCTGGCATCGCTATCTGGATTGCCAAGCAATTTTAGACAATCATGAACTCCTGGAAAGGATCAGGAAAGCAAACTATTCTTTAATTATCTATGACATGCTATGGCCTTGCTTACCAATAATCTCTAAAATGTTTGATATACCTATTGTGGGAATTATTTCCTTTCCAAACCCTTGCATGGAAACAGAGATTGCAGGATCCAATTTCAATCCCTCCTACATACCATGCACAGGCATTGGATTCACAAACAAGATGACTTTTGTACAGCGATTTGTGAATACATTCCTCTATGCGTTTGTACCATGGCTGAAGACAGATAAATATGTATGGTACAATGATCTCCTACATGAACATTATTCCAACAATTCTGTCCAGCTGTTGGATGTAGTTCGTCAGACGCAACTTTTTCTTGCCAATAGTGATTTTGTCGCTGACTACCCATGTGCCTTGGGACCCAACGTGGTTCTTGTTGGAGGTCTAACTTCAAAGCCTCCAAAGAAACTACCACCTTCCTTAGAGGACTTTGTCATGAGTTCTGGAGATCATGGACTCATTGTCTGCACCTTCGGTTCTTTCCTGTCCTCTCAAGATTTGTTTGAAGCGAATAGCAAGCTTAGTATCTTCATTTCTGCTTTTGCCAGACTCCCCCAGAATGTCATCATGCAGTTGGGACACAAGCCACCTTTCCCAGTGCCAGGAAACGTCAAAATTCTTCCCTGGCTCCCACAGAACGATCTGCTAGGACATCCCAAGACAAAGGCTTTTGTGTTTCCTGGAGGAAATAATGGGTTCTACGAAGCCATTTACCATGGTGTTCCTACTGTAGTCATGCCTCTGCGAGGTGATCAGTTTGATGTTGCTGCTCGTGTTACCTCGACGGGAATCGGTGTCGTCGTGGATAAGCTGACAGTGACGGAAGACAGCCTGCAGCAAGCCATCCATGAAGTGACCAGTACAAACAAGTTTGCAAATAAAGCGAAGAAGCTCTCAACTATCTTCAGAGATCGGCCAATGCCCCCTGCCCAACGAGCTGCATTCTGGGTAGAACATGTGATCAAGCATGGAGGGCAATACCTACAATCCACAGTACATGACCTGAGCCGCATGCAGCACATTCTACTCGATGTTATGATGGTCATGTTCTTTCTGTTTCTTGTACTAGGTGTTCTCTTCTACAAATGTAGTTCAAGAGTTTTATGGTTCCTGTACAGGTGCGTCACTCGAAAGCATCTGAAAAATAGCTAAGCCATAAAATATATGTGATGAATTATCTTTTAAATTAAATTATTACGCTGTAAATTTTACAGCAAATTTATTACATGCGCAATAAAGTTGCCAAAGTGATGAGAAAAATGCAATTTTGTAAGAATGGTTATGACTGCTTCAGAATGAGGTACGAGCCATCAGGTATTCATCAAATACTACATGTAGATGTTCATGTTCATATTCATTCATGGAAAGTTGGTAAACATTTTACCTGTTACATACAGAATTCTTTCATTCCTATAAGCTTCATACAGGAGGCACCCGGTTCCTGTACACAATGGCAGTAGTCTGATAACCAGGTTTAACTTAACCCTGGTCTAAGTGTGGTTTAACCCAGGTTTAAGTGTGGTTTAACCCAGGTTTAAGGTGCCATTTATAACCCAGAGTTAAATTTTGGTATTTTGACCCTAGTCTAATTGTAGTAATAACGCCGTTGAAATTTACTCTTGCGCAGGAGGTACATGTAGTTTAAATCGGGTTTGACTGTTTTGTGTAGCCATAAATATGCTACAGTTTACTTGGTTGGCTAGGCAGCACAGCAAAACAAGATTCTTGTAGACCTGACACGAAAAGGTTGTTCCTGAAATGAATGGTCAACACCTACTTTTAATGGACATAGGCTAAACCCTGAATGCATTTTTAATTTTGTAGTGAAATTGCAAACATTAGAGTCTAGATCTACAAAAAGGCGGTAGATCTAACAAAAAGCTGAAGAACCGATAAAAAGATCTACCGTAACAGTAATTCCCAATTTATCTTTTTTTGTAGTGAAATTAAGTTAGATCTAACAGAGTTTTTAGTTTGTTTGCTTGCTTTCACTGCTAGTAACTGTTATATTTCTATCTAACTAAAGTTAGACCTAAGTTAGACTCTAGTCTCTACTTTTAACTTTACTGTAGATCTAACTAACTGTTTGATTTAATGTCAGATTGATCTGCAACTGTCCTAGGATAGATCTAGCTCTAACTGAACTGTCAGACCTAGTCTCAAGTTAGACTCTACTAACAAAATACAGTCAAACCTGTCTTAGTGACCACCTGTCTATAGTAGTCACTCATTATTGCCTCCCTGTAGCAAGAAATATGTGTCTTAGAACCTGTCTATAAAGGCCACCTCTTCTGTTTCCCTTGGGTGGCCTTAATAGACAGGTTTGACTGTAGTAGAGTCTACAGTGTTAGTAGGCCTATCCAGTAGACCAGACTGAAAAAAAATCAGTCTTACAGATCTAAATGTAACTGTTTTAGATCTTAAGTTAGGTTGACCTACATGTAGGCTAGGGTCTATCGTCGTTAGATCTAACGACTGTTAACGTTGGATTGTCAGAATTTCGTTTGGGGATATGTTCTGCTGATACTAGGCTAGAAGTGACTAGGTATAGACTAGATCTACACATCTACTAGTTAGCCGAGATCTACGTCTAATTGTAAAGTAACATTTAACTTAGACATTCCAAAATACTTTAGTTCTCGTGGATAAGTTTATACCTGGAGAACTTGCCGAAATGTCGCATAAAACATCAAACTATTCCTTTTCAGTTTTTCTTAATGAAGACAGATTTGACCAACCTGGCTTCATTCAGACACCATAGACCTAAATAGCTCATGTGCTCAAATTTTCACTCATCTATTTCTTTCATTTTTTTTTTTTTTTTTAAATCAAAATAAACTAAAATCCAGGAAAGACTTCCCCTTTGAAAAAATTTTATGAAAATATCATGACTACCGGTATTACTGAGAGAAAATAAGAGATTATTATTATTATTATAGGATAAGTGACCTTGTGTCAGTCAAAGTAATATGCTTCCATGTCCATATCAGAGCAGCTGAGAAATAAGTTCTGAAATGCCTGCAAATTGAATAACTGTTTTGTAATTCATTGTAAATTATTTATGATTACGGGTCTCCCCACCCCAATGAAAGAAACCCTGTACCAATCAAAGTTCGCAGTTAGGAAGATTACATGGGACTCCATTTTGGACAAAGCATGCCGATATATATTACGTTGCTGAGGCCTCGAGATAGGTTCATGAAGCATGGTGGGTGAAGTATAATCATTTTTTTTTGGAGTGGTAGCTGTACATGTTATGCTGTGTATTTTATACTAAAGATAATTATACACCCACATGCTGAAACTGCTCATGTGAAAACAATGCTTTCAGGAACCATGGCAACAGATAAATGTAAATTTATTGATGCATAGTTGTGAAGTCACTGAAGGAGAGACTGATATCATTTTTAGATCAGTAAACAAAGAGACTGAAATAGACTTGAGCAAGCAAGATACATGATTGTGCTATATTTGTACAAACCTGTTAAAATATGCTGTTTGACTTTAACTTTTCATTAAAGGGAAAGTCAACCCTGGTATTAAGTTGATTTGCACAAAGGAAGAAAAATAAGAGAAACAGATTGGTGAAAGTTTTAGCAAAATCCGATAAGAAATAAGAAAGTTATGAATTGTTGAAGTTGTAATCAATCAAACACAAATTGGCAACTCTGTGACATATCTTGCGAGCTCCTCTCCCATTTGCTCAGTACAGAAAATCTCATAAATTTTCATTTTCTTAATTTTTGATGAAGAATTGATTTGTTTATACTGGTTTTGTGTAAAACCATATGAGCAATGGGATACTTAAGGTGCATGTATGATATATTTTCCTTAGAGAAAATGGAAATTACTGATTTTTGGGGGGTATGGGCAAATGGGAGAGGAGCTCGCAAGATATGTTGCCAATTTGTCTTTGATTGATTACAATTTCAAAAATCTTAACTTTCTTATTTCTCATTGTATTTCGCTAAAACCTTCACTGATCTGTTTCTTTATTTTTTCTGCTTTATTTAAAATCAACTTGTAATCAGGGTGGTCTTCCCCTTTAACCCTTTCGAGACAATTGACCACATTTTGTGGTTTGGCTCAATAACTTTTATTTCAGAGCTCTAAAAAATATACAAGATGCATGAGTAGGAGAGAAAGATTTCTGCACACACTATGTACATTTTTGTTGCATTCACCATATTGTGTTTGATGCCAGGAATTTTTAAAAACAAGAATAAGCTTTAAAAACTTTAAATTGGCAACACATTGAAAGGTTCAAAATTATTTTTTTTTTGGTCAAATTGTCAATGTTTTCAAAGACATACCTTATTAGAACCATGTAGCACTAAGATAAAAATATTATTGTTGCCAATTTGAAGAACAACATGTGATAAATTTCCTGTCATGAACGGGTTAATGACTACATGTATCTACTGTAAAACAACTAGTGGTCTTCCTATGATGTATACTGTATTATGAATATCATACACAGATGAATACATAGATGTTCTGTCAATTTTCAAATAAAGGGGTATAGCATGGTTATTGGGAGATAATGGCAGTATTTTGGACCTGTTCACCTTCTTTGTGTATATTTTTAACATTTCAAAGTTTCCTTCAACCTCTTCATATTGTCCAATCACCCTATATAGTACATGTTACACTATAATTTCTTTGTATTTATATAAAGCAATGGTGGGATATCATGATTATGTCAAGTTATATATGTGTTATATGTCTAAGCCTAACGCTGAAAGCACCATAGTCAAATTGGCAACATGGTAACCATGGAAACTCGGTCCATAGAAAAGTCTTTCAATTCATGAAGCAATCAGGTCAAAACAAACTGTACTTGTTACCTTTTTTGTGTGTGCTATTCTAGAATATAAAATGGCTAATTCCATGACATGTGTCTCGTATGACCTCAGGCTTTTACCCATTTATTTCATCAAAATATGTTTAAAAATGTTGACAAGATTATTGATTAATGTTTTTTTTCTGGTATCACTAGGATTAGTGAATGGTCATATCAAGAAATGTTCACTTTTTGAATGAAATTAAAATGGATAGAAGTGTTATATCGTTTCACAGAACTACCCGTATATGATTTTCTCTATTATTATACCAGTAACATGCTATTAAAAGTCAGAGGTTCTATTACATACTTATTTTTCAGAGATTACTGAGTCATTGTTGGTGACCAGACATGTCTAGGCTGCACTGAAGGGGCACAAGTGGGAACAAGTCTGAATATATCATCTTCAAGGAAATGATTATTAATGATGACGTTGTTAGCCCACTTTTTTTGATGAATAGAGCCTCTAGACCTCTCCCTATATGAAATGTACTTCGCAATATCTATTGGACAGGGCCTTTACCTCATGAACTTTGGTATTTCCTTTAGATTGGAGAGTATTTATTTAAGATATTTTATCTTAAAGGTGCAGCCATGTGTGACATGCTAAATTTGACAAAGTGCCTAAAATCTGTTAAATTGTTCCTGTCTCAGTTCGCAATGCAAACATAAATGAAAACTGCATTAATTATTCTCTCTTTTGAACTCCTAGCGCATCCATCTTTTACAAAAAATGAACTTTTATGCATACACCTGTATGTTATTGTTCCAGTTACCGTATGTGAGAAATGTAATGCCTGTATAAGATCTGTGAAATTGTTCCTACCATGTTTTATCTTCACCTTACAGGAATTTGCACGGAAAATACAAATGAAAACTTGATGAAGTGGTCTTTTCTTTCTATTCCTAGTTTTTCTACTCAACAAAAAAAATGAAATTTTATCCAATATTTTAAATGAATGAAGAGCAATAAACACATCACTTTGTCGAGTTTGGGGAAAATACTTTTCTTTTGTCTAGATCACATGGCTGCATGAAAGTGGAGAATAATGCAAATAAGTGGAGAATAATGAAATATTGAAATTAATTGATTGAATCATATAACTTGTAATTGCCAAAAATAGAAAGTATCCTGTTTGAGCCATGTGTAATTTTCCGCTGAGAGCAAGTTCACTGAAGTTCATAATCTGCATAATTTGAGTGTGGTAACATGCACAGGGGGCGAGGCTATCTCGGCAATAGGGAACTTGGCATTGCATGGCAATAAGTTTTCCAGTGCTGAAATACAGGCGCTACACACCACACCTCTAAATATCTCTAAACTTCATGTTTCATGGAATTTTGCTCCTTTAAATTTTCAGTATTGCCTTTTTATTGACTATTTTACACATTTTGATCAAATACCCTTGAATTTGGGTAATATAAAGAATTTAATCGTTGCAGAAATTCACTGCGAATTCTGTGAATTCTTTGCGAATGATTCAGCTCTTTTGGATATCTCGGCCCTGTGTAAAGCCCACCGCACACTATACGATCGACTGCGATCCGAGTTTGGAAATAAATCGCAATATATCGGTATTTTAACAAATAAAATCTACCTGGTTCAGGTTTAGAACAATAATATGAATAATCAACATCTGATTTTGGTGCACCGTCATCCTCATACACGGAATAAGGGCCAAATCAGTTTAAACTCGTAGACAATCGTAGGACCGCTCTGACGTCACTACGACTCGCAGCTGATTTGGCCTTTCTCCAACTGGAAAGCTTGAAATAGGCTGTATTATCGATTTTACCATCTATATGACTATTTAGAATTTCAGTCAAAAATATTCTATGTTCTTCAAATGTTCCTATCAAATGCTATTGCATACCGATCGTATAGTGTGCGGTGGGCTTAATAAGCTAGCGTGTTACTTTGATGCAAAACTTGTCAGCAAAGAAAGAAAAAAAATGGACAAAATAAAAAAATTAACAAAAATATATCCGAGCTGCTCACAAGGTAAGCTGTATGCAATGAAGATCTTTGATACTGAGTTCCTGCAAGATGGAATAACTATTGTTCCAATGATTTGCAGGTTCTATGAAAATATGACAATAAGATCTATTTTACCTTTTAACTTGAATACATGTATGTAGTACGTCAAAGAAACCGGATGCTGTGTAATTTTTATTCAGGTTTTTTTTTTTCCTGCCTCTAAATCAGTTTTTGATCTTGATAAGATTTTAATAAAATGTGTGTTACAATAAAGTATGAAAATTATTAAAGTATGATTGCGTTTTAATACATTATGATGAATCAGTGGAGTATATCAATAAGTTTGCGATTGTTTTGTTGTTATGGAAGTTTTGGTATAAAGTTACACAAATGAATATAACAGAGAATTCATTTCAAGGTTATATATTCAACGTTGCTTTAAATTGGGCATATATATTCAACGTTGCTTTAAATTGGGCATATATCATTTTTGTTTAAATGTTCAAGAAAAAGAAGAAAACATAATAAAACGTTGATAGTTAAATCAATCAACTTATCAATCATCCTATAATCTACATCCATCAGATTTCAAATTGAAAGTTAGACTGGATTGGCAACATTCTGGAAATTAAACAGGAATGAATAGCAATCAGTAACTTTGGATGATACATACATGTACAGCTAGAGTCCACGTGACCCACTTTCTTTCTTGGAGTTCAGCAAAGAACTGCACCCTCATATTTTTGGCTTAATTAATACTCAATTCACACAAAGCTCCTTGTATACAAAGATATAGGTGGGACAAAATGTGGAGGTGCAGGGCCCATGTGAACAGGACATTTCTAAACATGATTTCACTGAAAGATACATGGCTTGTATGAACAGGGTATTTCTAACTTTGATTCTGGCGAGGTGCACAGCCCATATGAACAAAGTTATTTCTAAATTTGATTTTGATGAGGCGCACAGCCCATATGAACAAGTTATTTCTAATTTGATTCTGATCAGATGCACAGCCCATATGAACAAGGCATTTCTAACTTTGATTCTGAGCAGGTGCACAGCCCATATGAACAGGTTATTTCTAAATTTGATTCTGATGAGGTGCACAGCCCATATGAACAAGTTATTTCTAATTTGATTCTGATGAGGTGCACAGCCCATATGAACAAGGCATTTCTAAATTTGATTCTGATGAGGTGCACAGCCCATATGAACAAGTTATTTCTAAATTTGATTCTGACGAGGTGCACAGCCAATATGAACAAGGCATTTCTAACTTTGATTCTGATCAGATGCACAGCCCATATGAACAAGTTATTTCTAAATTTGATTCTGATCAGATGCAAAGCTCATATGAACAAGGCATTTCTAACTTTGATTCTGATCAAGTGCCAAGCCCATATGAACAGGGTATTTCCTGACTTGATTAGTTGTGGAAGTGCATCACTGCTTGCCCTTTCAAGACAATTGACCACATTTTGTGGTTTGGCTCAATAACTGTCAATTCAGAGATCTACAAAATATACCAGATGTATGAGTAGAAAGAGCAAATATTTCTGCACATAATGTCCATTTTTGTTGCACTACCATATTGCGTTTGATGCCAGGAATTTTAAAAATGAGAATAAGCTTCAAAATCCTAAAATTGGCAACACATTGAGAGGTTCAAAAATCATTGTTTTTTATCCAAATTTGCGATTTCTTCAATTTTTCGACAAAATTTCTACTCATGTGTATTGTTTTCAAAGACATTACACCTTATTAGAACCATGTAGAACTAAAAGAAAAAATATTATTATTGCCAATTTGAAGAACAAAATGTGATCAATTTAGCACTTAAATATATCCTGTCTTGAAAGGGTTAACAGGGTATTTCAAAACATGATTTTACCGAGAAGGTGCATGGTCCATATGAACAAGGTATGTCTGAAGTTGAAAAAGTGTGGAGGTGCATGGCCCGTATGAACAGAGCGTTTCTTAGCTTAGTGCAGTGGAAACCCACTATACCGTGAAAATTACCTTGTTATATCATGAATCTCCTTATATATATCAGGGTAAAAAAAACCCCAAAGAACATAACGATCTGGGACCAGCAAAATAACCTTGTTATATCAGGAATCTTGTTATATCAGACCTCTTTATAGCCAGTTTCCACTATATACAGAGCAGTGTTTGTACAAGGGAGCTCTTTTTGGCTTTGGCTTTAGAGTTGTAAAAAAATGATTTTTATGTTTTTTTAAATGCGTTTTTTTATAACCAGAGCTCTTTTTCACTATACCAGAGCTCTTTTGGACCTATCCAGAGCTAAATCGCTCACCGCTCACATGTATCCCCCCCCCCCCCCCCCCCCCCGGCTCATACAGAGGTATGAACAGGGCATTTTCAACAAGATGAGGAGTTGGTCTAGTGGTGACATCTGCGGGCAGCTCTCTGTATTCCCCTACAAACTGACTCAGATCGGACCCAGGTTCGAATCTAAGTCACATCTTTCGGATGGTGACATTAAAGCTTGGTCCCAATCATGAATTATCCTATTTGATTGTTACACGTCTGTAAAAAAACAAAACATTTACATATACACGCACACACACGTTTACATGGCTTTACTTCCGAGGACAACTATTGTTCCTCTATTGTTACTCGTCCTCGGACAGTCGACGGAATAAGGCATAAATTCATTGTTCGACGTTCGAGGACTATTGCCCGCCTTCCGAGGACCATTGTTATCATGATTTTTTTTTTGTTCTCTGTCTGAAAATGTTCTTGGACATACGGCTAAACACGCCCACACACCCTCACACACAATGATTTGTGGGGAACTTTGTTTTCTCCTATTGTATTTTGTACTCCGCAAGTGCTTCTCCTATTGTATTTTGTACCCCACAAGCATGACGGAATAAAGGCCATCATTGTGCTCTATTGTTCACTGTACCCCATAACTGAATCTATGTAAGCCCACGCTCACCCACACACACACACACACACGCACATACACTTGATACAAAGAACAGACTTGGCTGGTGCATAGTCTTCATGCACAGGGTACTAATAAATTTGATTCTGATGATGTGCACACATTGCATATGAATAGGACTTTCCTCAAGTTGATTTTAAAATCCAATGTTCAACAAAAATCTCAAAGGATATATATTCTAGTGCCAACACAAACATTGACTCCTTTAACTGTTACATCCTTTCCCTGATTAGCAGTTCCTGTTATTTGCTTTAAGCTAGGAACCTCAAACTTATAATTGGCAAACAGGTGTAAGACAGGATTATTGTGTAAATAAGCAAGATTTCCTCCAAAGTCAATCTTAGAACAAGGACTATCCTTTTCTTTCAGCAAGTGATGTGACACAGGAACAACTATAATTACATGACAGGTCCTAATTTGAGAGAACCATGAAAGGGTACCATAAAATGGGATCAATGTGAACTATAAATTGTCTAATAGTGTTTTGACATATTTTGTTTCTCCAGGAATGATGCACACTTTTTCAAATACTTCATTCATGATGAATAAACCCATGAGAAGGATCAGCTTTATTACTACATGTAAAAAAAGGCCAATTAAATTTCATCTCCAAAAATCTAGGACTCTTTTGCAAAAAAGGTTTTATCTAACCAACTTTTTTTATGCAAGAGTAGACAAGTGTCCATTCCCAGCACATTTTCTGTATGTCGATGCAGCACTTATGTTGATTGGTTTAGAGTCCTAGTTCATGAATCATTCAATTTTCTCTGATATACCGGCAGAAGCGTCGGGACGCCAGGCTTGAACGATGGAAGTAGGGGGGCCCCCTTTTGTCCGCCAAACAACAGCGTGTTCATGCATCAATGTACATTGTCAATGAAGTGATGGAAAATGTGATTAACGGCTAAGTGTACATACAAATGACACAACCGTATGGAATAGGAACAAATATCTTCTGCAAATGCACTACCAGATGAAACAATATGTACTCTTTGCCTTTAATAGGAAGCATACCAAATTTATAGAATTGTTTATCTTGTCTAATTCATAACTTCATGCATCATTGCTTCCCTTGACAACTCTGATGTTGTAATGCATTAGCATGAATGCGTGAATATACTTTTAGAAGGTTACAACCAATTAACGGCTAAGTGTACATACAAATGACACAACCGTATGGAATAGGAACAAATATATTCTGCAAATGCACTACCAGATGAAACAATATGTACTCTTTGCCTTTAATAGGAAGCATACCAAATTTATAGAATTGTTTATCTTGTCTAATTCATAACTTCATGCATCATTGCTTCCCTTGACAACTCTGATGTTGTAATGCATTAGCATGAATGCGTGAATAATTTTACAACCAATTAGATGAAAAAGACCAGAGAATAAATAACTCTACACAATTTTGTCGTTTATAACCAATCATCGAATGCACTGGGTCATTTTCGTTCATGCCTTTTCACTACCATTTGCTCTGCAAAAACAGCATGAAACTGAAACATTAGATATTTTATATTTGATAAATATATCAAATACATGCATGATATTATCAAGAATGCACATATTCAATCAGTGGCGTAGACATGAACATGCTTTCTATTGTTAGTGGGGGGGGGGGATGATGAATAGATCACCCCGACTAACAATGGATAATTATGCGTGTCTACGCCCGTGTAATCAATCAATGTTGGCTTCTAATGTGCAAAATGATTTAATAAAACTTTACACAGGAACAGAACAGAATTTGATCACCATCATGCATTAATGGAATGTGGAAGTCAATATCAAATTTAGAGAAAGTAGAGTAATCAAAAAGCAGTAAATTATGTGTATCTGTTGGTTATAGTTAGCAGTTAGCTTTCATAAGGTCTAAATAAATCAGCTTTTCTCCTCAAATTGGCAACATTTATACTATTATTTCTACTCCTACAGAGTAAAAAGAAACATGTTTATCAAAAACAATGTGAATGAAAATTACCCAAATTTTACAAAGGAATTGTCAATAGGGATTTTAATATTCACAATGCGTTGCCAATTTAAAGACTTTGATTACTTACAGTGAAATCATTCTTATTCATGAACAACACAATTTCCTGGATTAGAAATTGATTCAAAATTTCCTGTGCTTTTTGCTTTTTCTGCTCATGTATAATGTGTAATGTCTAACATTCTCGATCAAAAGATACTCCATAAACATCACTTAAAGGTGACACTAAATAAACACTGCTATGGGTTAAGTCCAGCAAGTCTTGAAGGTTTGTGACGTATCAGATAATCTCATATCCACATACACATGCTATATATAAAATGAAATTGACACATCCTGTGTTGCAACCATGGAAATCAACAAACACTGGTGAGGGTCGGTCAAAAAAAAAAGGTACCGTCTTTACAGGATAGGAAGTCAACATTTAACCCTTTCGAAACAATTGACCACGTTTTGTGGTTTGGCTCAATAACTTTTGATTCAGAGCTCTAGAAAATATACCAGATACATAAGTAGAAAGTACATATTTCTGCACACACTGTGTCCATTTTTGTTGCATGACCATATTGCGTTTGATGCCAGGAATTTTAAAAAAGGAGAATAAGTTTTAAATTCCTTAAAATTGGCAACACACTGAGAGCTTCAAAATCATTGTTTTCTATCAAATTCAGCAATTTTTTTTCTCCAACTTTTCCTGAAAGTTCTTAACCATATATGTTGTTTATTAAAGACATTACATTTCATTAGAATCATGTAGCTTTAAAATAAAAATATTATTGTGGCCAATTTGAAGAACGAAATGTGATCAATTTAGCCCTTAAATAATTCCTGTCATGAAAGCGTTAAAGAGTCACAACATCCATGATGCTAAATGTTTGTAATCCAGACTTGAGTCAATAGAAGAAAAAAAAAATATATATTTTCAAAGAGTTTTTATTTCATGAGTATTGCTACCATGTCTGGCAGGATAAAAAGGGGCAATATTATGTTACTTATGCATGTCTCTGCACAATGAGAATATGCTAATTTTTGAAGCAGCAATAATCAAGATTTTGCAAGATATATGCAATGATTACGGGCAATTCTGATCATTTATATAATATTTCACGGCCTTGAGTGGAATACAAGGGTATAATCCCACAAGCTGATGAGCATAATTCACGAGCCAGCACGACTCTTGTCCCACAAAAGAAAAGCCTTTCAGTATTATTATCATTATTATTAACTGTATGAAACCTACGTGACGAATGTCCCTGGTTGCCTTTCAGATTGGGCGCCCTAGCCGGCCCCTGGAGATGGCTAATCCTTTATAAGTCAACACAAGGCCTTGGGGTAAAATAGAAACAAGTTTTCCACTTTTGGCAATATAAAAATTTTGCATGTTACGAAACTCACAATGTCAAAACCTGAGTACCATACTTTTATTTTCTTGGCTATCTTGCTGTACTTAATTTAGTTATGTCACATATACCCCATTAGCTCTTACTATGATTATTAGGGCTATTTGTTGTTTTAAAGTTTGTATTTCAGAAAACATCCCCCCCATTGTACTTATATTTATTTGTTAAATATAAAGTCATTTTGTTTAACTCAAAGAAATGAAGAAAAGAAGAAAAGAAAAGGGGGGGAAAAACAGTAGGTCAGCTTTTGTCTCTTTTCTTTTTGTTTTTTTTAGAAAAAATTATGGACATTGGTCGCTTTAGTAGAGGTAGAATAGAACCACAGTCTAGAAACCGAGACTAGACCTTGTTCTGCATATGCACATTGCACTCTACCTAAAGTTGTCACATTGCCTTCCGAGTTTAGGCCTATTTCTACAACGAGGCCATACGCGTCAGTCGATATCAAGTTGCAACTCTCGCTTAGTTAATCGGATCTCATTGCGACAATTTTAGCATACTGAATAATACCTATCTTCGCTTCTACTGGGTCATTTTATACTGTTCAAAGTTGTATTTTGGTTAGCATTAAATAAAATAAAAAGCAAAATAAAATATGTAATAAAGATGTATTTTTAATGAAGTATCCTTATGTTTTTGTATTGACTTCAACATAAGACACAGGTAGAAAAACATTAATTTTGTCCTTACCCAAGCATCTTGCAAAGGCTGCGCGCATACATCCATCGTCTTAACCTCTGCGCAGTTAACACGCATTCACTTTTTTATGCATTATGAGCAGCCCAAACCATGAGATATGATAATACATTGCATGGTCATCCGGGTACTTTTACACAAATAATGAGATATTGTATTAAAATTGCACAGTCATCCGGGTACTTTTGCGCAAACCATGAGATACTCACATATTTCTGGTCGCTTGAAAAACCTTCATACAAATTATAATGGGCAATACGTTCTGGTATTAAAAGGGAAATACATATAGCGCCACCTCTTGGTCATACCACGCACAGTAGTCATCTACCAGCCAGCTCGCAAACAAATGAAAAAGACGGTCTATTTCCATCATTATAGCTGCGAATTTCAATCTGGTTTTCGTCATTACAGTTATGAAATTGAAGCTTAGACTAGGATTATACTGGCCATGAACAACATGTATGTATGTAGAATTTTGATAATTATTTTATAAAGTTGAGTTTTTTATATGAAAATCGGACAATTGTTGTTAAGCTGCACACTACCCCGATACAGTGCAGTGACATCTTGAAGCCACCGGTGCAACGTAGAGTGTATCGGGCTGGGGCTGGACCTGGCCGGAGTCGACTCTGAATGGAATCGAAATTGAGCACCTAGCATGCACTAGTGTAGGCAACGTATGGCTTTGCGTACGATGCAGCCTTGGATTCGACTCCCTTTGGAACCGAGACCTTGCATCGGATTCGGAATTGATTCTCTCTCATAGCAGAACCGCCCAAGCCTAATATGTACACTTGTAATTAAGCAACCAGGGGACATCCAACCCAATAGTATTACGTTCGTTTTTGAAGAAGGAAAAAAATTAAAGAAACAGATCAATGAAAGTTTGAGCAAAATCTGATATGAAATAACAGAGTTATGAATTTTTGAAGTTGTAATCCATTAAACAGAAATCAAATTGGCAATTTTGTGACTTATATCTTGCAAAGGTCCACTACCATTTGCCCTGTACTAAACATCATAGATTTGTTTTCTATTAATAAACAAATTCATAATTATGAGACTCGTAATAACAGTCAATTTCATCGATGGGTGGTAAAAGTACATTTGCTCAAAAATCTGTTCGTTATAATTTCCCTTTAGTATGGTATTCAATCCCGAAAGACATTAGTTCCTGTAATAATTTAAAACTTTTTAAAAACTTGTTGAAGACATATCTTATGGCTAAATATTTCAGTTCTTAGCTGCAATCCAGTATCATGAATATCGTTCGTCCTTAGACATGCTTATTTGTCACGTTTATGTTATAGTTCTTTTTTGTATGTGTCTGTTCTGTTTTGTTTTGCTTCTCAATTATTTAGTATTTGTCCTCCATTTGGTCACTCATCACACAAGGCCACTGTTTCAGGCCTTATTCGAGTGCACCATTTTCATTGTCATAAATTATTCTTAAATGATTGATTTTTTGTTTTGTATTGTATTTACCAATGCAGTGTTATTTTTACGGATGGTGAAATAAACAAGAATTGAATTGAATTGAATTGAATTTCCACTTCTTCTAAAAAAGAGGAAATATGTAATCATACATGTACATGTACATGCAACCAAGATACAATCATTGCACGTATGTTTTTATACAAAACCTATATGAAACAAATGTTTTCCTTCATCAACAACTAAGAAAATTAAAATTTATGAATTTTTCTGTACAGACCACATGGGAGAGGAGATTGCAAGATACGTCACAGAGTTGCCAATTTGTGTTTGATTGATTACAACTTCGGAAATTCATAACTTTCATTTTTCTTGTCGGATTCTGCTTGAACTTTCACTAATCCGTTTCTCTTGTTTTTCTGCTTTTATTCAAATCAACTTGATACTAGGATGGGCTTCCCCTTAAGTCCTCTCCGAGGGACTTGGTAATGAGGATTAATGCAATACCACAGGGCAACAGCACATCCGCTTGGTTTCCAAAGTGGGTACTCCCAGTTAAATCATGTACGAGCAAATCAAATCCAGCTTTTGTTCATTTGTATATTAAATTTACATTGTCTTGAAGACAACCAAACAAAACACATATTTCAAAATAAAGTGGGTTTTTTCACACACAAAAAAAAACCACACAACAAAGTGTGAAAAATGCTCATCACAACATTTCCCCTTATCGGTATTCAACTTTTTCAGACGCAATTTCTGAATAACAGTGCATTCAAAGTGATCAACGCATCATGACCTTTTCTTCTCAAATTCGTTCAGAGCTTTTCAGAGATAAATCACACTCTCCTTCTAAGTAATCTTTTTCTTGCACTGATTAGGATACTGAACATACCATTATCAGCTAACTCTGCTTCAGGACCTTTCTGCTTGTAGCCAAAGATGAGATCAATCCAGTGATGAAGATGGTGGGAGACATAGTCACTCTCCAATGCCTGGCGACACTTCCTACAAAAGTCAGCTTCATCTGAAAATAAAAACAAGAGAGTTTACAGTTTCCATCCCTTTTGCAACACCTCATACTCCACTGAAAATGTCCATGATATACAGTGAAACCTGTCTATAAAGACCACTCAAGGGAGACAAGAAAAGCGGTCTTTATGAGCAGGTGGTTTTTATGTACAGGTTCCTTTAATACACATTTCAATGAGAAACACTTTTCAAGGGAAACCAAAATTGTGGTCTTTATAGACAGGTGGTCTTTCTATACAGGTGGTCACTAAAGCAGGTTTGACTGTAATATGTATTGATGTGAATGCATTTTACCTTACAGTACAATGATATGGAAAGCATATTTGGGGTATTCTAATATTTTCATTGGATTTCATATACGGGTTTAAAATGACTATTTGTAACTGCACCTAAAGCACTGCAAAAGCTTGATCTTGCTTCATGTTTAATAGGCATCTCTATTGAGGACAGTATAGATCTTACAACATCATAAATGAAAATGGTTCAGTAATATTTTAAAAATTAACAAGAGCCCCAGGGGGCACGACGCTAACCTGACATAGATCAATTCACATCTGGTGCATGTTCTCTCTAGCACCACCAGGAGATAAGTTAGAAATTGAAACAACTAGGAGGATGTATATTAGATGATGTTAGAAATTAACATAATTCCCCCCCCCCCACCACATGGTCTACTTTGGATCCCATACCCCTAAGGATGATTCCTACCAAGTTTGGTTGAATTCCGATCATGTGTTTTGGAGAAGATGATCAGAATGTACATTTTGCCTGGCAGCGCCCCCCCCCCCCCTCCAGTATGTTACCCCCACAGGGCCCCTATAGGGCCACTCAGAGAAAATTCATGAACAACATTCATTCTTCATCTATAGAGGTATCTCCATAGACAATACCAAGTCTGAGCTATGCCTGGTTCTGGAGAAGAAGATGTTTGAAATTTACATAGCTTTTAAAATTGGGGGCCTTCCCCCTGGGCCCCCCTGGGGGCCACATGTACCATTTTAGCAACTTTGGGTCCCCTACCCCTAAGGATGATTCCTACCAAGTTTGGTTGAATTCCGATCATGTGTTTTGGAGAAGAAGATCAGAATGTACATTTTGCCTGGCAGCGCCCCCCCCCCCCCCTCCAGTATGTTACCCCCACAGGGCCCCTATAGGGCCACTCAGAGAAATTTCATGAACAACATTCATTCTTCATCTATAGAGGTATCTCCATACACAATACCAAGTCTGAGCTATGCCTGGGGGCCACATGTACCATTTTAGCAAATTTGGGTCCCCTACCCCCAAGGATGATTCCTACCAAGTTTGGTTGAATTCCGATCATGGGTTTTGGACAAGAAGATGAAAATGTAAAAAGTTAACGGACGACGCACGACGCACGACGCACGACGCACGACGGACAAATTTCCATCGCAATAGCTCACTCGAGCCTTAGGCTCAGGTGAGCTAAAAAGAAAATGGCAGAGCCTTAGGGGTGCAACATTGTACCATCAGCACAGGAAGAGTACACTTTGGGTGACTGTGGATAAGGGTTTGTTTTGTGATTCAAATATCAACAATAAAATGGCAGATCATTTGTGCTTTGTAGAAGGTCCTACCACCAGTCCAGTTGGGGAGCACAATATCAGTAACAGTGGAGAAGGGTTGATTGAAAAGAAAATTGTTATGCAGACATATCAACCTTTCCCAAATTGGTTTGAGACAGTTTCTTTCACAATATAATCGCATGACCAGGACTCAACTTTATCTTTAAGGCTCATGCACATTTGCTGAGGTAAATTGCCGCAATTTACCATGGGGATTTTTATAGCATACTGCGCTTTGCCTTTGTGTATCTTAAACCACACAGATAAGTGAGTATGCATAGGACCTTTATTCCTTGCAGTTATTTTTTTTCCATCCCCACTTGACATTCATTTAGTACGAAAAAAAATAACAAAAAAACACTACGGTGGTTCACCATGGCGGTTTACCCATCCATCTCTAAAGTGGATAAAGCAGCACCCTCTATGTTTGGCGCGACTGGTTGCAGAAAAACAACGCCGCCGTACTGTTTCAATACAAATTTATGCATTTTTAGAATCAAATTATTCAGCACTGTGAAGTCTTTTCCACAAATTAACTGCAAAAACAGGCAAAATAGGTTTATCCTCACAAATTCTAAAGGCAATTTAATGCGACAATCAGTATAATGCCTTTTTAAAATAAAAAAATCAAACCACGTATCATTGGCATAGGAGTACACTGGAGTCGTACACAGCAGACAGTGTCCCACGTACTGTGTTTGAGTGTAGGGCTCCTAATTTTGGTTGTGCGGCCGCATCAACTGCTCGCATAGAGCTGTGTGTAGGATGCTATATCCACATGGTAGAGATCGATGGGTTTACCACAGCACTTGTGAACAAACCTTTAGAGGTAACTTACCATCAGCCCACGGGGGCAGCACAACGTTGGTGACTGTGGAGCCATCCTGACATGTACCCAGCTTGAGACCCTTCCGATTGATGAGGAAGTCAGACATCTCAGGCTGGTAGAACTCCGGGATCAGCTCCTTGACATCGGATGGCAGGGACAGGACGTTGTTCCATGTCTCGGACACACTGAAGAGAAGATAGAGATTGAACAAGAAATCATGCATGTGTGTGAGAGATAGTAATTGATACCACTGTCAGCTGCAAAGGGGGAGAGTAAAGAGCAGGCCCCTGCTGCATAAAACTTATCATTAATGGTAACTCTACTATCACTGGTAACTATCATGGTAACCTCACTCGACAGCCAATCAAAATCAAGGTTTCCATGGGAGTTACCATTGATGGCAAAGTTACCGTTAATGGTAAGTTTTATGCAACAGGGCCCAGGTCTGGAGAGAGAGGGGGATCATTTCCTTCACATCCGAAGGCAGGGACAGAACACTGTTTCGGGTCTCAGCCACATTGAAGGAAAAAAAAAGAAGAGTGAGGGTTGAAAATGAAATCAAAGCCAAAGTAACCTGTTCAGTACAGTACATATGGCAATATCACGTAACAAATAGAATGGGAAAAATGGATGGAGAAAATATATAAATCAGGTGAATGGGAAAATTTCTTGAAAAAAATCCTGAAAAAAAATCCTGAAGTCATGTTTTTCAAACAAAAGACTTACAGTCCAAACAATGGAGGCAAAGATTGATGGATATGAGGGAGGTTGAATGAAAAAAAAAACTAACTATATGAATATAGAATATGCTGAGGAGAGAAAACATTGAGAATATTATCATACAACTCCAGTATATGAGTGGAAGACAATGGGAGGGTTACCATCATTCTGTAAGAAATCATTCTTGAGCGCCTTATCATGGTCACTCGGCTAAAGCCGAGGTAATAATATGATTGCAGGGCCCTCAGGGAGAACAGTATATAATACTAATGAGGCTACCCTGGGCAACCAAGACACATTATTATTATGCCTCCGGCACCCACCGAAGGTGGGTGCCGGAGGCATTATGTTTTCGGGTTGTCCGTCCGTGTGTCCGTCCGTCCGTCCGTCCGTCCCACTTCTCGTTACCGCGATATCTGAAGAATCATTTGAGGTAGGAACCTCAAACTTGGTACTAGTATGTATCCCCATACGAAGATGAACTGATTAGATTTTGGGGTAAGTAGGTCAAAGGTCAGAGGTCACAGAGGTCAATTTACATGAAATTACATGAAATTCTTGGTTTTTAGCACCGTTACCGCGATATCTCAACAACTGTTTGAGGTAAGAACTTCAAACTTGGTACTAGTATGTATCCCCATACGAAGATGAGCTGATTAGATTTTGGGGTAAGTAGGTCAAAGGTCAGAGGTCACAGAGGTCAATTTACATGAAATTACATGAAATTCTTGGTTTTTAGCACCGTTACCGCGATATCTCAACAACTGTTTGAGGTAAGAACTTCAAACTTGGTACTAGTATGTATCCCCATACGAAGATGAGCTGATTAGATTTTGGGGTAAGGAGGTCAAAGGTCAGAGGTCACAGAGGTCAATTTACATGAAATTACATGAAATTCTTGGTTTTTAGCACCGTTACCGCGATATCTCAAGAACTGTTTGAGGTGAGAACTTCAAACTTGGTACCAGTATGTATCCCCATAGAAAGAGGAACTGATTAGATTTTGGGGTAGGTAGGTCAAAGTTCAGAGGTCACAGAGGTCAATTTACATGAAATTACATGAAATTCTTGGTTTTTAGCACCGTTACCGCGATATCTCAAGAACTGTTTGAGGTGAGAACTTCAAACTTGGTACCAGTATGTATCCCCATAGAAAGAGGAA
The DNA here is from genome assembly GCA_025617745.1 of Heliocidaris erythrogramma. Taxonomy (NCBI): domain Eukaryota; kingdom Metazoa; phylum Echinodermata; class Echinoidea; order Camarodonta; family Echinometridae; genus Heliocidaris; species Heliocidaris erythrogramma. The sequence continues at coordinate 32,558,870 of CM046866.1, read as the reverse complement.
CTGATTAGAGTTTGGGGTAGGTAGGTCAAAGTTCAGAGGTCACAGAGGTCGATTTACATGAAATTACATGAAATTCTTGGTTTTTAGCACCGTTACCGCGATATCTCAAGAACTGTTTGAGGTGAGAACTTCAAACTTGGTACCAGTATGTAACCCCATAGAAAGAGGAACTGATTAGATTTTGGGGTAGGTAGGTCAAAGTTCAGAGGTCACAGAGGTCAATTTACATGAAATTACATGAAATTCTTGGTTTTTAGCACCGTTACCGCGATATCTCAAGAACTGTTTGAGGTAAGAACTTCAAACTTGGTACCAGTATGTATCCCCATAGAAAGAGGAACTGATTAGATTTTGGGGTAAGTAGGTCAAAGGTCAGAGGTCACAGAGGTCAATTTACATGAAATTACATGAAATTACTGGTTTTTAGCCTCGTTATCAAATATTTCTAGAACAGTTTGAGCCATCAACTGAATTTAGGCGGAGGCATATAGGAGACGCAGTCGCATTCATCTTGTTATTATTATTATTATTATTCTCACCTTTTGAAAAGCCTATCTGGTTGATCAAATCGGCCATTTTGCAAGCAGAGTGCCTGTTCAGGGGCCACCCTCACCAGGTAGTAGAGGACATAGCCAGGGGTAGAGTAGTGGGAACCATACAGGAACTTAGGCTCTGGCATGTCTTTCCTTCTCTCCTGTAGGAGTACACAACAACAAATCTTATACAGTGAAACCTGTTTATAAAGACCGCTCAAGGGAGACAAGAAAAGTGGTCTTCAAGAGCAGTTGGGCTTTATGGACAGGTTAATTTAATACACATTTCAATGAGAAACACTTTTCAAGGGAAACGGAAATTGGGTCTTTATAGACAGGTGGTCGCTAGAGCAGGTTTTACTGTACATATAAAATAGTGCATTGACCCTAACACTGACAAGAGCCAACTGCAATGCATGACATCAATGTGATTTTGGGCTTAGGTTCATGAGAGAGTTAAGGGTTATTATTCAACATTTTAAAAAGTTTCCTTGGATTAAATGGAGCATAAATCTTACATTTTTATTCAACGTTCGGTTTCGAACGGCACCTTACAATTTACATGAGTAACAATTTGAATAAAATAAATTGAAACAGACAAGCAAAGTTGTCATATATATCAAAGTGTCACAGTATTTCAATAGGTAATGCTGTCTGCAAACATTTTTTTTCAATTGCCTTTACATGCTATGCCATATTCTTAAAAGAACTTTAACTCTTATAAATAATAACTGATAGCAATACTTCATATTAAAAACGATACCGTAAGCTTAAATTGACTTTCAATTTCAATACATTCAAATCTACAAACTGCAATTCTCAATTTTAACACAAAAATACTACTAAACCATGAAAACTTTTATTTTAAGGCTCAGATAAAAGTTTGATTAGCATTTATTTACATCATAGTGCATAATAACTGTATGTGTCTAGATCCTCAAAAGGAATAACCTCCTCATCCTTTTGCTAAACTAAGACCTCTATCTTTAATAATCATCACACAACAATGCATATTCATGGCACTATGATAACAGAAATTATGCAAGCCGAAACAATAACACACCTTGAATCTCTCAAGCCGCTTGGCGTTAATGGCACCGATTGGTTTGCTGAGGTCACGGAAGGTCAAAGGGTCACTGAGGTCAAGTTCAAGGCTGCTGTAGTCTGCTAGGATCCATGGGAAGACTGGGTACTGAGTGATGTCATTGATGCTGCGGTCAGCTTGACTGAGAGATGGGCAGATCAATGTCAGAAACATGGATGAAAACACAGAAAGACAGATCAATGTAAAGAGAAAAGATATCATAATAGAGATTGAAGTAGGAGAGAGGGTGAGAGAGAGGGGGTAAGAGAGAGAGGGAGACATACGGAAATAGATGGAGAGGAAAGAGAGTGAGAGAGAGGTAGAATAACAGATGAGTAGACAACAGTAGAATGGTATAGGGGAAAGCAGTAAAGAAAAAAAGGAAAAAAAAGCTTTTACACAATTTTAACTGTACATAAAGGAAGTTCAAACCAAGAAAGAGGAGAGAGACAGAGAGAGACAGAGGGAGACAGAGAGACAGAGAGAGAAGACAGATGAAATGAGAAGGAGAGTTGGCCTAAATCACAAATACTGGAAGTTGTGAAATCATAGAAAGATATTTGTTGAAACCATTTGCAATACTGACAAATCTTCTCCTAATTTTAGCCTGTATTAAAATTGGTCCCCTAAAATCATATACAAAAGAACATAAAGTTTCAACCAAAACAGAGACCACCTTTGCTGCCTAACAATTTGGATAAATTCATTAATATTCCATGCAAATAGAAGTTACACAAATAACTGATCACAAATATCCTTTCTATGATGCTTGATCATGACTACTCTCATAACTGACACAAAATTATGAAATTTTTATCCTGTTTTTGTGCATCAAAATTTGGGGACTGGGGAGACAATTTTCGCCGCGAAATTCAAACCGTTGCATTTCACGCTGCACCACTTTCTGACTTTTTTTCTTTCAAGTCTTGCGCATTTTTTTACACCAATTTTTTGAAAATCGCTTGTACCATTACCGAGTCACATGAACTTTTGTGACCTCATGTCAGCCCGAAAACAGAGAATTTCTGTATTTTGTGTACAAAACAAATGGGAAATGGCATTTCCTCATATTCTTCCATTATGACCTATAATTTTGTATTTAAGCTGTTATAGTCATATTCTAACCGAATAGTGGTTCAGATAATACCTCAAAACAGCAAACTTTAAAAAACAATAAAAAAGTTAAAGTTGAAAAACAAGGAAATACATAAGAAATTCGTAAAACAATAGAATACATAAGAATTAAAAAATGTTTTCTTTTATAATAATGTTTTTAATGTTTATAAAGAGCTTCTTGCATAGAAATCTCCAGGGCCTTTCATTACTTGATATCACTCAAAAATGTGTATTTATGCATATAATTTGCATAAATTATCATATTAAATAAAAAAATTAAAGATTTACATAAAAATAACGTTATATTTGTGTTCTTTACATAATTCTTGAGGTCTGTGTACTATTTCGCGGTGATCGGTCATGTTACGGCAGAGATATCAAGGGGGGCCATCATATTTTGTTCTTTATGTTACAGGTTCCATTTTGTTATACTATATTCAAAATACAGGCTTCAAATATTAATTCTAGAAAGAAATATTTCAAGTTTACTGCCACTCTCTACAAGCATAAAAGTGAATCGTGAGTAGACTACTTGACGCACCCGTACGCCCTCGCCAAGATAAGGGCTCGCGCAGAAAAAAACTCTAAGCTCCGCGCACACAACTTTATGTTATCCTTATATTTCCTTCATACTCCTAAACTCTTGACGCTATAGAATGCCAGATAAATTTCTCTGAGGTTCATTGCATACTTTCTAGTGGTACACAAATCATTTTTTTGAGGTACTTGGTACACTTTAAGAACACCCAAGATCATAGATTTATTTATAGATTTCTTTTAAAAGACAAAACAGTCCATTTGAAGCTGTCAGTCCAGTACCACAGTAACAATTCTGATTCACATTTGTAGTATATCACCTCACCTGTTTAAGTACATGAGGTAGTCAAAGTTTGAAATAGCTTTATTCTGCCATAGCAACATCATGTTCTCTTGTCCCGATTCTTGTAACCTCACACCTGAAAACAGATAGAAAATAGGAGGTTATTTGGAAGTCAAAGAAAACTTTTGGGCAATTCCATGGTTACTCACTTTATATTTGGAGGTTTTGAGTTACATCTTAAACTCCTGTTTGCTTACTACAGGTTTTAGGTAAATGATTTTTAGTTACAACAATGCAAATATACACATGTGTATCAAAACTTCAGAAGAGGAATACATACTTTCTGCCAACCCTGCAAATGTTCGGTTACTCACATTATTGAAAAAGAAAAATGTAACATGAGTAACCGAACATTTGTAGGGTTGGCAGAATGTATGTTTCTTCTTCTGAAGTTCTGATACTGTATTTAGTACTCTAATATGTGTGCAATGTTGTAGAGGTGTTGTGGTCTAGTGGATAAGTCTCTGGACTGTGATCCACAAGGTACGAGGTTCGAATCCCTGCCGCAGTACCAACGTCCTTTGGCAAGTCATTAATTCATATTTGCCACACTCGACCCAGGTTAGTGGGAACCTGGTAAGATTTATTCCTTGAATGCACTGAGCGCTATGGTTGCCGGAGCTAAAGCCAGGGTAATAATATCCAAAGTCCTTGGATGTGATATGAGATATACAAGAACGGAATAATATTATCATTATTAACTAAGACTCATTTAACTGACACCTCTGGTAAGCAAACAGGAGCTTAAGATGTAACTCAAAACCTCTCCAAATGTAACGCAAGTAACCATGAAATTGCCCTTTTGCTTATTTTCTTTATCAGACCACATTGTAAATACTTGGATTAAAACTTGAATTAAAATTAAATATAATCATTCAGATTTGTTATCACAGACCTCCAAACCTTGTTTCAAAGTTGATTTGCTCATTAGATACCTCATGGAGAAAAATATCCTTGAGCTTATCACAATTTTCTATTCCCTTGGCTAAATAACAGATTTTATTCTATATACTTGGCTAAACAACAGAATAACTTATTATTTGAAAAAGATAAATGATTGGAAAGGAAAATCCCTTTTATCCAACATGACAAATTCATAGCCTGTATAAACTAATTATGTTCGGAGCAATCCCATCATATAGCGATGAAAAGTTTAAACTTGCACTCCAAGGGAAATACAAGAAAAGTAGGGCTGAATCCCAACAGACCCCTTATTCATAGCCTATATAAACTAATTATGGAACAATTTTTTTTTCACAACCTTTCAAAATTTGTTAAGTATATACTCAACTGTGAAATAGTTACCAATTAAATCTGGTAGTATAGTCACTGACTTTCACATATATTCCCACATGGGTAATGATAAGCAAACCTCACCTGGTTGTTCAACAACCTTGCTGTAGAGTTCATCTCTCTCCTCTGGTTTGGAAAGCACTAGGAACAGCTTGGATCGGATTGAATCATCACAAAACACCTCCAGTCCCTGGGATTGATCAAAAAGGATAGAAAGAGAGAGGAAATGAAAGGGATGAAAACATATTTCATTAAAATTATATAACAACTATAATAAATTATGCTCTTGTATTTCTATGACAAGAGAAGGAATTTGTAATTTTGAAACACGTTTCGCCCTGTAAAAAGCTACGTCCCATATCCTCGAAAGAGGCCTACGTTAAACCTAGCTTAAGTATACATACAGTATATGTATTTTGTTTTATATTTTTGTTTCTGGAAAGGGGACGTTCCCACTGACGGGCATCGCACTATCCTGACCGGTATTGGAGGGGCCTAGGCTGTGCATGAGCTTTCTGCCGTGCCAGCTGAGAAGCCTGTTTGACGCACTGAACCGGGCTGGCCAGAAAATACATAAAAATGGGCAATGATTTGTACTGACAGTTTGTCAGGAGTCTCCCCCAAATCGCGCAAAATTAAAGCAGCATTGCATGAATAACAAGACTAGACATAGGCGTAAATATTCAAATTTGAATGATGAGCGCCGCTAAACATAAAACAACAACAACTTAAGTTAGTCCACTGATTTATGGAGTTTCGAGACCTAAGTTCCAAATAAGTCACTGTAATTATGTGACAGATAAAGAAACTAAGTTAATTTGGTCATGAAATAAAAATGAGAAATTATTTCAGAGAAAACAGATTTCTGCATTCATTTAGTCATATCTGAACTGTGGTGATGTAGTCATCCTGAACTTTGAAACTTTGAGGACTTTTCCCCGTTATATATCAAATATCACTTGAAGCAAACATTATTTTAAAAGGTCACTTTTTTTTTCCTCACCACATGTTTCAACAAAAACCGCCTCCTGACAAGCCTCTTGATGTCTGACAGCTTGATCTTCATAACAGGCACCTACAAAGATATGAATGACAGCATGATTAATAATAAATGACACCAACATATCTCAATCATAGGTACCTTGATGCCATTACATTCTGTACCGTATCAAAGACAAAAGGTCAAAGGCAGGGTTCATAGCTCAAAGAAGGCCATCTCTACCCCCTCTTTATTGAGCCACACTGCAAGATGTTGCATTGTGGAAATAATAAAACATCCTCATAGTAACTGCTGAAATTTGTCACTTTATTTACATATTTCACAATCTGGGCCATTCTTTGTAAAGTGAAACAAACGGTCACACACGTGACCATCTAATTTTGCCTCACTGCCGGAAATTTTAGACTACATGTTTATAGACTTTTTTATATCACCAGTTTCTTACATGAAAATGATTTCCCTTCCTTTGAAAAGAAAAATAATTTCCCAACCATAATTTTTTTACAGAGACATTTAAAAGCGCCCTTTTTTGAGTGGTCACACACGTGACCCACCCAATTTTCACCTCTAAAAGAAAAGAATGTTCACTCATTTATGGAAAATTACTTTCAAACAGTTCATAGTAATCCCATCATATAGCGATGAAAAGTTTAAACTTGCACTCCAAGTAATACAAGAAAAGTAGGGTTGAATACCAACAAGTCAGACCCCTTTTCGTGCAAGGTCACACACATGACCAACCTAATTTTACCTCTGAAAGAAAGTGATGTACTCTCACTTAAAATAATTACCCTCCGTCTGTTGGCGGTAAGATTGTAATCTAAAAATTCAAAATGAGAGATTTCTACTACAAGTCATATACTGACAAATTAGGTTTGAATTAACTATTTTTCAGGATTTTGCTGAGAATGGCCCATCTGTATATTGATTATTTACTCTTTTTAAAAAAAATGAGTTCTGCAGACTCGGAGAAACCATTATTATCATGAAGAGTGATCCAGATCAAAAGCAAAATAACATTTCAAGGAAGAATTTGATTTGTTGATCTTTCAGATCATAAAAAGAATTTAATGATTTTAATGGGTGTATTGAAAACCTCATTTTAATCAAAGTGGAATCTACAAAGAACCAACCCTATGATAATCTAAATTAATTTCTGTCTCTAGTATAAGCTATCTTGATGGCCATAAAAGGAATGAATTCCTCGTAAACTTGTGACATTACTTACTGGTTCTACATTGTTAAACGGCTGAAAGTAGAGTATAGTAGATGTGACCATGATACGACCTGGGTTGACGACCAAGGGGGTGATGCGTTCTCCTACCATCTCCACAACGATGGTCTCATACAGGCTCTCTAGACGGCTTGTGTCAAACTTCACCCTCTTCTGCCTGGAGTACACAATGGTTGCAATCTTGGAGGAACAAAAGTTGAAAGTCTTTGATAATATTGTATTACATTAATCACTGTTATTCTGCAATAGCTGAAGTTGATGTGTATCAGCTTAACTTGCTACTTTCCATATTGTGTTATAATAAAATCCCTCCCTCCGGGCATACTGTTTATAGCAGAATCCTTGCCATTAAAGAAGCAGATGAGGTGGCATAAATATGACAACAAAAGTGGCTGGTATAAAAACGTAATAAAATAGCATCTATTCCTCCATTTTTCAAAAGCATAACTTGTTATTTATTCTTTACTTTAAATGCATCCATCTGCAAAATCATATTCTGCACTGAATATCAAATTACAGTCACCACATATTTATGAAGTAGCTTCAGTCAGCTCTTCCAAGTAAACAACACTGTCAGGTAACACTAACATAAATTTGCAAAGATGAAATAGGTTTTTACTTTGGAAACCATCTCAATGTCTAACATTTCTGAATTATAATACTGATAATAAAAATGGGTAGTGCTAGTAATGATGCTGACAATGATAATGATGATGACAATGATGGAAACGAAGATGAAAACGGTGAGAATCGTGATGAGGGTAATGATGATTAATATCATGATGATGATGATGATAATGATGATTACAATGAAGATGAAAAGGGTGAGAATCGTGATGATGAGGGCAATGATGATTAATATGATGATGATGATGATGATGATAATGATGATGACAATGATGATGACAATGATGGAAACGAAGATGAAAAGGGTGAGAATCGTGAAAATGAGGTTAATGATGATTAATATTATGATGATGATTGCTATGAATATGAATAGGGTGAGAACATTGATGATGAGCGTAATGATGATTAATATTATGATGATGATGATGATGATGATGATTGCAATGAAGATGAATAGGGTGAGTATTTGATGATGAGGGTAATGATGATTGATATGATGAGGGTAATGATGATTAATATTATGATGATGATGATGATGATGATGATAATGATGATGATGATAATGGTGATTACAATTAAAATGTTTCTCACCATGGCATCTTGATCTGCCATAGGAAGAGTAGCTGCTCTTGCCAGTTGATTAGCGGGATGCACCACATCTTCCGCTGACCCGAAGTTCAGTGTGAAAACATACTGGCTATCACTCTATAAGAAATTAATTCAAAATTTTTGATCTATCTAGAAAGGTGTTTCCTGAATTCTTACTTATAAGCCCAATGATAGCAAGAGACCAAAAGGAGCACAAGTACATTATGACAATGCAGGAAACCTTTATTAAAGTGGTATCAAATTTCTATACATAATTAAAAGTTTGTACAGTTCTACAACTATGGTGGGAAAGCATCTTCAGAATTTGAGGTTTTTCAAGGGTATCCATTGTAAAGTGCGTATAGGTAGCTTATAGAAATGTTGCGGCACGCAAAAATGCGGGAAAGACGCATATGAAAAAATTATTCAAAATCACATTTTATTTTGTAGATGTTGAAGCAGAACCAAAATATTTGGATGTAGAATTAGTATTTACCTCTTTGAACACTTTTAGGCAAAATAATATGAAAACTATTATTCAGATATGTCTGATTCTAATTTTAGAAGCACAGACAAATCTTTATGCAACATTGCGTTCACTAAGCTACCCACACATACATGTAAGTATAGAATTTGCCTACATGTATATTCGTGGGCTGGTTTATTCTTTTAGTCCGTTTCCAACCAATCCATCACACTCCAAAATAAAGATTGCAATATAACAGCAAATAACATTGTAATACATAACAGTATTTTATCAGCTGTTACCTGTTGACATTTATTGATAAGTTTAAACAAATTTATGTCGTGAAGGGGACACGGCCACACCAGAATTACAATATAAGTAACATTTAATAGCCCTTCTCTTGTCCAGTACATTATCACTGGTCTGGGGAACAACAACACACATCTGATAACAGTACTACTATATATATTTACAAAAAACCCTAGCACGGTACAAGAGTGAGGGCCAGGATGAACACGTGAAGTGTATGCCTTGGCTCTCCTGGCACGAATATGAATTTGTATGAGCACCTTCCTGGTGTGGGTGTGTCTCCCAGACGACAAACTGTATCAAATTAGAGTTAAACTTTTACTACACACAAATAAATAAAGTTAAACTTTAAATACAAATAAAACATGGTTCTCTGACAATCAAATTCACACCAGATAAGATAAATCTTGTTAAAACTGTCAAAACAGACTTTGTGAATGAAAACAAATAATGAATCATCAGTAAGTCCGGATGAATGATTAACAATATGGCATTCCTAATGATGAAATGTGTGAAAACACAGAAAAAAGAAAATATATTTGCTAAAAACAACAATGAAAACACACACTTTTATTAACAATAAAACTTTTATATATCGTTATACCTTTTTGAAGTTATAAGGCCCGATTTCATTGCCAGCTTTCATATGGATAGTTTGAGAAGTCTGAACAACTAGAGTGTCCCTCTTTGTTCCAATCCTGTTGGGTAAATAATAGGAGAAACTTGTCACTTTTCTATTTGAATATTTCATACATCATTCTATGATTATTAGCAATGTCTATGTTGGAAAGAATGGGATAAATCACTACACATTAATAATATGTAAGTACATAATTCTAATTTATACTCTTCTCTCCTCTTCTCTTTATATGTTCTCTTTCTCTCTCTTTCTCTCTCTCTCTCTCTCTCTCTCTCTCTTTCTCACTCTTTCTCTATTTTTCTCTCTTATCTATCTTTCTCTCTTTCTCCCTCTCTTTTCTCTCTCTCTCTAAATCCCTGTTTCCACCCTCTTTCTCTTTCTCTGTCACTTCTGCACCCATCACATACTTGGATAAGAGAGGTGGGCTCCATTCCTCGATCTTGATGCAACTTCGAAGAGGAAACTTCATGATAGGTTGGGAGACATCTTGAGGATCAAAGACGATTGACTTGGAACAAATCTTCAGTCTTCCTCTACATCGCCTGTCATAATATCACATGATGAACGTTATCAATATCATTGTCAATGTCACTGTCAATGTCACTGGCATTGGCATCGTCAATGTCATTGTCCATGTCACTGTCATTGTCTTGTCAATATCATTATTAGGGGTGGGAGTTTCGGGTATTTTTTCAATTCGGGAACCCGACGATTTTTCGGGCGGGTTCCCGGTTACCCGAAAATCATATAACACAAATTACAAGCTTATATTTACCCTTAAGAAGCTATTAACACTGGGAAAAACTCGAAAGCGCATCACTGCAGTGGGGCGCTACATGGATATTTACATGCAGATATTGAATGGCTGGTCGACGTTATCTACCGCCTTGTCATGTTACATACATGAGTAATCATTAAATACTTATTTTCGGGAAACGGGCATGTAATATTTTGACCCGGGACCCGATGCTCTCGGGCGGGACCCGGGTACCCGGTTTTTAGTCCCAGCACTAATCATTATCATAATCATTATTATCATTATCATTATCATTATCATTATCACTATCATTATTATAATTACCATTACTAGCATTATTATTAAAGGTTCTCAGATTTTTTTAGGTGCCCTTTTGGCCAAAAATTTGAAAGGTGAGGAACTATAGCAATAAAAAGAGGAGGAACAAATTATTTTTCTTCTTCTCTTTTCATTGTATTTTAGATATGTCACATTCATTGGGTTTTAAAAGAGGGGGGCACATGCAAGTTGCCACCCCCCCCCCCCCCCCACACACACACACACACACCGCCACTGTATTACCTCCTTGTAGCTTCCTCTTCAGATACTCGTTTCAGTCCAGTTGGGTAGAAGTAAACGCTGAAATCTTCAAAGTAGATCTCACCAGGGTCAAGGAGCAGAAGAGAAAACCTGCAACATAATAAAAGGATATGTGTCTATGAAGTTTGTCTAACATGGCTTCAAACTAAACGGGTCATTACTCACTAAATCATGATTATGAGAAGTCTTGAAACCTGGTTAACAACAAAAAAAAATCATATAATTTGTCATCCTCAACATATTTCTGTGGGGGGGGGGGGCATTTTTGATGACATTCTCATGTAATAAGAGTAACTGTGTGATTCTTATTAAACAAATAAACATATAATAACAGATTACTATGTTGCCATAGTAATCTGTTATTAATGCAACAACAAAAAAATGTCATACACATAGGGGAATTCTAATCTAAAAAAAATTAATTTAAAGTATACTTCAAAAATGACATCTTTCACATTAAGAATCTAGAAGACTAACACTGATTTGTGTCTAGGCCTAACTATGATTTAATTAGGGTCTAGAATAGATATACTTTAATTTATTACTGCAAAGTTAAAATAGCACAACCACCTTTTCTTGATAATGAAATCTCTCTTGCACAAAATTTGAAGAGTTTTATGGCACACTTACGTAGATCCATACCCACATAATCTTGTGCATAATCAATGGATGTAAGTCAGTCTAACAGTTATTAGTCAGGTCTCTGTTCTAGTCTTCCTATACAATGTCCCACTTTTCGATCACGAGTCGCATCTTTTGGATGGTGACCAGGGTCAGCAGGGATCAATGTGACAACTTCCCTCCGCCTATATTCAACATTTTCTGTTTTCTCTAGTCTTGGAGCAAAACGCAAGAATTAAACCCTTTTTCGTTTGTATGCTTCTTCAAATTTTTCTTTGACATCTGCAAATATGAAAATCTAAGTAAAAGACTCATAATCTCATATTTATCTTTCATTTTGCTGCTTTAACTACAACTGTTAATTTTTTTTAAATTTATTTATTTGTTAATTTTTTTTAAACTTATTTTTAAATTTAAATTTTATTTTATTTTATTTTTTTTTTTTTTTTTTTTTTTTTTGGGGGGGGGGGGGGGGGGGGGGGGGGTGTCAGAATTTGGGGGCAAACCTGCCCAAAAATTTTGAACTTCATCCTGCTCCCCCCCCCCCCCCCCCCCCCCCCCCACTTGATTCTCCCATTATTCAAAATGGTTCAGCAATAACAGTCTTCAGAATTAAAGCAGGCAGTTGGTTGTACTTGTATGATGGGGAGCCCTAGCCCCGGCTACTCTGTGCACCACAGAGGTTTTGTCCTAAAATGAACAAGAATTTCTTTAATATTCCTCTAAAGCTTAATTTTATATTATTCCTGATATTCTAAAGAGCAAAAAAATCTCATCAAAAAGAGAGCAAGACCAACTCCGAAGTCTCAGCCTCACAGTGCACAACCGCAGCTCACGTCACAGACCCACACAATTGAAACAGTCATGAATATTTAAATGAAGAGCTAACATTTTTATAAACAGGTGGGACAAATCAAATTGGTGGAATAACTTTTACCTTTCACATGTCTCGACTCAGACTCATATTTACCTTTCTTTAATGCTCAGATCTTCATCAACAAAGGCCATAATTCAGTAATGAATTTTCATGAAGTTATTATCGGAAAAAATAATATAATATGTGACTTCTCCGCCTTCCTGTTCGAGCCTCCAACCAGCAAAACACCCACAGAACTCCTAAAGTTCAGCGATCAATTACGGTGTAGACAAAACGACAAATAAGAAAAAGAAAAGGTACAATGGAAATAGGAATTAAACGGTTTTCATAAAATAAAACCGTAAGTGATTACTAATTTATGCTAATAACGTAATCTGAATTCTTTGAACGGAGAAATGCCAGAATAGCGAACGCGAATAAAAATGATCGCGAATTTTCGTGCACTTGACTTTGTTATCGAACAAAAATGACTCGGCGGAGCAAGAGCTTGAAGAAAAGCTCTCTCAATTTTTCGTCGAGATTTTTTATTCATAGCTGACTATACCAAATTGAAGCTAAAGAGATCAGATTTCTGGTAGTATATGCCACAAATCGGGGCAAGATATCTGGATCTTACTGTTTTAACTTAGATTTAGTCCTTTAGACACTAATATCCCGGCTTCCAACAAAATCAGTAGGCGTATAACGAGTGTGAAATAGAATGATTATAAAATAAAAGCTCTCTCAATTTTTCGTCGACATTTTTTATTCCTAGCTGATTATACCAAATTCAGCGGCGTATCCAGGATTTCCCAATAGGGGGGGGGGGCGCCAGGAATTATTGATCGCCGTCATGGGGGAGGGGTCTTTGGAAAATTTTTGCTTCTGAAGAAGGGCTGAGATGCATAATAGTGCTATATGTGACCAATTTTGAAGCCTATTTAATGAACAATATTTTCAATTGGTATGAGGATTTTATATATTTTTTTTGCATTTTTTTTTTTACGACGGCCAATAGGGGGGCGCGCGCCTGTTGCCCCCCCCCTGGATACGCCACTGAAATTGAAGCTAAAGAGATCAACTTTCTGGTAGTATATGCCACATACCGGGGCAAGATGTCTGGATGTTACTGTTTTAACTTAGATTTAGTCCTTTATATATGGACACTATAAATATCCCGGCTTCCAACAAAATAAGTAGGCGTACAGCGAGTGCGAAATACAATGATTAAATAAAAGCTCTCTCAATTTTTCGTCGTCATTTTTTATTCTTCGCTGATTATACCAAATTGAAGCTAAAGAGATCAGCTTTCTGGTAGTATATATGTCACATATCGGGGCAAGATGTCTGGATCTTACTGTTTCAACTTATAGATTTAGTCCTTTAGACACTAAATAACCCGGGTTCCAACGAAGAGTCAGCACAATGATTGCGAAATACAGTGGTTAAATAAAAGCTCTCCAAACTTCCATCGACATATTTTATTCTTAGCTGATTATACCAAACGAAAGCTGAAGAGTTCAGCTTTTTGGTACTATATGCCACATACCGGGGCAAGATTGGTTGCTATTCATAATCGAAGAAGAGGGTCGCTATTCATAATGGGATGAGAGGGGAGGTTTAGGATTTTTTGTAAAATATCGTAATTTGATTTTCATTGTTCAATGAAACACTCAACTATAAAAGAAAAGTATAACTCCCTCTCCCTGCACCCACCACTGTCAGATACAGTGCAGTATTGCGTCCAAATAATTGAAAAGTAGTCCGGATGTCGAACTAACTTTTCCGCCTATAGAAGAAGGTGCTACGAGCCGTAACCTTTCTCTCAAATTTGCTATAAAACATCAGAGCTTTCGCGCTTCGCGCGGGAGGGGTGGGGGTGGGGTGGAGACTGCCCTCTCCCTGCACCCACCCCTGTTACATACAGTGCAATATTGCGTCTTGAAAAGCAGCTAGGGCGTCGAACTAAATTTCCGTCTCGAAAAAATGTTTGCTACGAGCCGTTGTCTTCCTCTCAAATTTGCTAAAACGTCAGAGCTTTCGCGCTTCGCGCAGGGAGGAGGAAAACTCCCTTTCCCTGCACCCACCCCTGTTACATACATAATTGAAAAGCAGTCCTGACATCCAACTAACTTTCCGCCTAAAGTAGGTGCTACGAGTGTTTATCTTTCTCTTTAAATTTGCTATAAAACGTCAGAGGTTTCGTTCTTCCCACGGGAGGGGGGGGGGAACTCCCCATCCCTGCACCACCCTCTGGCGAGCAGCGTGCTTATCACCAAATTCGCACGCTTTACTCACAAACGCCCCCTATAAAATGAAATTCTGTCTACGCGGTTGGATCCTTCACGTCTGCCCCCCCCCCTATATTGAAAAATCCTGGCTACGCCTGTGCCACCCCCCCCCCCCCCCCCCCGCCATCAGTCCTACCACGTTGCGCCATTCGACATATCTTGTCTCGGTCATGTCGGTACATAGTACTGACAATTTTCTTCAAAGTAATTCATAAATGGCTTAGCCTGTATGCGGGTGGGGGGTGCCGTATAGGTGTTGCCATCAGGTGCTGTTCTATCATGTCCATAATCTTCATAAAAGGCGAGATAGCTCAGTGGTCGAGCAGTGGCTTCGTAACTGAAGGACCCGGGTTCGGAACCAGGATACACTCGTGTTCTTTAAGGTATTAACCCCAAGTCCCTCGGAGAGGACTTACATCCGTTGGTCCCATGGTTGTTTACATAAATTACGAGCAGTATGCTTAACAGTATCCATACGCGTATGGATGGCAGTCCTTAATATGAATGGTCCTTATGAATAGCAGTCCTTATCACTAGCGAGGTTACCCCCTTTTATCAATGTTCAATATTTGGATCTTGGCCTAGATCGCAGTGGTCATTCTCGAATTTTCCTTTGTACATCGAATTTTTGCAGCTTAAAAATGCCCCCAATCGCTTTGCTCCCTAGCTTGTACAATACCGTAGATAACTTGGAGGGGGATATAGGCGTACGAAGGGCTGCAACCCCTTGAGGATTTTGAGAAAGGCAATATTGGCTCGACTATCACCTCATTACAGGCATTACTGGCAGCGAGGTGCTCTAATATCCTCATAATTTGATGGTTTATTACTGGAATACATTATAATTTTTGTACATTTTCACCACAGAAGTGTCGAAATTTTTCCTCTCTCGCTTCGCTCGCTCATACATATAAAAGGGAAACTTCAAACTTCAAACTTCAGCCCCTCCCCAAATTATGCATTTACGCCTTCATTTGATATAATCAGCTAAGAATAAAAAATGTCGACGAAAAATTGAGAGAGCTTTTATTTAATCATTGTATTTCGCACTCGTTATACGCCTCCTGATTTTGTTGGAAGCCGGGTTATTTAGTGTCTAAAAGACTAAATCTAAGTTAAAACCATTAACATCCAGACATCTTGCCCCGGTATGTGACATATACTACAAAAAAAATGAACTCTTCAGCTTTCATTTCGTATAATGAGCTAAGAATAAAAAATGTCGATGGAAGTTTGAGAGAGCTTTTATTCAATTATTGTATTCCGTAAGATCCAGACATCTTGTCCCGACAAGTGGCAATGGCATACACCACCAGAAAGCTGATGTGTTCAGCTTTAATTTGGTATGATCAGCTAAGAATTAAAAATGTCGATGAAAGTTTGAAAGAGCTTTTATTCAATTATTGTATTCCGCAGTCATTATGTCAATGACTTTATGTGGCATATACCATCATAAAGCTGAATATTTCACAAGCTCATTATCCTGTACAATTTTGTATCGCCTCACTAAGCCTACTACCTGAATTGAAGTTTCCGACCGGTAACGAAACCGAATTTACGGTGTCAATATTTTTTCGTTTTGTTTTGTCTCTTTTGAAGACACCGTAGAGCGATTTTCTATTGTTCTCCGCCGCGTCACGCTTCGGTGCCCCCGAGTGGTCGCTGTCCAGAGTGGTCGACAAAGGTAGCGCAATCAAAAACGCGGATGGCGTGTAAATTCATAAAATCGGCGTTAATATCAGCAATGTATGTAAGCCCACATCAAACTCATGTGCCATGGAGCCCATTTATTTCTGTTCCGCGAAGGCAAGGGGGGGGGGGGGGGGGGGGGGGGGGCGGGAAGGCGGCCCCCGTATTTGGTGCCACCCACACTTTTTCATGTACCCTCAAAATGCCGACCTTCTGTTACTGTGCCCACTATTCCTTCATCATCCTTATTGTTACAAGTACTGTTTTTATTTGCCCATTGTTTCACACTGGTGACCGTTTATATTTTGAGCTTCTGTTTTGTACTTGTGACGTACATGTATTTTGTACTTTTATATAGGTCTAATCGACTGTTTTATCCAATAAAAAGTTTGCCGGTTTAAAGTTCTCACTGAAAGCAAAGATCTAAAATCGGGGCAATTTTTAGGGATTTTCCAACACAAAACCATACCCCATGTTTAGTGACCCATTAGAACGGCAGATCCCCGTACACCTAGCACCGTGTTAGCTAGGAAAGTGTTTTGTAATAATCCTAAATTCAGTATATACTTACAAGGTGCATTTTGGGCTACTTTGACTTCCGATCGAGAAACCAATACAATTTTCACTTTAGAATTACTCATTCCAGATATGATGATTTAATAATATAGGCCCTACCAGAAGAATTTTTTTCCCCTTCCACAGGGTTCTTTATTTTCAAATAAATGTCATCATAATTATATACAGTATATTTTTCATTTCTTTTATACAAATAGTTAAACAGATACATGTACATGTAAATAGCAGACATGACAAACATAATATTCCAGATCATCACGGTCGAAAGCATATAAAGTTACACAATGAGAGGCAAAAACATGACAAAAATGGCATATCAGAATGAGACACTATACGTAAGTTACATGTATGTTCATATTTGTATTGGGACATTGCCAACACAAAAAAAATCCTAAAATGAAACCATTTCTTTTTCCTTTTATTTTCTCGAAGATTTGTTTGACATATATATTTTTCCATTTCATATTAATAACGTTTCAAAGCTGATAGAATGACGTCAAAGTCAGGTAATTGATTTCGTAATTTGGCTAAAAATATTTCTCTTCTTACAATTATGAGAATACAATTAAGTGCATTATTATTGCTACTGCAAAAACCAAACAATTTGTTTTGATTTGTGAGTGTGATTCTTTTCCCTGTGTAACGAAATATCCAATACTCAAATTTCATTCGAACAGTTACAAGAGCAAAAAACATGTAGGAGAGTTTCATCATTATTATTACAAAAAGTGCATTTCTTATTAGCTACTACACCAAATCGTAATAAAGCATCTTTCATATATAATATTCTGTTTAGGATCTTTATTTGAAACCATCTTAAACTAACATCCATTGTTGATTGAAATGGAATTTGGCAATATGAACCCCAATTTTCATGTTGAAAATCCAAAACACCTTTCCACTTTGTGAGAGCTCGACACTCTTTTACTGATTTGTATTTTAGAAAAGATTGATAAATATGTGAACAGCCGTATTGTCTTTTAACCACAAGATGCAAAGCTTCTGGAATGATAGGATCTGTGGCCGTCCCGGGTGGCCGTATGGATTAAATGTGTACTAATTTCAAAACCTGATTGAATCGCATTACAAAGACCGTAGTACTGGAGGAAGTTTGTTTGTATGTGATACTTGCTTGAAATTCAAAGTATGAAAGAAAAGAACCATCTGTTTGTAGAATGTCATTCACAAAACGTATCCCTCGTAAGTTCCAAGATGTGAAAATCACCACTTCTTCATTAATTTTAATTCGGGTGTTATTCCAGAGAGGTTGACTGGCAATGTCATTAACAAGTAGTTCGACCAAGTCTGACCATGCATGCAAGCTAAAAGAACTTCTTTCCAAATAGATTTGGAGTCAAAACTCCCATTTTTCTATAGTAATCTGAGCCCATATACAAGTGGAAATTAAAGGGTTGAGGCAAAAATAATTTGAACATGTGAAAAGTTAAGCTTTCTATGTGAGAATCAGTTAAAAATCTTATAATCCACGATATCTTCAGGGATTTAGAATGAATAAAAATATCAGTCATCTTAACCCCGCCTTTATGATATACTTGACACATTTGTTCTCTACTGATTTTGTCAGGTTTATTACCCCATATAAATGAATAAAAAGAACAGTTTATTTCTTTCATTATTTGCAAATTTGGTTGTGGAAGTGAAAGCAATAAATAATTTAGTTTTGGTACTAACAAAGATTTGACTACAGTTATTTTCCCGAGTACAGTTAAAGTTCTTTTAGACCATGAGATAATTAGACGTTTTATATCTTTAATTTTTTCAACATAATTGTGATTCACCATTTCTATTAAATTCACCGAAAAATCTATTCCTAAGTATCTCGAGTAACCTTCTGATACCCAATTTAATTTATGCTCAGGGAGTAATTTTTTTGTGCAGGCTCTAGTTTTCCCAATCCATATTACATGAGTTTTTGTAACATTAACCTTAAGATTTGATATTTTCTCAAAACTACCTAATATTTCCATTGCATGTTGTAAGTCTTCTTCAGTACCGTTGAGTGTCAAAATGGTGTCGTCTGCGTATTGTAGCAGTTTGCTATTTTTCCCCTGTATGTTTAAGCCAATAATATCTTTAGAATGTCTAATCAAAATTCCTAATATTTCACTGACAAGCAAAAACAGATATGGAGATAAAGGGTCTCCTTGGGGACACCCTCGTCCTATAATAAATCTCTCTGTACAGAAACCATTTACCATTACACAAGAAGATCCATTTTCATAAAACAGATGAATCCATTTTTTCAATGACGACCCAAATTTAAAAAAATCTAAGACCTTGAATCGAAACTTGTGAGGCACGCAGTCGAAAGCCTCTTCAAAATCAATCATCAACAGCATGCCTGGTATATCATTGAGTTCGGTATATAGTAACGTATCATAAAGTAAACGAATATTTTCCCCAATAAAACGGCCTTTCAAAAACCCTTTTTGATTTTCATGTATCAAGTGGGGCAAAATCTGCTTCAATCGATTCGCTATACACCCGGACGCTATTTTATATGGGGTCATCCCTATAGCAGTGGCGGATCTACATAGGGGGAAAACCGGCCCGTGCCCCCTCTTTTGAAAGCCAACTAGCATACCTTAAGTACACGATGAAAAAAATGGCCCCATAATTGTGTACTTTTCCGGCTCTGTGCCCCCTCTTTTACAAAATCCTGGATCCGCCCCTGCTATAGCTAGAAGGTCCGATAGTTAGCGGGTCCGATAGACCGACACCCAATAGATAGAAGGTTCGATAGACCGAATGTACGAGAGGGTCCAGTAGACAGAAGGTTCTATAGACCGAATCGGCAGGAGGGTCCGATAGTCCGAAGGTTCTATAGATCGAATGACCAACGGGTCCGATAGTCAGAAGGTCCGATAGATAGAAGGTTCGATAGACCGAATGTACGAGAGGGTCCAATAGACAGAAGGTTCTATAGACCGAATCGGCAAAAGGGTCCGATAGTCCGAAGGTTCAGTAGGGGTCCGATAGTTAGAAGGTCCGATAGACCGACAATAAATACGTAAAAAGGGTATTATTAATGGATAAAATGATACGTGGGTAAAAAATAAGTGGGGGCCGCGTTCCAACCAAAGAAAAAGCAAAAAAGGAAAGAAGAAAAGAAAAGAAATGAAACGAAGAGAAAAAGAAAAGAAGAAATCAGAAAGGAAAGAGAAGAAAACAAAAATTAAAAAACTTCGCTCACTAGCATTATTAGGGTTATTTAACAATGCCAATTATATTTTCATTATAGATATTAATTAGTTATTAATATAATCGGCATATTTATGTATATAAACCAATGCCAATTATATTAATAAGTCATATTCTTATGGAAGTTATTTGGTTTGCATCTTGAATCTCTAGCTAATGTTATGCTATTTTTCTAATCAAAGAATGTTAGCAACATAACTGAAAAGAATCGAGCGGCAAGTTGACCTAAAGGGGCTAAAGAGATGAATTTTCAGAAATAATGGCCTGTGACCAATAGTCTCTTCCCAATATGAGAACGGAAGATGCCGATAACATGTTACACAGATTATGAGAACGGAATAACAATACGCTAGAACCTATTCTCAGGATACAAAATTCTTCTTTTTTTCTCTCTCTCTCTCTCGTTCGCTCGCTTTGCTCGCTCATACAATCAAGAAACTAGGCCTAGATTGTTTCTTGCAGCAAGCACCTCTTACGTCCTGCAGCAACAAGAAGCCCGAATATCAGAATATTCGGGCAGTGAAGTATCTGACTATTCTCGAATTCCCCCCACCCCCCCCCCCCAAAAAAAAATGGTATATAATTTAACCGACAGAGTCCACAGACTAAAACTTGCCACAAGGTAGTAATATGGGTGTAGTCGGTGAACATTCAAAAAAGTATAAACGCTGACATCATAGCTGGTAGGAAAATATCACCCGACAACCCTAAAAAAAAAAAAAAAAAAAAAAATGGAAACGCCCCCCTCCCAAGAAGGTGGTAGGGCCTAATTGAAACAATTTCATTTTTATCGGGCAAAATCTTATCTTTGGTTACATTTAATGAAAATTCAACTATAAAGTGTGCCCGTACGCAGAATTTTTTCCGGGGGGGGGGGGGGGGGCAAAATGATCGCTTTCAAAGGAACCCATAACTTGTAGTCTAAAACCCGATTTAAAAAAAGTATGATTTTGACATTTTGACATTTCTGTCAATTCCCCCCCCCCCTCCCCCCGCTGCGTACGGCCTTGAGTGTGCCCCATCGATTTCTTTGTTTAAAAAATAACACTTGTGTTTGAAGGGGACGCCCTTTCCTCAGCTTGCTCCAATAGAAAAAAATGCTTCGGGCATGATGGGCCTCGGGGCTTTAGTGTGCACCATATAATTAGATTTCCATGTTTCAAAAAATGGTCAGCGTTCCCCATTGCCAATACATCGGTTTAGTGGCAAAATTAACCGGGGGCTGAGCTGCATGGGTGGACCACCCCCGCCCCACGGTGATGATGATGATGCTTTGATAAAACTACTTTTAGCATGTTGAAAATGTATAAAACAAAACTTTAAAATAAGTTCCCCATTTTTTTTTTGGGGGGGGGGGGGGTGGGCCTACAGACCTAGTGCATCGGTTTATTACAATACACATAGAAAAAGATAAGGCATTACCCTTTTCCTTTTATGAAATAAAACTATTAAAAACTTATTGTAGCCTATTCACTTATTTTACCGTTTAAGTTATTGTCGGTCTATCGGACCTTCTAACTATAGGACCCCTACTGAACCTTCGGACTATCGGACCCTTTTGCCGATTCGGTCTATAGAACCTTCTGTCTATCGGACCTTCTGACTATCGGACCCCGTTGGACATTCGATCTATAGAACCTTCGGACTATCGGACCCTCCGCCGATTCGGTCTATAGAACCGTCTGTCTATTGGACCCTCTCGTACATTCGGTCTATCGAACCTTCTATCTATTGGGTGTCGGTCTATCGGACCCGCTAACAATCGGACCTTCTAGCTATAGGGCTGTAACCATTTTATATAATACATTTAAAAGAGAAATAGAAGAAATTTAATAATAAAGATTTATCCATTTTCTTTTAAAAGAGATATAGAAAAATCGACCAGACCGTTTGTTGTTATTAATAATGTATTAATGAAAATTTTATTTGCATATCCTGAAATGCCGATTGTAATATTCTCCTAAAATCATACGTTAGTTTGAATAGCAGGAGGAATTCCGTGTTTTCATTCTTTCTTTTGCTCTACAGCTATCTGCCGTAAACTTATGCTACGCAGTTACTGGTTCAAACCTGCAGCAAAGTCAGTGCATAATGACCCCAAATTGACGGTATTATTATTCATAGTTGTGACATGCCATACATTTATTCCGAGGTTAATGAATGCACACTCTGACCCGCGGTCTAGGGTACACATTGTGCTATGTGAACTGTTAACTAATGTAGAGTGCCGAAGTGCTGACGTCATATTTCGCTCGTTGTCCAAGTTGCTGGTTCCCAATTAATTGCGGAGCCTGCGCGTGGTGTTCGCCGCGACGGGAATGAGCAGGGCGGAGCGCATCACGTGAACATTATTTATTACATAACTGTGCGGAACCAGCGGCCTTGACGACTTGACCAGTGTGACGTCGCACTTCGGTGCCTCTCCTTATCGCAGATAGCATATTGCAATGTTTCCATTAAAAAAAAAATAAATAAAAAATAAAAAAATGGCTGAGTAATACATTTTGAAACAAATGATATTTTAGTAATTTTGTGTATCGGAGCAGGTGGGGGAGAGTTGTCCACAACTTCGTCGCGTGGACATTACTTATTCAGCCGGTTTGAGAAATAGGTGTGGTGGTTGTGACTTTCACGATTTTCTTATTGCTTGTCCGATTTCGTTCGGGCTTTGGCCGGTCTGCTTCTCTGATCTTCCTATTTCCTCTTTCAAAGCAAGTTGCCATTAAGGTTGGATTTCCCTTTAATAATGGAGGTGTATACAACTAACATACTTTTGCGTAAAGGGAGATATCACGCTATTGAATTACTATTACTATTATGTGGTACGCTCCGAATTGTTTCTTTTATACATTTCATAAAAGTATTTACTCAAGAATTCGATTGCAGCCGATTAGGCTGACCTATGTACTTTTGTTGCTTCCACTTCTCATCTTTGTCCATCTTCATGCTTTCTCACCTGTCTTTTTCTCTTTCTTCAACCTATTCTACGATTTCTCGCAACTATGCAGCACTCATACTTATTGTTCATGCATAAGCAATTGTTTGCTCAATTTACTATTTTACAGATTTCGTAATGACACGCCTGCTCTATGGCTTCGCTGAATAACTTCCCCTTCGAACATTTAGATGACACCGGATTGTATGATTTATTTTCGCGTGCGATCGATTTTCACCCGTATTCTTCCAACGATTTGCTCTATGACAACCAGATTGTGAATGCTTTAAATTCTAAAGTAAATGAGTTACAATACATTGTAGATCCTATATAATGACCCCTTATTAGAATTTGTAACGTCTAGATATTACACAGAAAATCAGTTTGTTAACACATTAAATCCACATCTTAAGGAATTCGCACTAGCACATTTTAACATTCGCAGCTTGAATAGGAATTCTGAACATCTTAAACTACTTCTAGAAAACCTCCGATTTAACCCATCAATTATTGGCCTGACAGAAACGTGGCTCACCGACATTCCAACTTCATTGCATCTTCTTCCCAATTATGAATTAGTCACGAATAGTAGGGTCAATAAAATGGGGGGTGGAGTGGCCTTATACATCCATGCAAAATACAATTACACGAAAATCAACGATTTGACGACACTGAATAATACAATGGAAACTCTTTTCATTGAAATCGACATAATGAGAAATAAGAACATCATAATTGGAGTAATTTACAGACCACCTCAATCCAATCCAAACGAGTTTACTACATATTTTAATGAAATGCTATCGCTTCCGATCCTAAAAGATAAACAATGTTTCATATTAGGAGATTTTAATATTAATCTATTGCATTCTCATTCTAATTCTGTATCCCAAGATTTTCTTGAAATAATATTAAGTAATTCTTTTGCCCCCCTAATAGTAAAACCGACTCGAATAGCGGAGCAATCAGCCACTCTAATAGACAATATTCTCACTAATGTTCAACCTCTCCCCGAATCCGGCATACTTCTATCTGATCTCACTGATCATTTTCCTGTTTTTTGTCATATGGACATGTCGAGTGATCACTCAAAATGTTCGTCACGAGAAAAAGTACGAATTATAAATGAACTGAATTTGTCCATGTTTAAAGAAGGTTTAATGAATGCTGACTGGACAGCAGTATTTAACTCGACCGACGCTAACGAAGCGTTTAACGCTTTTATGAACATAATCATGTCGCACCTCAATGCACACATCCCCCTCCGTGAAAAGAATCGCTCCAGCTACAAAAAAGTACCGAGAGCGCCTTGGCTCACAAAATCCTTACTGAAATCAATCAACCGAAAAAATAACATGTTTTATAAATCAAAAACCCATCCATCACTAAAGAAAAAATATGAAAGCTACAGGAACATTCTTACTCGTATTCTCCGTCTATAAAAAAAGAATTATTTTACAAATAAATTTAATGAACATAAAAACGACATTAAACAAACATGGAAAATTATCAACAACGTACTGAATAAAGGCTCACCTAAAGCTCAGATCTCACAAATTGAACATAGCGGTTCTGTCATTTCTGAACCTAACCGTTTAGCCGAAATTTTTAACACATACTTTGCAAACATTGGAGAGAACTTGGCCAAAAACATTCCTCCTATAAATAAATCATTTCTCAATTATCTGGATAACCCAGTCTCAAACACGATATTTTTCACTCCCGTCACTGTTTACGAAGTTTTTAATATAATAAATGATTTACCAAATAAAAAAAGCCATGGCCACGATTCCCTAGACAACTGTATATTAAAACAAATAGTTTTTCAAATAGCAGAACCTCTAATGCACATTTTTAATCTGTCTCTAAACTCAGGTATGGTTCCCATCAAAATGAAAACTGCAAAAGTTGTCCCTATTTTTAAAAAAGGAAATAAACTCAGCCTTAGTAATTACAGACCCATCTCACTCCTAACTTCACTATCAAAAATCCTTGAAAAAATTATATACAAACGTACAGTATCCTTTCTTAAAGACAACAATATTTTTTGCAATTTCCAATTTGGATTCAGAGAAAAACACAGCACTTCTCAAGCAGTCTTAACTCTTATTAACACAATAACCAGCGCCATCGATAAAGCATTACACACGGTTGGAGTCTTCCTGGACTTCTCCAAGGCCTTTGACACTATTGATCACACTATTTTATTATATAAATTATCCCACTAC
This sequence comes from Heliocidaris erythrogramma, assembly GCA_025617745.1. Taxonomy (NCBI): domain Eukaryota; kingdom Metazoa; phylum Echinodermata; class Echinoidea; order Camarodonta; family Echinometridae; genus Heliocidaris; species Heliocidaris erythrogramma. The sequence continues at coordinate 32,533,346 of CM046866.1, read as the reverse complement.
GGGATTAGAGGAAAGGCCTTGGAGTGGTTCAGGAACTACCTTTCTAATAGAAACCAATATGTATCACTCAACGGGCACACTTCTTCTATTAAACCAGTAAATTGTGGAGTACCACAGGGATCTCTCCTTGGACCCTTGCTTTTTATCTTATATATCAATGACTTTTATAAATCTTCCTCCATTTTATCTTTCATATTGTTTGCTGACGATTCCAATCTCTTCTTTTCCCATCGAGACCCAGCAATTTTACTTTCAACAGTAAATTCGGAGCTGAAACGTGTTACGGATTGGATAAAAGCGAATAAGTTGTCTTTAAACCTAAATAAAACAAATTACATGCTCTTCAGCAATACTCTTCAATCCCTGCCTGGTAATATTCTTTTTGATAATATACCTATCGAAAAAGTGAAAACTACTAAATTCTTAGGTATAATAATTGACGATAAGCTCTCTTGGAAACCACATACTGATAACTTGTCAAATTTGATTTCGCGAAACATAGGAGTAATTAATAAGTTGAAATATCAATTCCCATCCTTCATTTTGTTGTCTCTTTACTTAACCTTATGTTTTCCACATCTTAATTATGGAATTCTAGCATGGGGCAACTCTACCGCGCAACAACTAAACAGATTACTATTACTTCAAAAAAAGGCCATGAGGATTGTATCTCTCACAGGTTATCTCTCACATACTGACCAGCTCTTTCATAGTAATAAAGTTCTCAAAGTGTCTGACTTATACCTTTATAATCTGGGTCAATTTATGTTCCAACTAATAAATAATGAACTTCCGAATGCTCTCTCGGACCTTTTCACAACTAACAATACACTCCACAACTATCCAACGAGACAATCAAACTTTTTCCATCTTCCACGCACGAGAACGCTCCTAGCACACAAAACATTCGTCTTTACAGGTCCCAAATTTTGGAACAGTCTCGATCCAGACCTTAAGGAAATAGAGAGACTGCACCATTTTAAAAAACAATTGAAATCTCTTTTGCTGAAACCTTATACTAGAATGCTGCATGGTTGCTGATCTCGATCTGTACTTCGCTTCTCTCTTCTCCCTTCTCTCTTCTTTCTTCTCTATCTCCCTTTTCTTTTCTCTCTCTCTCTCTCTCTCTCTCTCTCTCCACACACACACTCTCTCTATCTCTCTTTCACTCTATAGCTACTTAATTTTTATATGTTTTCTTTTGTTTCCATCTGCTGATTCCCGTCCTTTCTTTGTTTCTTCTCATCTAAATCTCTCCATTTTACTTTCCAGCTCCTTTTATCGCTAAATGGGGACCTAACTCGACAAGCCTCGCTTTTAATAGGTTCCCCCACAAGTGTATATACTGTATACGTTTATTACTTTTACTGGAAGATGTTCATTATACTGAGTTGTCATGATATATGTTTTATCCTTTGTATTATGCCATATGCTTATGTTTATATTTTTCTTGTACATATGTAAACCGATTGTGGAAACAAATAAAATCAAATCAAATCAAAATCAAATAGGTATATAATACAGAATAGAACACAAAACAAAACTGACATCAATAGTACAATTTCTGATATAATATTTAGGTATATGTCCACACCCACGTCGAAAATCCTATAGATAGAATTTCCCATAGGTCTCTATTTTATAGGTCCCATATATAGAGACCCATATATAGGTCTCTATTTTATAGGTCTCTATATAGGTTTCTATATGGAAATGGTATATGGGGCACCCACAGAATTCCTATGGGTGTCTATGATGGGACTGATAATCCTGTAGGTTTCTATTGGGCCAATAAGAAATCCTGTAGGTTTCTATAGGACCTATAGAAAATCCTATAGGACCAATAAGAAATTAATTAACTATAAGCTCAAGTAACTATAAGATTAATAAGATTTATATATATATATATATATATATATATATATATATATATTGTAAGGAAATAACATATACAACAGCTTTGGCAAATCTCGTGGAAATAAATACAATGTGAAAGGAATGAGAGAATAATGGTTGCGTAAACTTAAATCAAAGTTCCCCAGAGCTGTCCTCCCTTTTTGAAATTTTTGCAAAGGCTGAAAAAATGTCTCCGCCGGGAATCGAACCCGGGTCGTTGGCTTAGAACGCCAATGCCTTAACCACTAGACCACGGAGACGGGTTAGTGGTTTCGGCGACACCAGATTCAATTGACCGACAGATTGATAAATCTTCAACCTTATTAATTAATTCCTTTGTCGGGGGCAGGTGAGTTTTGAACAAGACAAGCCGCTTGTGCCTCAGCTGGATCCAAGCGAATGCTTTGAGATACATGTATACATTAGAATAATTATTAACAATATTGTAAGGAAATAACATATACAACAGCTTTGGCAAATCTCGTGGAAATAAATACAATGTGAAAGAAATGAGAGAATCAAAGTTCCCCAGAGCTGTCTTCCCGCCTGCCCCCGCCTACCCCGACAAAGGAATTAATTAATAAGGTTGAAGTTTTGTCAATCTGTCGGTCAATTGAATCTGGTGTCGCCGAAACCACTAACCCGTCTCCGTGGTCTAGTGGTTAAGGCATTGGCGTTCTAAGCCAACGACCCGGGTTCGATTCCCGGCGGAGACATTGTTAGTGGTTTCGGCGACACCAGATTCAATTGACCGACAGATTGACAAATCTTCAACCTTATTAATTAATGAATATATATATATATATATATATATAATATATATATATATATATATATATATATATATATGTATATATAAGAAGAAATGCTGGAAATGTGTCTACAGGGACAATCACGTGACATTATTAATCCTATCCTACTCCTTCAAATCCTATAACCTACAACCTATAGCTACTAAGGAATTGTATCACATTCATTATTCATTATACAGTATATAGGGACATAGTTATAGTGCTATAACTAGATTACACTTTTATTATTAAAACTAATTTTCACTTTTATTAATGAAATATGAAAAATGAATCGTGTAATACACTGCACGTATTTTCATGGATGGTATTTGGTTCAAAAGCATCATGTTGAGTTCTGAGATAGATTTGTTTATTCGTATGTTAGGTTCATGTAAAAACATTCATGGAATTGATAGTGTGAATCGTTATATTGAAACTTAGATTCACGCCAGACCTTTTAAATGGGATACAAAGAAATCTATCTACACTGCTTGGCCTGTTGAATAGGCTTTATTTTCACGTTCAACTAAGGGCGTGGTCCAGTATAAAAGACTTTACCTGAGTCTGAATCTTGGGATTAAGGAGTCAATTATTTCATTTTCGTATAAGAATGTTAAATAAATGGCATGGTATGAGAATGTTAAATGAATGACATGCCCTGAAAGATTTTTCGGCGTTCATAGACTTGTTTACTGCCTGGTGAGGTTGATTTTTATGGTTGTCTATTAGTGAAACATATGGGAAGTTTCACTGTAGTTGTAAACGTGTCTACTAAAATTTGAATGCATGCCAGATTTACACCTTCGGCATGATTTGTTCAGCCTTTCTTTCAAATAGGGAAAATGTTATGCTATTTTTCTTATTTTTATGTTCGTTTAGATATTAAACTTAAAGGTCACTTGAACTTTAAGTGAAAACAAAAATCGTATCAAACAGGGGAAGCAGGCATGTGGAGTTTGTTGTTTACTATTAAAGCCATAAAATACGAGCATACATCAGAGTTTATTCATTTGTTAAGGTATAGTGTGGGAGAAATCAATGCCACAGGGGGTGGGGGAGGAGGCAGGACAGTAACCTCAAGAGATTTTCTCTTTTACATGTACGTTGGGCTGCAGGGATGGGTCTTTGTGTACGGAGGAGAGGGGTTTGCATGGGGGACAGTCCGGTTTCTGCTCGCATTCACATTTCTTTCAGTGAATTATTTCGAGGAGGGACTGATGCTGCCAGTGATACTGTATGTGCTTTCAGCCTCTTTTAAATATATCCATAATGGTTGTTAATTTTACCTTAACTTCGGTTAATGTATAAGGGGAATGAGGGATGCAGCAACAAGGGCAAGGGTCTTTGAATGGTGTAAAACGAAAAGAAGTAGCATCGTATTGGGGTGGCCATGGGGTATTCAGTCATAATCATAACAAGGGGGTAGCTGTTATGTTTGGGACGGACTTAGAAATCAAAGTGGAACATATGTTAGTGGACAAAGAGGGGAAATATATCTTTTCAAAGGGCAAGTTCAGGGTGAAAAAATAATTTTGGGAAATGTCTATTCGCCTACAAGGGACAAAGAAAAGATACAATGTGAGTTTTTTTTTTAGAACTAGATAGAGTTATGTCCAGACTAACCGAGAATGGATACAAAATTCTAATAGGAGGGGATTTTAATGTTATATAATGAATATGGCGTTAGATTATTTTGGGTTAAAAACTGTGTCCAAAAGTAAGAGTAGGGATGCGTTATTGGGCATTTTTGATAAATTTGATCTTATAGACATATGGAGGAAAAGAAATCCAAATAAAAAACAATTTACATTTAGGCAGAAAACCCCAGTGGTTCAGACTAGATTAGATTACATTTTTATTTCTTCTACGCTAGAAAACAATGTGAAAAATTATGATATTTTATTCTCAGTTACGCCAGATCACTCTGGTATTAGTATAATCGCTGGGAGATTCTAAACTTGATTATGCTTTTGGAAAATCATATTGGAAATTCAACAACAGTTTATGTTTGGATACAGAATTTGTGGATAAAGTGAATTGTAAAATAAAAGAACTAGATGATACATTCATTTATGGGGAAGTCAAATCTCTAATCAAATCATATTACGGGATTTCGTTAAAATGAAATTAAGACAATATATTATAGAATATTCTAGTGAGAAGGCAAAAATGAGAAAGGATAATATTGGAAAATTAGAAATGGAAATTAAGGATTTACAAAATCAGATGTTAGAAACACCTATACGAAGATGATAAGTGATAAGATTGATGAGAAAAAGAAGGAATTAGAAAAATTATTCGACTTTGTGCGACAGGGGTTAAGGTGTGGTCTTGAGCACCATGGTCTGAAGAATTGGGGAGAAGAATGTAGAGTATTTTGAGCAGCTGTTAAAAACTAACTAAAAGAGAAGCGTAATTTGCGAAATTTATGACGAAGATAGGAATATTATAAAGGTAAAAATAAAATTTCAAAAATCTTAAGGAATTTTTATGAAAATTTATATGCTTTGAAAAAAGTGAAAATATTAGGGATATACTTTTAATAGAAGAAATCTGAAACGGAAAGAGGATTTAAATTACAAAGAGATATTATAAGTAAAATAAAAAGACTTGTAGGTTGGTGGAAGCAAAGGGATTTAACGATAACGGGTAAAAGCCAATTTTTGAACACTTACGTTTTGTCAAAATTTAATTACGTCTCTTCTCTCATTACTCTTCCAAAATATATTCTAGATGAAGTGGAACATATTTCCTTTGATTTTATTTGGAATGGGAAAGACAGAATAAAAAGGAAAATTATGTATCAGGTTTGGAGGTTTAAGAATGACAAATTATGAAACATTTATTAAAGCTCAAAGGGTTATGTGGGTTAAATGGCTATAAACTATTCAGGGTGGAAGATTTCTTTTGATTATTGTTGTAGGGCAGTCGGGGGAAGGTTCATATTTTTATGCGATTATGATATAAGTAAAATGACTTTTAAAATTTTGGAACCTTTTTATAAAGAGATATTGAGAGTGGCAAGAAATGGATAAATGTAGACATTTTGAAGATAAAATCAATCCCATTCTCTTCAACAATAAAAATATTTTGCAGTAGAAATAAAATGATTTTTCATGAGGACTTATTAAAGAAGGGGGTTGTCCAAATAGCTGATATAGTGGATGGAATACATATGAAACCGCATTCTCACTTTTGCAGGTTAGGTATTGAAAGCAAAGGATTATTGAAAATTCATGATATCTTTAAAGTTATTCCAAACGATTGGAAAATGAGAGATCATATGCAGGTTGACACTCATAACTTTAATAACTTGGGGGGGGGGGGGCAAATTGGCATATTGTCTAAATTGAAATCTAGGTCATAGTCAATATAATTATGATAAGAAAGAAATTAAAGAAATATATTGTAGACTAAGACGTACAGTAATTTGCAGTAAACATAGAGAATTTCAATACAAGTCACTACATGGTGCTTTATATACTAAAGAACACCTCTATAGATTTGGATTTGTCCCTGATAAATTATGCTCATTTTGTAAAAAGGAGGAGGAGACGTATCCACACTTATTTTTGTTTTGTGAACAAGTGCAACGAACTTGGCAAGAAATCATAAGTACTCTGGATTTGAGGGAAATAGACATCAGTAATTGGAATGTAATATTTTTAGGGATCGAAGGAAACTCTCATAGAATCAAAATGTGTAATTCTATTATTTTTATAATATATTATATATTTTTCTAGATCAGAAGGAGTGCTTCCTTCAATGAACTAAATTTTAAAATTTTAAAGATGATTTTAGATTATAAAGATCAAGAAGAGGAATCAGCAATAAAAAATGGTAAAATAGGGTTACATTTACTGAAATGGGAACAATTTAATATTTAAAGAATTATATTGTAGTACCTCATTTAATACCTTTCCGAATATCCTTTGTGCTGGTCATGCATAAGGAGTATTTTTGTTTTGCCTACCAATCTGAGAAATGGGAATGTGAGCAGGTACACCGGAATGGCGGGGGGGGGGGGGGGGCGCTTTGTTATATATGAAACTTTCCTTTTCATTTGTATTATTGATACTATGAAAGTTATGTTAATATTGTTAATTCATATTGTTTGCTATTATTTGTATATAATTGGAAATTCTTTATTTTGAAAAAGAGAAAAAATAAAAGATCAACAAAAACAAACGAAAAAATTGATCGGGTGAGCACATGCCCCGAAGCTTACTCTATTTATGCCGCTGGGCATAATAGTCTTTTGGGGTGTCATTATTTAACGAATATTATCCAGGTCAGGTGAGCTTTGGTCATTAGTTTCCTCCAAAGTAAATCTGTAGTAAAAAGTTTGAATACAAATTAATGCACACTTGCACAGCACAACCCATTGCATGTTTTCTCAGAAAAGTTGTTACTATAGGCCTGAGGAAATCTTTTTTTTTTTTTTGGGGGGGGGGGGGGAGTGTTATTTTATGATAATAATAAGTTCTTCAGAGCAATATGAATTTTTAGGTTATCAAATCTTTACGTCCTTCCATAATGACTGTGCGACAAGTGATTGGGAGTGATTTTTTTTTTGAGAGAAAGAGAATGACAGTGATTGGGCGGTGGGGGCGGGCAGGCTGAGAGGGTAGGAACTGTGTCTAACCAATCCAGCAAGTAGAGGTCATAGAATGTATATTTCACATTACATTTTTTTTTATTAATTTTTTTTAAAATAAATTATTTTGGATATGGTGCAATTTTTGTATGTATGGTGGAAAGGAAGCTCACCAACTGAGGGCGCACTTCTTGACAGTGTTTTGGAGCCAGAAGGGCGTTAAAGTCCCATCATTTGTAATTAATTGTACAGAGTTAACGCCCTTCTGGCTCCAAACAGCAACTCGCATGTGGAATTGAAGAATACGATCAAGCCTCAAGGCACTTAAAATTCGGTAAGAATTATAATTTAATCCCTAAAGGTTTTTGTTCTCTGTGGTGAAGTTGTGTTGTTCAAGATATTTGTGAGTGCGAAAATCTGGATTTTGAACAAATTCCAGGTCAAGCGACGAAGCCAGAGCCAAGCCCAAGGCAAGACCAAGCTAAATCCAGGGCCAGGCCAAAGTCTGATCATGGACCTCGCCTGAACTCGCCCGTCGGGGCATGCCATCATTGGCATGGATTTGGTGCGTGAGCTTGTGAGACAATTATAATTTTTATAACTAGAAATAGAATTTAATTCGTCATGAGAACGAATTAGGTGGTCCGTCTTTCAATTTGTATGATCATGATTGTAAGCAGGATGATCATAATAATGGGGAAATACTAAACTGAAGATAGGAAGTCAAGAATGCCATGAATCACGTGAATCATGTGAATGGAGATGCTTCTTGACTTGACTTTGACTTTGACTTTGACTTTGACTTTTGAGGACAGGAATGTAGAAAAATGTGCGAAACGGTCATTCTCTTATAGTTATAGGAAATACATATGCAGTAAATTGAGCAAAAATCAAGTAACATATAGTTGTTTATTATATTATTTACACTATTATGTGTTGTAGTGGTCATAAAAGATGGTGATATCATGGATATTTGTATAATTGTTTCAAATATATTAAATAATTGAATTTTCATCAAATTTTGGCATTTGCATTTTAATTTTGGGACATTTCGAGAAAATGATTGTGATTTTATCAAGTTATTGCACGTAGTTGATGGTTAGAAGTTAGAATAAAATGATTTTTTTTTTTATTTGTGCAAGATAATAATCATGATAATGTTGACAACAATGGCTATATTAGCTAATACTGTATGCCCAGTAATCGTCAAATTGGCAAAAATCCTACCTAGGATATCGAAAAAACAGTGAGCAGAACAGAGGTACTGAATTTCTATAGAGCGGAGGTATAAAGCCGTAAGAGCAACGAGCTGTACCGTCAACTGCTCGTGGCCTAGTGGTAAAGAAATCTGCATGGTCGAAGTATCCTTATTCTACACTGCACGTTCTACAATGTTGCTGGTTCGAATCCTGCACTTGACTGATATTTTTTTCAGTTATGAATTAACAATAGCGTTTATCCCGTTGAAAATGATTAGAATTTCAATAATAAAAACACAAGAAACTTGACTAAATATTCACTTGGTCAGGCGGATTTAATGGTGGCTGGGCATAATAACGATTTTGGCCACAACAATGATAAGATGCTCATATAAGTGATGACAATGACGATAATGATGTTAATGACAACATTTAGAACTGCAATGGTATCAGAACGATGTGCATGCAATGTTGTCCGTATCTTCTATTTTGTTGAGAAGTTGACAGGTGAAATATAAAGATATGCATGGTAAAACATGATATAAGATAAGATGGGAGAGAAATTAATGCATACTGTGAAATTAGGAGATGACAGAATCATGAGAACAAGAAATAAAGAACACAAGACAAAGAATGATGATGATGATGGTGATGACATTGATGATGATGATGATGGTGGTGATGGTGATGATGGTAATGGTGGTTGTGATGATGATAATGGTGATGATAATGGTGATGGTAATGGTGATGATAATGGTGATGATTATGATGATGCTAATGATATAATGATAAAATGATGATGCTGATATATATAATGATGATTGTGGTGATTATGGCAATGATGAAAATAATGGTGGTGATGATAATGGTGATGACAGTGATGATGATGGTGATAATGATGATGATTGATGGTGATGATGATAATGGTGATGATTATACTGATGATTATGGTGATGATAATGTTGATTATGATGATGAAGTTGATATAATGATGGTGATGAAGTTGATTTAATGATGATGGTGATGTGATAATGATTATGATTATAATGATGGTGATGATATATTAATAATGACGATCACGACGGTAATAATGATGATGTTGATGATGATAATGATGTTGATGATTATGATGGTGATGATAATCATGATGAAGGTGATGATGATGATTGATGATGTGACAATGGTGTTGATGATTATGAAGATGATGATATGATGATGATGGGGATTATGATGATGATGGTGATAATGGTGATGAACATGACTGGAATGGCATTGACCTTAACCATGCCAAAAATGAAAGAGAAATGACATTTCGTGAAGAAGGTATGACCATAAGTTGATTTTTACAAAATGGCGCCTGGATGACGTCACGATAATCTGATGACCTTGAAAAAAACGCGGGAATTTGACCTTATTAGGACTGATGACTGACGAAAATTTGATAATTGACTAAGCCAATTTGAGAAATTGTGATATCAATCACGGTGGGAACTGATCTCGTAGAGAATTGTCTCAGCTATAACATATCAAAATTTGGAAGAAAATCAACCACCTATTAATGAAATATCAAAAGAATACAAAAATGATGACATTGTTTTTTCAAAATGATATTTTTTAGTCTTTTTTTTTTTTAGTCGCAAATTCACTACACCATTGTAAAACCCACAAAAATCCCTGTAAGCAAGATTCGATGTACTTAAATTTGATAGATTACCCGGTACATGACTCATGGACTCTTCAACTCTTCTAAGCTTCAAATTTGGGGTTGCAGAGTTGAAAGGGAAATTTTAAATAATTATTTTCCTCTCGTGTATGAATGATTTACACGTAGTCTGGACCAATCTTCTGGTATACAAAACCTATTGAAGCCTATTCAACAGGTAAGCTATGTTGGAGTACAAGCTTATCTCAGATAAATTTGTACATGTGTAAGTGGGAGGACTTGCAAAAATTGCATTACCTGTAATTTTAAAAAAGATTGTTCTGTCATGAAATGAATAGAGGGTCAAGAGATATTTTCAGTATTAAAAAAAAATGAATTGAGATTTATGTGTCTGACATCATACATGAAATGACAAAACTAAAAATTGCCAGTGGGAGATTTTACCTCATACAGTCCAAATCTAATTTTAAAATTTGGTCTGAAATTTCTTGCTTGGACTAAACACTTTGAAACGTTTTTAAACTTGAATTCATTAGTATATAGGTCGTATAGGCCATAGTTCACTTATGGAAACTTTACTGACATAATTTGTAAACAAATCTTTCGGCATACCTTTGTTTTTTGTTAAGTTTAAAGTTTATATCAGATTTCTGATAAAACATGAATGTATAATATTGAAGATGCATCGGATATGGATGTACATTATGCTTGAGCAATATGACGTAAAAACACGAATATGACAAGCAACGAAGCGTAAAGAAGATGAGAAAGAATAGAATAAGAAGAAGGAAACAATTCTATTTCTCAAACAAGTAATAAGTTCATATACTGTATACACTTGAACACAAGTTATTTAGTTATTTAAGAACATGGTATACAGTCAGAAATATGATAGGATGAAGGAAAAGATGATATGAAGGAGAAGCTGAAATGAACGAATTAGAAAGTAAAAGAATGAAATAGGCTGAATAGATAAAAGAGGGAAAGGGGTACGAGTTAACACTGCAGTAGCAAACATGAATGAAAAGTTAATGGGCAAATTAATGTGGAAAATTAATGCCATGCAGAGAATTGCTTTGCTTTAATTGTATTTGCATACGTGTACGTTATTGTACTGTACTATTTTCATGTTGATTTCTGTTATGCTGACTAGTAGAAAAAAAATTTTGACGATTTTATGCGGATCAGAATGAATAAAATCAAAATTATCAAGTTAAATTATCAAGTTAAATTATCAAGTTAAATTATCAATTACATCAAACACAACTGATATCATTTTTGATGATGTTACATAAGGCTGACACAATGATAAGTGTAAGACACACTTTATTTCTTCAAAAAAAAAAAAGTAGATGTAACTGTATGAATAAATAGGGGGGGGGGGCCTTAAATATAACAGATTAATATTAAGTTAAGAATATTATGCTTTTATTTGAAGAACAAGGTGTATTGTAAATATTCCTTTTCAATGTATTTGAAAATATCATTTGATATTGAATATACTGTAAACTATATTTGTTTAATGTAAACTGTGCTGCACTTGGAGATTGATAGAGCTTATTTGCAATAAAACGGTCTTGTATTATTGACATTGTACAGGAAAGAACTAGTGGATGATAAGATTACTTGCTGTAGCTTGTCTGTGTTGAAGAACCGGTTCCAGTTTAAGTACTGTATAATTTTTTATCTGTATAACCTTTATTCAGTGCTTGACGTTTGTTTGATAAAAAAGCCCTAATTAAAGTTTATTCATTATCTGTCATCTTGTGACATAGAATTAAGGCCAAATTAAGAATGAGTTAGTTTCTTTTATAAGATTATGGAAATAAGAATGAAAATCAGTGGATTGAATACTATTAATTCGTAGTAGAGCATTGTTCTTCTTCTAAATTGATGATCTACATGTAGCTAGCTGTGTTTAGAGTAAGAGAATCTTTTTTTTGTTATTAAAAAACTATAAGAAGTTGTAGCACTCTGCCACAGCACTCTTGGGGCTGTATGCAAATGCAGTGTTATAATTTTCCTTTCAGCTCTGTTTGTAATTTATGTGGCATGTGATAGCTGTGTAAAAACAAATATTTGACCTTCTGTGACCAAGTAGGTCACATGGTCACCTAGGACACATTGAATTAAAAGAATTAGAATTTAAAGTAGGAATGGGGGGGGGGGGGGGGAGCATCTGCCCAAGCCTTTCATCCCATCATGAGCCTTGGAAGCAGGATTTCCTCATCCGTTGTATAATTACGGTTATATGGAGCTGTTTTCTTATGTTCTGTTTTAAAACTTCTCATTGTGATATTTTAATACTTTGTAGAAGCAAGATGTACATCCTGTTTTGGGCTGTGGAATTAACTTTCAGATTTAAATGTCACATTAAGTGTTAATTAAGTTTTGTTTGTAACATTTTTAATCTCATCATTGTGCAATTTCTTGCTATTTCTGTATATTTCTAGGTCTAGACGTGGTACATAATATTCCTTGAAGATGAGTGGTCGGCTAGCTGGTAAAGTGTGTCTGGTAACTGGTGCAACCAGAGGTATAGGCAAAGGAATTGCTCTGCAGCTTGGAGAAGCAGGGGCTACAGTGTACATCACAGGTAATCACGTACATGTAATAATCACATAATACATGAACAACCTTGTTCCTGGAGACAATGGGTTCAGAACTTATATTAGAGTCACAAGTCTTTAAATTGAAATTATGTCAGCAGCCAATTTCCTACCGTAGCGAATGCAGTGGTTTAGATGGAAGAAGCTTATAGCTGATGGTGATATTATCATTCTAGAGAGATTTTTTTTGTCAGAATCCTATATTTTTTCCAGTTGTAGGCAGTGAGTTGAGATTGATTTTTTTTTAAATATGAAGACCAGGGTTTTCTGCTTTGCATGTACCTAGGAGACCTCAACACCATCTTACATTTACATTTGTGAAAGACGATTGGGATGGTCCCAGACAATATGACTATACTTGATTATGCTTCTCCAGAAAACAAACATGGCACAAAGCTGCATTGCAAATATTTGAAGACAAACAGTCCAGCTTCTCAATTTGTGCAATCAAATTTTGTAAAGTCATAGAGGCTGTATTGTATAATAAATTTAACTATTTCAAATTTCATTATTTACATTTTTTAAATAATTGTTTTCAAAAATGCTATGAGAAGATTTCCTATCTCAGTATTATAGGTGTAAAACCTTGTGCAACACCTTTTATACCTGTAAAGATTAATTTACAGCAATAAATCGATGTATCTACCTATTTGCTAGTTTCCCAAACTATGCCGTCAATCGAGAAAAACTAAGTCAGAAACGCGCATGCCCCTGCTCGTGCGCGCGCTCTCCCCGTCTACCTATAGGATCGCGCAGCCGCCATGCTCTTCCTCTTCCTTTCTCACCCGTCAGAGAAGTGACATCTATGAGCTAAGTCTTAACCTAAATTGCGAGATTTTTACCTCCAAAAGCGTTTTTGGTTGCTATTCGCAATAAAAATCCCGTTCACCAAGTTTTCACACTCATTTTGGTGTATCGGATTTTTCCTGAGTCAACCTCCTTCACGGTATTTTAATCAATTTACTTTGCCGCTTTTCTTCCCCTTCTGGGCGTTACTCACAGACGGTGTACTAGTACACTGTGTCGGGCTCCCCCCCCCGTGTCTGTAGGTGGTTGATTCAACGCGCTTAGACAAGCGGTCTTATCAAAACGTTGTGTTCTCCGTAATAGGAGTTTATTCCCACTCCGTATTGTGAGTTGGTTGTTAACTTATATATATAACTTATATAAATTAGTTATAATTTTCTTGATTTATTACATTCATGTTGACTGTGGTTATAGAAAATGGCATGTTCTTTCAAGATGTTTTCTGACTTTCCATATCCATATTCCCTCCATATTCTGATTCGTAGCTAAATTGTTTTTTAATGTGATTCATTTTGTCAGGAAGGACATTAAAACCAAGGGGAGATGCCGTAGGAGGGTCATTGGAAGAAACAGCAAGAGAAGTAAGTCAGTCCTCCCATCTTACACCAGGGCCCCGTTTCATGAAACTTATCAGTAACAACTGCCACATTTCCATGACAAATTTTCTCTCAGCCAATCAGATGCAAGGATTTCAGTAGCTTGTAGAAAATATTGCAACTTGTTATTGATAACCAGTTTCATGAAACGGGGCCCTGAATAAACCCCTTTTTTATCACCAACCCTACTCAATATGAATTCACTAATATGAACAGAAAGGGCAAACACTTTATTGCAAAATTTGTGTCTATTTTAGTTGCAGCATAGTACAAGAAATGGTCCATGGAATGGATATTTAAAGGAGAATAAGCAATAACATTTAAAATTTGCATGTTAAACGGATACGCCAACAGGTGGCTGTGGGGAAAGTCAGGATTGCGTAAGCCCCATTCACTCGTACACACAGTTTGTGCGTTGAACGCGTTCGTCGGACTACTGGGATTACATTTCAGACTCCACAAAGCCGACCGAATCTCGCACGAGAGCTCGAGTTCAGGCGGAGCGTGCACGTTTTGCGGCAACTAGTCTGTCCGAAGTTTGCGCCCCGCGCCTATTGCAAGGTAAAGTGGACATTTGAAAATATTGAAAACCTAATCACATCCACTACTGTGCATGGTACTTGTATGTAATAACCATGGTGGGGGGGGGGGAGTTTCTAATTAGTTTTTTTTTGTTAAGACATTTTCAAAAATCACAACAAGTTCAGTTCAGTTCAGTTTAGTTTATTTCCATTTACTCAAGAAAAGCCAACATAGAACATTAAAGAGCAACACACAGTTACCAGACATTCACAAGAAGGGACAAGCTACATGTTGAATTCAGTGAGAGACCAAGGAGATAGAAGATAGCGCACAAATTCCATGACCAAATAAATACTATGAGTATTCTAAGCATAATAAAGCAAGCGACGCACCCTGTCTGATTGAGGCGAGGCAAATAAAAGATTAAACAAGGAGAGAGGACTTGGCGAATATTTTTTTTCCCATGCTAAAAACAAACTTTCTCCAAGCAATTTTAAATGCATAGAGGCTCCGTTAATCATTCCTTTCTGTGCTTTTATGTTCATGTAGATAGAAGACAGAGGAGGCAAGTGTGTTCCAGTCCAGTGTGACCACTCCAAAGATGACCAGATCAAATCACTCTTTGATAGGATCGAGAAGGAACAGAAAGGTCGTCTGGATGTCTTAGTCAACAATGCATATGCTGCAGTCACGGTTAGTCCACAAAGATACAAGTAGGATGAGAAGTGTTAAGATAGGGGCTTAAAGATCACATTACAAGAAAATTCCATCAAAGTAAATATTGGCTTAATACTTTTTATTGCATATATGGCATAAATTAAACAAGGTTATCCAAATTCAACGCTTCATGGAAACATTTGAATTAATGATTATTATCAATTATAAAACGGTAAAATACAGCCCCCGATATAGCAGCTGAAGAGCTCCTCGAATGCTGCTGAGATGTGTGACGACACATCAGGGGCCAGTCCTGTCTAAGCAGACGATGTCCCATAACATCTTACACATTTTTCAGTGCCTGTTTTGTCATCTCCTCTTCACTTATTTCTCTTACTTGACTAGCGTCAGTCTTAATGTTAGTCTGTTGCCTCACTCTTAACTTCGTGTATGGTATTATTTTGATGAAACATGCAGCGTTAAAAAAATAAAGGAATCAGTCACTTGTAAACAAAATAAGACGCCATTGTATTTTCAGCTGCTTGCACCGGGGCACGCTCGGCGTTTCAAGAGGGAACGAATACCATCCGTGCTATTATTCGGAGGGCTTTTCAATTTGAAAATGGGGTTTATTTCATTGATCATTGACCCTTCTCCTATGTATTTACAACCAAACGGTTTTTAGTTATCAGAATCACTTTCACTTTCCCTTTTAGAATGGTGTGAAATAAGGTCATGTTTAAATATACCAAACTCTTTATAATTTGATAAATAATTGCATTGCAATTACGTTCATTTATTATAGGACGTCGTCTGCTTAAGCAGGATCGATCCCTAGTGTGACAACATCAAAACATCGCTATATTTCTGGCGAATCCTCAGATATTTATGTTTTTATAATCATCAGATACGCAGTTGACATAAAACTTATACGATTGCCATCTGTAAGCTCCCCAGTTTCTAGTGATACATTAATTGCCATATTTGTGATTTTCTTGTAATGTGATCTTTAAGTAGAAAGAGAATATGATTTGCTTTTTATTCCTACTCCTCCCAATGCTTTAAAGATAAATTTGAAGTCTGATCATGTGACTGCAATGTGAAAGAAATTACTGAGAAAGGTAGATTGTCAGGTAATGAGAATAGTTTTGTATTTTTGAGGTTTTAGAATCATCAAAATGATGAGAAATCTAGTAAATCACATACAGCTAGTGAACAGCACTGCACACAGAAATTGCTATGTGGGACTACACACGTGGCAAAAGTTTGGTCAAAACTTATTGGCCATTTCTAATAATATTCGAATAACAGCATTTGAAGAGAAATCCTTGATAAGGGACATGATACTCTTCCACAAAGACATTTTTAAACAAACTATTTTACACCTTTTTCTGAACTCAACTTTCTCTGAAGGATGGTGATTTCACATTGCTCTAAGACTACAAAATCAGGTGATGCTGAATAAACTTTGCTCTTTAATACCGTCTAATCTGATTGTTTGAAAATGAGGAAGAACAAAACTTGCACTGCAGATTCTAGGGCAACTATATCCTGGACTACTACCCCAGACAGGTATCCTCTTGTATTAGTCCATGGGCCAGAAACCGAAAAGGTCCCCCCCCTTAGGCACAATTTTAAATGATGTTTTTCTGTTAGCTAGGACCCTCAGCTATCAGAATCTGCTTGTTTGCCATAAAGTTGGTGGTGGGTGTGGCCACCAGGGCCGTTACCATGGTAACGGATCAAGAAAAATATGAATTTCAGGAAAAGTCATATAATTCCAATTCACGAATCTAAAAATACTTGGTAAGCATCCTAATATATGTATTTTAAGGTGCCCAATCGATTGCAACCATAATCAGAGCCATTTAAAGTCATGGGCGTGTCCAAAAATGGCCGTTACTATGGAAACGGTACGATAAAAAGCGGGTATTTTTGACAACTTTCTAAACTTATAAATATGAAATAGCCAAAAAGGTGTATGCACAAGCCTAAAGTATGTTTTTCTATTAGCTGGGACCCTCAGCTATCATAATCTGCCTATTTCATGTACAGTTGGTGGTGGGTGTGGCCTGTAGGACCGTTAGTTACTATGGTAACACATCAAAAATACTGGATTCTTAGAAAATACTGCATCTTTGTAATTCAATAGCTATAAAATATATGGTAAGTATCCTATTATGTGTATTTCAAGCTGCCTGATAGATTGCAATCACAATCTGAGCCATTTAAAGTCATGGGCGTGTCAAAAAAGGCCGTTGCTATGGAAACGGTCCAACAAAAAGCTGTTATTTGTGAAAAAATCTATAACTAACCATTCCAAAATAGAAAGAAAAAAGTGTCTGCACAGTCTTTGATAATGTTTTTATGTTAGTTATGACCCTCAGCTATCATAATTTGCTTGTTTGACATCAAGGTGGTGGTGGGCGTGGCCGCTAGGGCCGTTACCATGGTAACACATAGCGAAATACTGGAATTTAGAAAATACAGTATATTGGTCATTTAGCAGCATAAAATATATGGTAAGGCCTCTAATATATGTATTTCAAGCTTCCCCACTGATTCCAACCACAATCAGAGTCATTTGAAGTCATGGGCGTGTAAAAAAGGGCCGTTGCTATGGAAACGCTCCCACAAAATGCTGATATTTGTGGAAAAATATCTATGATTAATCAATACAAAATAGAAAACAACTGTCTGCACAATCTTAAATAATGTTTTTCTGTTAGCTAGGACCTTCAGCCCTCATATTCTCCCTATTTTACATAAAGTTGGTAGTGGGCGTGACCACTAGGGTTGTTACCATGGTAACACACCAAGGAATTGAATTTTAGAAAATACTATATATCTGTAATTCAACATCACAAAAACAAATTGTACCCATATAACTATATGTATTTTGGGGTGCCCGTTTGATTGCAAATAGAATCAGAGTCATTGGAAGTCACCGTCATGTCAAAACATGGCTGTTGCTATGGAAACAGTATGATAACAATTGAAAATTTCAACACAACACGAAGAACAAGTGTATGTACAGCCTAAAATGGTGTTTATCTGTCAGCTATCATAATCGAAAGCTTCCTAGTAGCCACAAAGTTGGTTTTAGAATAATAGATAATAATAAATTTATCTTACTTACCCAGGATAACCACATCAGTAATATTACTGCCCTGCAACTATCATTGCCTTGTACACATTTCATACATCTGGGTCAAGCAAAACAGAAGTGGGCAAAACATCTTGCCCAGGGATGTAAGCACCGATCAAGGATCGAATCCAAGAGCTCTCGTATGAGAGTGAAAGGCTTTCAGCAATATATATACCACAGTGCTTCCACCATGTATTTGTTATGTAACGAAGTACAATGTAGGCATCTAATTATACACAATTGAAGCTGCGCCTTTAATTGCAATCAAAAGCCGGATTAGTTTAGGTCAGTCATATAAAAAAATATGCCGTTGCTAACGGAAAAGAATGATAAGAAAGCTAATATTGATTTTTAGGAAAGGGATATTTATGTATCTAAATAATGAATTATGAACAAGTGCAACTGTCCTATTGGTTCAAATCCAGATCAAGGCCTCATCAATCAAGATCATGCCTGGTAGGACACTTGCTATGACAAACGAAGATGCAAATGTTCAAATAGATATGCAAGGCTTCTGAAAATTCATTGTATTTTATAAGCCAATTCATATTGAAAAGGTACCATTGTACCTAGAGATACTCTCATCTACTGTGTTGTCGCATTACAGTATTAACTTTGACCACTTGGTAGGTGGTGTACTGTGGCTGTGAGCACCAAAAGCACATCTTTAAAATATTGGCATTTCAGAAAGTGGCATTGTTTTAGTTTAACATTATTTTAAAACAATATAACAGTATAGACATGCTAGATATCTCCATTTCAAGCAGCCTGAATGATTGCATTGAAAATGTTAATCATTTATTCCCAATGATCATATCCAAATATGGTCGCTGCTAAGGCAGATTATGATCGAGAAATCTATATTTAGGAAATAGTGGCATATTTCTGTGATTTCACAACACGAAAGATAATGTTAGTGATGATATATTTTTATCAAGTTAATTTCTGACTGTACTGCTAACTGCAATTAATGTGTCGGTTTTGAGTTCACGGTCATCTGTGAAATGATAACTGAGGTACATAAGTGTCCACACCCAGTTGACATGAGTGAGAGCTACTTGTATTCCACTTTGCCCCTTCAAGGAGTTCTATAAATGGATGTCATTAGGAATCAGAAGTTAGAGAGCATCCTTGGGATAGAGGTACGAAACATTTTCAGCAGAATTCCTCTTGCAGCAACACCCACTACTTTGGATGAGGTTGAGGATTACCCATCAATCAGAGTTATCATGAAGAACAGATACAATAAGGCATTGACAGACTTCATAATTACATACCAAACTATACTAAGTAAATCTGAATTCCCTCTAGGGTGAAGTGAGGATTCACTCATCTTCATCCTAACCATAGAGACATTACTCAAGTATTGCAAAAATGTATTCTCTTCTAACATAGTGGTGGAGGTATAGATGGCACCTATATCTCCATCCTGAGTTCTGACTTTATTCTGCCAAACCAAACCGGGGGAGGGTTGGATAATCTCCTCACCATGACCTTCTTAGCATGTGATTCAAGCCAGATAAGAGTGCCTCACCATATCAGACTTGTAAGAAAGTCAACCAAGTTTTAATAAGAGAATACTCAGTTCAAGTAAGGCTGCAGAACGCCTTAAAGCTGTAAAAGATAGATAGACAAACCTGCTGGTGTTCACTAATTTCACAATATTATGGACTTAGCCACTAAACTCTGCCAAAAATATACCCCATCCTTTATCCAACCATGCTTAAGGCAAGATAGTATTAGAGGAACAATCTCACAAACTATTGGTCATATCTCCTCTAAAGCCAAAAGAACTGCAGCTTACCTGTAAAGGGCAACCAATATAACTTATAGGTCTTATGGTCCCCAACACATCAAGTCCATGGCTAATATACATGTACCCCTCTCATGCAAGTCATGAGAATGCTGAGCTGCAGTTGCACCACAGGCCTTCTCAGTGACACTTTTGAATACCTTCTAGCAAATATTTATAAAAAACTCCAGACAGGTATAAACACTTTAATCCTGGACTTGATCTATGATGAGGCACCCAAAAATTCAATTCTTTGGCCCTGTTTCTGATGAAGTCCAAATCCTAGACCACCTTGGTCATGCTGTTAATCCTTAATGAACATGCAGATTTCTTATGGGTAGGATTAGGGGAAAATATGCTAAATTCTATTCCAATCCTCTCAGATTTATTTCAAGTGGACAGGTTTAGCTACAGACCGACAAGTTTATCATCTTATGAAAATATTAGGTTCTGTGACTGAGGTGAATCCATCTATTAAGCCTCCATTGCCTGCCTCCCTCCCAACGCCAAGGCATAGAGATGGAAGCATAACTACTCAAGTACAGCTAACCAGTTACGATCACATGTTGTTACTGCAACGGTCCCCCACATGGACACCAACATCTTGCCCGGAGCTATATCCGAACACGCGAACAATTAAATGTCTTTGCAACATAATTGCTGCTGTGTAATAACAAAAATCTGTCACCTTTTTTTTTTAATTGCTCAGTTTTCATAATAATACTAGCATGGCAACAACCCTGTTTTGACATTACTATGGCCTTAAGTGATTTGGGTTATGACTGTAATAACTCTGGCAGTTTATGATATATCAAGACCAATATTTTGTGTTTTCTATTGTTGAAACAGAATATATATATGTAATTTTCAAACAATTTCCAATATTTTGATGATGCGTTGCCATAGTAATGGGGCTGGTGCTCACACCCACCATCGGCGTCAGTTTGAGACCAAATGGATAATAAGAATTATAATAGTGTACCTGACTGTGACCTTGAAAGCACAAAAAAAAATTGCACTCAAAAGAGCTGCTTGATATAGATGTAATGCCTACTAAATATTTTCACGTTGTTGAATTACACATATATGTTATTTCCTATCTTATTACCATGGTAACAGCCCTAGTGGTCGCCCAGTATCCACCTTTGTGGCAGTCAGGGAGGATATGATATCCAGGGTCCTAGCTTACGTACAGGTGGAAAAACATCATTTCAGGTTGTGGAGACCCTTACTTTATAAAGTGCACTGGATAGTTACATATTTTTTCACTACTATTTATAAATTCACCATAACATTTCTATAGCAACAACCATCTTTTGACTTCCAATGACTTCCAATGACTCAGATTTAGATGACAGATAAACACCATTTTAGGGTGTACATACACTTGTTCTTTGTTTTGTGTTGATTAGTTACAGAAATATTCAATTTTTATCATACTGTTTCTATAGCAACAGCCATGTTTTGACATGACGGTGCCTTCCAATGTCTCTGATTCTACTTGCAATCAAACGGGCACCCCAAAATACATATAGTTGGATGGTTACAATTTGTTTTTGTGATGCTGAATTACAGATATATAGTATTTTCTAAAATTCAATTCATTGGTGTGTTACCATGGTAACAACCCTAGTGGTCACGCCCACGACCAACTTTATGTAAAATAGGAAGAATATGAGGGCTGAAGGTCCTAGCTAACAGAAAAACATGATTTAAGATTGTGCAAACAGTTTTCTTTTTTGTATTGATAAATCATAGATATTTTCCACAAATAGCAGCATTTTGTGGGACCGTTTCCATAGCAACGACCCTTTTATACACGCCCATGACTTCAAATGACTCAGATTGTGGTTGGAATCAGTGGGGCAGATTAAAATACATATATTAGAGTCCTTGCCATGTATATTTCATGCTGCTAAATGACAAATATACGGTATTTTCTAAATTCCAGTATTTCGTTATGTTACCATGGTAACGGCCCTTGCGGCCACGCCCACCATGAACTCTATGGAAAACAGGCAGATTATGAGAGCTGAGGGTCCTAGCTAACAGAAAAACATGATTTAAGATTGTGCAGACAGTTGTTTTCTATTTTGTATTGATAAATCATAGATATTTTCCACAAATAGCAGCATTTTGTGGGACCGTTTCCATAGCAACGACCCTTTTATACACGCCCATGACTTCAAATGACTCAGATTGTGGTTGGAATCAGTGGGGCAGATTAAAATAAATATATTAGAGTCCTTGCCATGTATATTTCATGCTGCTAAATGACAAATATACGGTATTTTCTAAATTCCAGTATTTCGTTATGTTACCATGGTAACGGCCCTTGCGGCCACGCCCACCATGAACTCTATGGAAAACAGGCAGATTATGAGAGCTGAGGGTCCTAGCTAACAGAAAAACATGATTTAAGATTGTGCAGACAGTTGTTTTCTATTTTGTATTGATAAATCATAGATATTTTACACAAATATAAGCATTTTGTGGGACCGTTTCCATAGCAACGGCCCTCTTTTACACGCCCATGACTTCAAATGGCTCAGATTGTAGTTGGAGTCAGTGGGGCAGGTTGAAATACATATATTAGAGGCCTTATCATATATTTTATGCTGTTAAATTACAAATATACAGTATTTTCTAAATTCCAGTAATTCGTTATGTGTTGCCATGGTAACGGCCCTAGCGGCCACGCCCACCATGAACTCTATGGAAAACAGGCAGATTATGAGAGCTGAGGGTCCTAGCTAACAGAAAAATATAATATAAGATTGTGTAGACACCTCTCTGTCTATTTTATACTGATAAGTTTAGATTTTTTTCCAAAATATAAATTTTTTATGTTACCGTTTCCATAGTAACGGCCATTTTTTGACATGACCGCGACTTCAAATGACCTAGATTTTGGTTTCAATCAATCAGGAAACTCAAAATACATATATTTAGATGCTTACCAGTCATTTTTCAAATTTCTGAATTAGAAATATTGGGTATTTTAGTAAATTCCTATATTTCCTTGATGCGTTGCCATGGTAACGGCCCTGGTGGCCACACCCACCACTAACTCTTTGGCAAACAGGCAGATTCTGATAGCCTAGGGTCCTAGCTACCAGGAAAACATCACAAAAAAATGTGCCTAAGGGGGGGGAGGGGGGTCTACGTTGGCCCATAGACTATATGGGTACAGTATGGGTAATTACTTTGGGGTTGTTTTATATGGGGATAGTTTGGGAGTGGGAAGTGGGGGGGGGGGGGGGGGGGGGGTAGAACTCTAGGCAGTATTTGCCAGGGGAAGTTGTGTGGGATTGTCTTGGGGGGAGGGGGTAGTTGTCTTTGGGCATGATAGTCCAGGGGAGTGTTTTATCAAGTGTTTTGTCAGTGATTTTTTTTATGGGTGCCGGAGGCATTATGTTTTCGGGTTGTCTGTGCGTGCGTCCGTCCGTCCGTCCCACTTCTCGTTACCGCGATATCTGAAGAATCATTTGAGGTAGGAACCTCAAACTTGGTACTAGTATGTTTCCCTATACGAAGATGAACTGATTAGATTTTGGGGTAAGTAGGTCAAAGGTCAGAGGTCAATTTACATGAAATTTACATGAAATTACATAAAAATTCTTGGTTTTTAGCACCGTTACCACGATATCTCAAGAACTGTTTGAGATAAGAACTTCAAACTTGGTACTAGTATGTTTCCCTATACGAAGATGAACTGATTAGATTTTGGGGTAAGGAGGTCAAAGGTCAGAGGTCACAGAGGTCAATTTACATGAAATTACATAAAAATTCTTGGTTTTTAGCACCGTTACCGCGATATCTCAAGAACTGTTTGAGGTGAGAACTTCAAACTTGGTACCAGTATGTATCCCCATAGAAAGATGAACTGATTAGATTTTGGGGTAAGGAGGTCAAAGGTCAGAGGTCACAGAGGTCAATTTACATGAAATTACATGAAATTCTTGGTTTTTAGCACCGTTACCGCGATATCTCAAGAACTGTTTGAGGTGAGAACTTCAAACTTGGTACCAGTATGTATCCCCATAGAAAGAGGAACTGATTAGATTTTGGGGTAGGTAGGTCAAAGTTCAGAGGTCACAGAGGTCAATTTACATGAAATTACATGGAATTACTGGTTTTTAGCACGGTTACGATTTCTGAAGAACTATTTGAGGTAAGAACTTCAAACTTCGTACCAGTATGTATCCCCATAAAAAGATGAACTGATTAGATTTTGGGGTAAGGAGGTCAAAGGTCAGAGGTCACAGAGGTCAATTTACATGAAATTACATGAAATTCTTGGTTTTTAGCACCGTTACCGCGATATCTCAAGAACTATCTGAGGTAAGAACTTCAAACTTGGTACTAGTATGTTTCCCTATACGAAGATGAACTGATTAGATTTTGGGGTAAGGAGGTCAAAGGTCAGAGGTCAATTTACATGAAATTTACATGAAATTACATAAAAATTCTTGGTTTTTAGCACCGTTACCACGATATCTCAAGAACTGTTTGAGATAAGAACTTCAAACTTGGTACTAGTATGTTTCCCTATACGAAGATGAACTGATTAGATTTTGGGGTAAGGAGGTCAAAGGTCAGAGGTCACAGAGGTCAATTTACATGAAATTACATAAAAATTCTTGGTTTTTAGCACCGTTACCGCGATATCTCAAGAACTGTTTGAGGTGAGAACTTCAAACTTGGTACCAGTATGTATCCCCATAGAAAGATGAACTGATTAGATTTTGGGGTAAGGAGGTCAAAGGTCAGAGGTCACAGAGGTCAATTTACATGAAATTACATGAAATTCTTGGTTTTTAGCACCGTTACCGCGATATCTCAAGAACTGTTTGAGGTGAGAACTTCAAACTTGGTACCAGTATGTATCCCCATAGAAAGAGGAACTGATTAGATTTTGGGGTAGGTAGGTCAAAGTTCAGAGGTCACAGAGGTCAATTTACATGAAATTACATGGAATTACTGGTTTTTAGCACGGTTACGATTTCTGAAGAACTGTTTGAGGTAAGAACTTCAAACTTCGTACCAGTATGTATCCCCATAGAAAGATGAACTGATTAGATTTTGGGGTAAGGAGGTCAAAGGTCAGAGGTCACAGAGGTCAATTTACATGAAATTACATGAAATTCTTGGTTTTTAGCACCGTTACCGCGATATCTCAAGAACTATCTGAGGTAAGAACTTCAAACTTGGTACCAGTATGCATACCCATAGAAAGATGAACTGATTAGATTTTGGGGTAAGGAGGTCAAAGTTCAGAGGTCACAGAGGTCAATACATGAAATTACATGAAATTCTTGGTTTTTAGCACCGTTACCGGGATATCTCAAGAACTATCTGAGGTAAGAACTTCAAACTTGGTACTAGTATGTTTCCCTATACGAAGATGAACTGATTAGATTTTGGGGTAAGGAGGTCAAAGGTCAGAGGTCAATTTACATGAAATTTACATGAAATTACATAAAAATTCTTGGTTTTTAGCACCGTTACCACGATATCTCAAGAACTGTTTGAGATAAGAACTTCAAACTTGGTACTAGTATGTTTCCCTATACGAAGATGAACTGATTAGATTTTGGGGTAAGGAGGTCAAAGGTCAGAGGTCACAGAGGTCAATTTACATGAAATTACATAAAAATTCTTGGTTTTTAGCACCGTTACCGCGATATCTCAAGAACTGTTTGAGGTGAGAACTTCAAACTTGGTACCAGTATGTATCCCCATAGAAAGATGAACTGATTAGATTTTGGGGTAAGGAGGTCAAAGGTCAGAGGTCACAGAGGTCAATTTACATGAAATTACATGAAATTCTTGGTTTTTAGCACCGTTACCGCGATATCTCAAGAAATGTTTGAGGTGAGAACTTCAAACTTGGTACCAGTATGTATCCCCATAGAAAGAGGAACTGATTAGATTTTGGGGTAGGTAGGTCAAAGTTCAGAGGTCACAGAGGTCAATTTACATGAAATTACATGGAATTACTGGTTTTTAGCACGGTTACGATTTCTGAAGAACTATTTGAGGTAAGAACTTCAAACTTCGTACCAGTATGTATCCCCATAGAAAGATGAACTGATTAGATTTTGGGGTAAGGAGGTCAAAGGTCAGAGGTCACAGAGGTCAATTTACATGAAATTACATGAAATTCTTGGTTTTTAGCACCGTTACCTGGATATCTCAAGAACTATCTGAGGTAAGAACTTCAAACTTGGTACCAGTATGCATCCCCATAGAAAGATGAACTGATTAGATTTTGGGGTAAGGAGGTCAAAGTTCAGAGGTCACAGAGGTCAATTTACATGAAATTACATGGAATTAGTGGTTTTTAGCACCGTTACCGCGATATCTCAAGAACTATCTGAGGTAAGAACTTCAAACTTGGTACCAGTATGCATACCCATAGAAAGATTAACTGATTAGATTTTGGGGTAAGTAGGTCAAAGGTCAGAGGTCACAGAGGTCAATTTATATAAAATTACTGGTTTTTAGCCTCGTTATCAAATATTTCTAGAAGAGTTTGAGCCATCAACTGAATTTAGGCGGAGGCATATAGGAGACGCAGTCGCATTCATCTTGTTACTGACAAATTTGCTCTCAGCCAATCAAATGCAAGCATTTCAGTAGCTTATAACAGTTGTCAGTAAAAATCACAGACAAAAAGTTTGATGAAACACTCCCCAGGAGGTACATGTAGTTGTCCTGATACAGTCGTCGCAACCGTTAAATTGTAAAGAGACATACATGCCGTGATAATTCAAATTGTCATTGAGCAAAGTTATACGAGTCACAAGAACCTAGTGCCTTCTCCATAGGAAAGACAGAAAGCGACAGTACGGACTCCTCTTCTCACATTTAAAGTATGGGAGTACAAGCCCAAATTCAGAGGTAATTGTGAGTTCTGGTATTGATTTAGAATACAATGTAACAAAATCAAACCACACTTGCAAGAAAGTCTGCTAAAGCATCTGCTAAGCAAATTTGGTCAAATAATTGAGTACTTAGAAGTGCATGAAGAAATGTTTTCTTTTGTCCCTTGTTGTGTCATTGCATCGTATTTTGAGGGGAGCTATGGCACCTTTCCTGTCAAATTCCTTCTCATTGTGGTAGTTCATGGGACAGTTCCTAGGTCTACAAAGCATATAGCACAGATTCGCCTGTATGAGGGAGTTTTAGGTTAATATTACCTTGTACATAAACATACATACTGGTTAAGTTTAACAATTTTTTTATGATATACCTTAAAAAAATTCTTTTTCAGGCTCTAATGAGTGCAGTGAATGTCCCATTCTGGGAGCTACCTGAGACCATCTGGGACGATGTCAACAACGTCGGCCTTAGGTAAAGAAGGATTGGGTACTGGTTAGCAGTAGTCATGAGACATTGAATGTTCAAAATACCTGGGGGCACTATGAAATTTTGCCCATGGACCTACTGAAGTAGCCCTCATAACCCTCCAAATAATCCCCTTACCTTTATGTTTTAGAACATGTATTTTTCTTCCATTAAATGCTTTTTTGTTGAAAGGAAATTACTGCTGAACTAAAGGTTGAATAAATAATTTGTGAGCTATTTCATTTGTTTTAATCCTAATGTAAGTAGCAAAACTAACAGCAATAATAAAATATATTAAATTGTACACCAGGGTAAGTTTTGACTCATATTAGTTTTTGTTTGTAATCCTATGTGACCTTAGCATAGCAGTGTTATTTTAAAGAGTTAAACATAAAGTTGATTTCTGGTCATGCAATTACATTGTGAAAGGAACTATCTCACATTAATTGGGAAAGGTTGATCATGTCCACAGAAGAATTGGTGAATGCTGTGAGGTTTTGGAATCATCAAAATGATAAGAAATTGACCCATACTCGCTGAAAAGCACATGCACTGCACACAGAAATGGGTATATGGGACTGCACACCCATGTGGCATGAATGTTTGGCCTGAACACTCCAGGTATTTCTAGTCATATTCTGAATATGAGGGCATTTGAATATCAATCCTTTTCAGTGGATATTTCTACTACAGTGTTCTTCCAAAGTGGCATAAAAGGAATGAGAAAGCATACAAATCATTTTTCATTCTTCCCAGAACTCAACCTTCTTTTTAATTTAACTTTAATATTAAACTTTCAAGATATGGATGATTGTATTTTTATGTGACTTTCTAGGATGCTCAATCATATGAGTGAGTCTTGAAAGAGAAACATCTTATCTTTGGTTCTGTCACCTTTTGTGAATATCTAAGTTATCATTGCCAGTAACGCTATGTAATTCAATTTGGTAATTCAGCATTTATCACCGAACTATGATTAGTTATATAAGATTTATTTCCAAACTGGTACAAAAATAACAGTAAAAGAACAGGCAACCTTTTTGTCATTTTGAAAGATGCCATGTATTGATATTTTACTTAGAGGTTATCATATCCCACTTTTTCCTCCTTTCTGATTGGCAGGAACCACTACATATGTTCCGTGTATGCTGCCAAACTGATGGTTCCGGCTAAACAGGGTCTGATTATAAATATCTCATCAGGAGGTGGCCTTAGGTACCTCTTCAACGTTGCATACGGGGTGGGAAAAGCTGCGGTAAGTGTTCGCACACAAAAAAAAATTAAAGATTAGAAAAAATATATTTAATTGTATCCCCCGGCAGTATGCCGGAGGATACTTTGGATTCAGCAGCGTTTCGCCGCCGCCGCGTCACATTCTTGTGTGCGCTCTAGCGGTCACATTTCTCGACGAATTTCTTTCAGACTTCCTGTGGACGTGTATCTTGGTAAAATCTGGACCCCTATAGTTTCTGGTGATGCTGCCCCCAGTGTTCGGTCTTTTATAGGGTAAAAGGCCATATTTTGGGGGATAGTTTGTGTGCGCTCTAGCGGTCACATTTCTCAACGGATTTTGTTCAAATTTTGTATGAAGGTGTCTCTTGGTAAAATCTGGAACCCTATAGATTTTGGTGATGCTGCCCCCAGTGTTCCGTCTTTTATAGGGTCAAAGGTCATATTTTGATAGATGTCTTGTGTGTACCCTTGTGTGCGCTCTGGCGGTCACATTTCTCAACGGATTTCGTTCAAATTTTGCATGAAGGTGTCTCTTGGTGTAATTTAAAAACCTTTAGTGTTTGGTGATGCTGCCACCAGTGTTCCGTCTTTTATAGGGTCAAAGGTCATACTTCAGGGCATGGCGTGAGTGCACTCTGCAGGCCACATTTCTCAACGGATTTTGTTCAAATTTTGTATGGAGATGTATCTTGGTATAATCTACACATGTTTAATTTTTGGTGATGCTGCCACCAGTGTCCCGTCTTTTATAGGGTCAAAGGTCATACTTCAAAGGATGGCGTGAGTTCACTCTGCAGGCCACATTTCTTGATGGATTTCTTTCAAATTTTGTATGGAGATGTATCTTGGTATAATCTACACATCTTTACTGTTTGGTGATGCTGCCCTCATTGTTCCGTCCTTTATAGGGTCAAAGCTCATTTGTCCCTTTTGTGCACTCTTACTTCTGCATTTCTTGATGGATTTCATTCAAATTTTGTATGGAGATGTATCTTGGTATAATCTACACATATTTAATTTTTGGTGATGCTGCCCTCATTGTTCCGTCCTTTATAGGGTCAAAGGTCATTTTTCCATTTCTTGCACTCTTACTTCTACATTTCTTGACGGATTTCGTTCAAATTTTGCATGAAGGTGTCCCTGGGTGTAATCTAAAAACCTGTACTTTTTGGTGATGCTGCCACCAGTGTCCCGTCTTTTATAGGGTCAAAGGTCATACTTCAAGGGATGGCGTGAGTTCACTCTGCAGGCCACATTTCTTGATGGATTTCTTTCAAATTTTGTATGGAGATGTATCTTGGTATAATCTACACATCTTTACTGTTTGGTGATGCTGCCCTCATTGTTCCGTCCTTTATAGGGTCAAAGCTCATTTGTCCCTTTTGTGCACTCTTACTTCTGCATTTCTTGATGGATTTCATTCAAATTTTGTATGGAGATGTATCTTGGTATAATCTACACATATTTAATTTTTGGTGATGCTGCCCTCATTGTTCCGTCCTTTATAGGGTCAAAGGTCATTTTTCCATTTCTTGCACTCTTACTTCTACATTTCTTGACGGATTTCGTTCAAATTTTGCATGAAGGTGTCCCAGGGTGTAATCTAAAAACCTGTACTTTTTGGTGATGCTGCCACCAGTGTCCCGTCTTTTATAGGGTCAAAGGTCATACTTCAAGGGATGGCGTGAGTTCACTCTGCAGGCCACATTTCTTGATGGATTTCTTTCAAATTTTGTAAGGAGATGTATCTTGGTATAATCTACACATCTTTACTGTTTGGTGATGCTGCCCTCATTGTTCCGTCCTTTATAGGGTCAAAGCTCATTTGTCCCTTTTGTGCACTCTTACTTCTGCATTTCTTGATGGATTTCATTCAAATTTTGTATGGAGATGTATCTTGGTATAATCTACACATATTTAATTTTTGGTGATGCTGCCTTCATTGTTCCGTCCTTTATAGGGTCAAAGGTCATTTTTCCATTTCTTGCACTCTTCTGCATTTCTTGACGGATTTCGTTCAAATTTTGCATGAAGGTGTCTCTTGGTGTAATCTAAAAACCTATAGTTTTTGGTGATGCTGCCACCAGTGTTCCGTCTTTTATAGGGTCAAAGGTCATACTTCAGGGCATGGCGTGAGTGCACTCTGCAGGCCACATTTCTTGATGGATTTCTTTCAAATTTTGTATGGAGATGTATCTTGGTATATCTCTCAACACATTTCTTTCAAATTTTATATGAAGATGTGTCTTAGTGAAACCTACACATCTAAATTGTTTGCTGATGCTACCCCCACTGTACCACTTTCTATACAGTCAAATGTCATATTCAGGTTGTTGCTAGGGTCAAATGTCATATTTTCGTTGCATGCATTCTGGAGGACACATTTGTTAACTCATTTCTTTCAGATTTTGTATGTAGGTCCATTATAGATTACACCTCTACAGTTTTTGGTGATGCTGCCTCTAGTGTTCCGTCTTTCATAGGATCAAAGGTCATATTTTAGTGGATGGCTTATGTGCGCTCTGAGGTCATATTTCTTCCGAATTTTCTATAAAAATGCATTATAGTCTAATCTGCACAAATCGTTTTGGTAAAAATGCTGCTCCTAGTGTTGACAATGTTCCGGGCCACTGGCGGCAATTTCGACACCATCCTTTTGTTTGAGTGAGGGGATGGGGGAGGGTCTTTGTCCCTCCTTCAAATCGCTGCCAGTGCCGGGGGATACATTTCGCATTGCGCGGCACCAGCAATGCACATTTCTAGTTTTATATTTGCATTCATCTGATGATATTGTAACGATTTTTCTCATCATGTTTGTTTTTCTTCTGTTCAAAGGATGTGTATACACTATAGCATTATGGATAATTTGTCAATCAGATGATATGATATCGTGTGCTATAGGAAGAAAGAAAACTAATTTCCTAGGGTAAATAATAATTTAATATTCATGAGCTTATTTTGTATTGCCTACTCTACTCTTTGTCAATGATATGCTATCATTTTGCTAGTTAGTAATACTAATAGAATATGACTTAATGTCTGGTGTAAAAACTATCAAGATCAATTGTAGATTAGTATGTATTGTTATACCCTGCAAACAATAGAGGTCTTATTATGGTGCGTTGGGTAGTCTGTTACAGAAAGTTTGAGCGAACATCAATAGTTTTTATTGGATTCCGATTATACTCGACAACATGAGATGTAGTTTTGTTTGACATTTTGTGCTGTAGAAACCACATATTATTTGTGATTTTTGCCAATGTAGGGGTATTCATCACTTTCGATAAGTTATTCACTTGTTCCTTCAGTCAAAAATGTTGCAGTTTCCTGTCAGACATATGAAACATTATTATACTGCTATTCTGATTATTTTGGGGGGTTGTTGATATAACATAATTTCTTGTGTATGAATATTAGGTGGACAGACTAGCCACAGACTGTGCACATGAGTTAAAGAAGCACAATGTAGCAGCCATCTCTCTCTGGCCAGGTGCAGTCAAAACGGAACACATCCTGGAAAAGTTCAAAGATCCTGACATGAGCTTTAAAGTTGGAGACTACGAAGCAAAGGTAAGCATTGGAATAATGGAGCTGTGGCGGTTCAACAACGTATGCACTTGCTACATTTTGCTCCATGGTTAATTCTGAATACAAACCAATTCCTAACTTGAATGAACCCTAAAGCTAACACTATACCTGGGGAGGGTTTCATCAAGTGTCTTGTCAGTGATTTTTACTGACAAATGTACTCACAGCCAGTGAGATGCAAGGATTTCAGTGGCTTATAACAGTTGTCAGTAAAAATCACTGCCAAAAGGCTTGATGAAATGCTCCCCTGATCCTCTAACCCTTACCCTGGACCTAACCAATTGCAACTCTACCCCTTAACTTATATCTTTGACGAAATAAAGCTTGGAGCAAATGTTGGCAGGGAATGTGTCAGATCACTGTTGTGGCTTCAGTATTTAAGGTTTGGAGGGATTTTGCAAAAGTATGACATGTTGCATGGGAATGATGAGAAATAGTGGAGACAAGGACAAGAGGAGCTTGTCAGTCTTCAAACTGGTACATGTAATTCAGTGAAAATTTAACAGTCTCAATAACATTCTTGTCATTGACATTCAGTTAAATGAGGAGGGCTTGAATGGGTTTGCTCATTATTTCTTCTTTTGGTTGTCCATGTCCTTTTGCTAATGATACTTCCCTCTGTACACACACACCTCCTCAGCAACGAGACATCTTCTTGATGGGAGAGAGCCCCGAGTACGCTGGCAAGTGTGTGGTCAACCTTGCTGCAGACAAGGACATCATGCGTAAGACTGGCCGTGTGCTCCTCACGATGGAGCTTGCAGAGGAGTACGGCTTCACAGATGTCGACGGCCACAGGCCCATGAACTACCGTCAGCTAAAGTCTCTGGCCATGATGGGTGGACACACTTGGATTGGGGCTCTGATCCCAGGTTTTATCAAGATTCCCTTCTGGGCGCTGGCGGCATTTACTCACAAATTCTAATTCATAGCCTTTTGGTGTATTCAATTCTGATAGACACGAGGAGGAGAGACTTCATGTCGATCAACGCTGTAAGTATATATGCAACTCTATTGGAATGCTATACCATAAATTTGTGTCAGAGCGATGCGTAATAACTACTACTAAGTGTTTGCTTTGCACTACTGCCAGAACTTGAGACATTTATGTAAATGGTATATATTGGTATCATACCAATACTGATACTTTGTGCCTGTGGTTTGATTTGTAATTATTGAAATATGTGCCTACAACATTCTAAGTTGTGGATAAAGTCACTATAGAATCTTAAAGGAATAAGACTCTGAATTCTGGAGTTTTAGCTGTTCATGATGGATTGAATGACCACTTTCATTCCTTTATTCATTATTAACGAAACAGTGAAAAGGGTCTTCTTTAATACTAGGAATAAATATTCTGTCAGGAAGCTTTTCAATGTTTTTCCTATTCACCCCGTTTTACGGTACATTATTTATATGTTCTTATTTAGTATTGATGTGAAATGCTTAAAAATATATTTACAGCAAATTATCCATTAGGTTAAAGTGAAGTAAATGTAGTTAATTTTTGTGTGACCTCTCTAATCTCTATTAAGATTTAATAAATATATTCAAATTAATTTTGTTGCCCATTATATGTACATGATTAAGGAGAGTCACATTATTTATTTCTGTGATCGCTCTACATTATGTGTTTTTTTACTTTACTCTCAGAAACATTCCTGTAACTTAGGGAAATCTTATGCCAAAGAGAAAGGTGATTGATTTGTCAGAAATTAACAATTTAGAAACTAAAATGCCTTTCTAAAATAATAGAGCAATAGTTTTTGTGAATTCATGTTGAGTTCCCAAATGTCTTGATTTTTAAGTACAGGTAGGTCATGTGACTATATTTCAGTATAGGCTCATTGGCTCAATTCATTGAATGTATTTTAAGAGTATTTTTCAGTAGATGTAATAAAGTATTGCATGTGTGAGTCATGATATCAAAATATTTTGTCTTATGAAACAATCATGTATTCTTCTCTATTAAGAGATAAACAGTATTTCTTGCCCAGATTTACGTGCAGGTGTTGCTTTCTAACCAAGTTATATATTCCTGGGGAGCGTTTCAGTGATTTTTCCCGACAACTGAAATCCTTGCATCTGATTGGCTCAGAGCTAATTTGTCAGTGAAAAATTACTGACAAGACACTTGATGAAACACTCTCCAGATGGACAGGACGTGTTGCATACTGCCTATGTTCATTTGTACTCATTTAAATAATTTTGCTTTGCTTGTAGAATAAGAAATGTTGATCAAGATTACGTGCTTTTGTATACAAAATATGCATGAACATTTTATTTTATATTTCATTTGAATTAAAATTATGAAAATATAAGATATGATGAATATGGGCATATGTGAAAAGTAACAATGAAACTTTGGCTTCCACCAGAAATTTGTAGTATATATGCAATTTGTCATAGAAATGGGGCAGTTGTTATTTATAAAAAGGGCCCAGATGAATGATTTTATGTGGATTCATCATCTAATTCTATGTAAATTGACCTGCAACATAGATGTTTTTGCATGTGTCACATCGTATTAATTCACAAATAAAAATATAGAAATGAAGGAGATATTTCATTATCAATACACACCAAGGTTTGAGGGCCCCTAGAAGTATTTGAATGAGTGAGACCATGAAAGCCAAAGGAACAAAAATGATTTACTTTATTCTTGTGACAAAGTAACATGTCATAGTTGTTTTGATTTTAATGTCATTTGACAAACAAACTCATGTACTGAAGATGACGAAATTTGTTGTCTTAAAGATGTGAATATTTTCACTGATTTAGATTTTATTTCAAAAGGATATTTTGCTAATTGTCACTGCCATTGTTTCAAAGGCAAAATCAGGTTTTAATTAAGGGACCCATAATGCATAAGTTAAGTCATATCATATTTCAAACAATTGGTCATGAATTTACATCTTCATGATCCGACTTATGTAATTGTTTCCTAATGGCCTTCATCTGAAAGCAATAGTAATGTTGATAATTTTGGTTCAATGTTGATATTATTATTTTGATAAAAAGTTTAATTGTGTCAAATTTCTCATTTTGAAAAGCAGTTTATGAATCTTGATATTGTATTCGTAATTTTTATTTAAATAATTCAAATATATTGAATCAATCTCTTGCTGCCTGCCCACATAGTTTTAATTGTACTGTCAATTGTTTGTTTTGTTTCAGTGAATATGAAAAATAAATATGAACTAGATATAATTCTAGAAGGAATGGGAAGAAAGTGGAATTATGGAACAAAGAAGTAAATGATAGAAAATGAGAGAGAGAGAGAGGGGGACGGGAGAGTGGGGTAAGTTTGAGTGATGGTTTGGAGAATGGGAAGAGAGAGAGAGATGAGAAAAGGGGTTAGTGATCGGGGGGGGGGGTAAGTTTGGATGAAAATATTTTGGTAAATTTTCATAACTGTGGATAGCTTTGGGTCTCTTGTATCAAATGACAACAAAATATCTAACAATATTCCACTCTTGAGTGAGCAAAAGCTAATTTTGTGAAAGGGTGCAAAATCCAGACTTCACAAGAATTTATATTGGCTATGCGGGCTGATATCGGCCAATATGAGAATCGTGAAAAGGCTTAGAAATTTCCATATTCTGATCAATAAAAGAAAATTTGTGAAATAAGTTTTGTTAACTGATCTCCTTACATGTCCATCAACATCTTATGCTTGAGTGAGCAATTAACTACTTTGTTGGGTGTTTCAAAATGTTCCTTTTTGGTGAGCAAATTTCAACTGGTTTGCTCACTCGGCCATAAAGTTTTGATGGGGTAATCAGGAGATACAAATCGGCCTTAAAATAAACCAGAAGAAAACTGAAATCATGACTCTAAACATCCCAAACCCCCTATGCCAATGCAAGTGAATAGAAAAGATCTAAAAATAGAGGAGTTCGCATATCTTGGGAGCGTAGTTTGGGGAGCACTCAATGACATCAAACACTTAAAGTAAATGATCAGAATATAAAATTCCCCAAACCTTTTCATGACTGTAAACTTTGCTGATACCAGCCAGAACAAACATTTAGCAAGTATGGATTTGGAACCCTTTCACAAAATTGACTTTTGTTCACTTAGGCGTAAAATATTGAGATGTTTTGGTGTCCTTTGATAGAAGAGACCCTCGGCTATGTATCCAAAGTTATGAAAACTTCCTGAATATATTCTGAAATGAGACATTTTTTAAACTGTCAATTTTAAGCGGTTCTCGACTTCGTTAATACCAGCCATGCACAACAAATACCAATTTTTGTCAAGTCTGAATTTTGCACCCTTTCACAAAAGTGGCTTTAGATCACTCAAGCATATATATACATATATATAACTAGTCAGATTTTTTGTATTATTTCAAAGGAGTAACCCTAAGCTATCTACAAGAATGAACATTTATTGAAAATATTCTGAAACATTTATTTGGGGAGAACATTTCCAACTGTTAACTTTTGTGGGGGCGTACTGTAGATAGCGAAAGAAAGAGAAGAGAGAAAATGGAGAAGGAGAGAAAGAGGAAATGTAACAAAATAATAATCGGACTACCAGAAATGTACAATATACGTAGAAATAGAACAAGACACACGGGCTGGAAAGAGACAGAAATGAGGAATCACATTGCACATGAAAGGATATATAAACACAGAGAGATGAAAGGAGAACTAGAGAAAAGACTGGGCAAACCGGAAGTCTAGAGGAAAAATAGAATATTAGCTGAGAGACGGAGAGAGCAAGGGAGAGAGTATCGAGAGAGAGAGAGAGGGGGGAGGGAAGAAAAAGTTAGGAATAACTGGGTGGGGGGGGGGGGAAGCCCCCCCCCCCCCCCCCACACACACATTATGAGTACACCCGTTTTATACTGTGTGTAGTAGAAAAAAATAATTCGCATACTCAGCCTTATTAATAATAATATTAATAATAATGATAATAATGATAATAATAATAACAATAATAATAATAATAATAATAATAATAATAAGGGATAATGAAGTTTATGATGATTAAGGATTACATGTTATTTAGTAATAAAATCAATAGTTTACCAGGCAGTATCCATTTTGATAACCATGGTCACGTTTTTGCGCCCCCTCCAAGTGCTGCACGTGCCCCTCCGCCCCCTAGATACACCACTGAGCGAAGGAATTTTTCAAAAATCTATCTATAAAACTTGCATTTTAGAGCATCCCAAAATGGTTTTTAATGAAAAGAAGGAATGCACGGATCTACACCCCTTAATTTAGAATAACAATGCGAGCGAACGAATTTTCTTCGATATTTTCGCATTGAAATTATGGCATTTTTTATTTCCTTACTTCTAATCATTAAAGATTGTGATGGTATTTCAAGATCAAACATCATGAGTTTGGATAATTTTTAAGTTAATGTATCACAATTCTTATTTATTTTACCCAAATATATTGGGGGGGGGGGGGGTGATAATACAGGCCATCCCCCCACCACAATTTTTCTTGGGGGGATATATACCCCCCATCCCGGGATCGACACCCATCGTGGTAACAGGAGTGGTTGCAGGGAGAGTTATTTCCCCCCTTCGCGCGCGAAGTGCGAAAACTTTGACGTTTTAGCAAATTATTCTTATTTATTTTATCCAAATATATGGGGGGGGGGGGGGGTGATAATACAGGCCATCCCCCCACCTCAATTTTTTTTTTGGGATATATATACCCCCATCCCGGGATCGACACCCATGGTAACAGGGGTGGTTGCAGGGAGAGCGAGGAGAGTTATTTCCCCCCTTCGCGAAAACTTTGACGTTTTAGCAAAGTTTGAGAGCCAGATAACGGCTTGTAGCGTCTTTTTAGGCCTTTTTCTCTTACTTCCCCCGCTTTTTCGCTCTCGCTTTTTTTTAAATGGTTGAATGGGGGGGGGGGGCATGGCCCCCGGTGCCCCCTGTCTACGCCAGTGTACATAAATAAATATATATATATATTTGGTATCCTCAGGGGCTTGTCAGAGATTTTTGGACTAAAAAGAGACACTAAAATGCTGAACACCTTTTTTTTTTGCTCACAGCACTCCCAGTAACAAAATCGTTCCCAAGCCCCTGGGTATCCTCGTAATTAACGTTTGTTTTCTACGAAAATTTTTACACATTTCTAGTCATCATCATATAGACGAAATTATTTCTTAAATCCGTTGAAAATAACCATGTATATATTAATCATTTCGAATGGGCATTAAATAGTTTTGAAAGTATACACACAAAGTATAAAGACTATTTTAGCTATGAATGATAATAACAATAATAATAATAATAATAATGATAATAATTACACTATTAAAACAGTATGAATACTAAAGATAATAGGTCTTAAATAAGGATGATAACAATATTATGTTAATTTTTCTCTCTCTTCTCTTTCCCCCCTACCTCATTCCGAAGTTGGGGAGGGGGGGGGGGGGGTGATTGTATACCGTCTATGGCATGTACAGGTGTACAGTACCCCATTCCCTGGATGTATGATCTGAGATTCCCAATCACTTCTTTTTTGTGTGATTTCAACCTTCTTATCCTTGTCCAAGTTGTCCGATTTTTTCATGAAGTTTCACTATAATTTCTATTCCAAGTCGTGTTATATGCCGGGAGTTAGTTTAAATTCTGGAAACATAAACGATTCAAAGTACCGCGTTTTAGCGAACGCATGCGCAGTATAGGCAAGCTGGTGTTGTCATCGCGCATGCGCATTACAAGAGCGCCATCTTGCTCTCGGCGTTCGCCATTCACAAGAGTTGGATATTTCATTAAAAACTCACATTTTGACACGATTTTTGAACCAAAAGGGACTCTAAACACCACTTCCAGATAATTTAAAGTTTCTCTGGTCTTTTCGTGGAAGAGGTGAGTTATTTTGTTGGCCTTTTGACTTGTATAGTTCCTTTCGACAGCGCGCCCCCTGACGATTTTCTCACAATCTTCGAGGAATCGTCAACCCGACTTTCTTTGACTTCTACAAAAACATGCATTTTTAATTAATTTGTTTTACCTTTTTTTGTGCTGTAAGTTGAATTTTTAATAATTAATGAACTAATTTAATTAATGTTCTACGGGAATTTATCAATAGAGTAGTGATTTAATATCCATTTTGTTATTAAAACGTGATTTTTCTGTCTCACTATATTTCCGGGGTGCCTTCTTCTCTATCCAACGTATGCAAATTCAGCCAGTCAGTTTATCTCTTTGCATGCGGCAACGCCGCTGTATTTCCCCGACCGCTATGGCTAGAAATTGACAAGGAAGGCGAGCGCCACTACTCGGTAAAACGCTAGTAAGTTTTTTCGTCAACATAATTTGAAGAAGTAAACCCTAGGAGATGTACGTGAAAGTTGTGAGCAAGAGATGAGTAATAATTGGATGAGATTTACTGAGCAGAAATACCTATATTTTGTGGGAACATCATGGCCTTCTTTGAACTTCGACGACCATTGTGCTGTGTTGGGTGTGTGCGCTACTCGATGGTCTGCACACGTATAATATGGCTTTTTTGCCGGGGGTACGCGACGAATGGCGTCAGCGGCAAACAAAGGCCTTTCTATCGGGTAGGTTCGGCGCGATAGTTCCTCCGCTACAGCTACTGTGCAAGTATACGTGGCCAGTCCAGTGGCAGAGCCACTGCCTGGCTCGCGTACAAGCATGACAAGCACAGCCCACAGCACAGGCAGACAGACATGACAGGCAATGTTTAAATTCACGAGAAGACCGGTGATCAAGCAGAAAAATCAGAGACAGAGAAGCAGATTGGGATGATTGGTGAAAGTTTTAACAGAATTGGACAAGCAATAATAGCCAACATGGCTAGCCAGGATTGGCTTTGTGAGTGTAAAAAAAAAATTGGCTATTTAGGCCTACGCCATTTTTTTAGTTTTACATCACGAAGCCAGGCGTTCATCCCCAGCAATCAAATTGCGCACAGGTTAGCAGGACATGAAAATGCCCTGAAATCACACTTTTCTGATAACTCCCGCGACCGACAGGCCATTCCCCACAGCGTTTCCTCCTAGGGAAACGTTTGGAATTAGAATCTCTTTTTGATTGAACGTATTTTTACCAAAAAATGCAAAAAAAGATCATAAGAAATTTCAGAGAACTCGCCAGTGTTTGTGTATCCATGCCTCCTCTTGTCATGCAGATATAAAATGGCGGCTGCATGCAACGGCAGCCGTCATTTTATATCTGCATGACATGACAAGAGGAGGCATGGATACACAAACACTGGTGAGTTCTCTGAAATTGCTTATGATCTTTTTTTGCATTTTTTGGTAAAAATACGTTAAATGAAAAAGAGATTCTATTTCCAAACGCTGTGGGGAATGGCCTGTCGGTCGCGGGAGTTATCAGAAAAGTGTGATTTCAGGGCATTTTCATGTCCTGCTAACCTGTGCGCAATTTGATTGCTGGGGATGAACGCCTGGCTTCGTGATGTAAAAGGTGTATAGCCAATTTTTTTTTTTTTACGCTCACGAAGCCAATCCTGGCTAAACATGGCCAATTAGAAAGTTATGATTTTTAAAATTAAAAGTTGTATACTATCATAATCATACATGTCATATGAGAATTTCAAAGCAGGCCAAGTAAAATAATATGTTTCTCATCCGGGTTTTTGAAAAAAATGAAAAAGAGGGGCTTTTTATTTTTATTTTTCAAGATGGCCGCCATCTGAGATTTTTGTGAATTCCATGTTTTCCCAATCACACGAAACATCAAAATAATGGAGACACTGTATGTCACACAAGACCTGAAGTGGCTGAACATATTTACAATGCTTTTAATAGTGTTAGCACCGTATCAAATTCAGTTTATATGACTGTGAGTCTAGTCTTGCTACATGAGTCTAAGTCTAAGAAATGCAAAAAAAAAAAATTCTTTGCCTGAAGTGAAAGTAAAATAATAAGTCTAGTTGGATGTAGATCTAGCGTGAGATCTAATCCTTCATGTCTATCTGCACTCATTATTTTTTTCTTCTCTGTACTTTACACTCTGTCTCTCTCATCTCTCTGTCTTCCCTCTTTTTCTGTATTAGTCATCATCATTATTATTATATCTCTTCTCCCTGTTTTTAGGTTTTCTCTCTTCCATTTAGTTCTATGCATTTAAATTTCTTTTTCCAGGGACATTTCCTTGTATTTATTCATGTCTTCTCAGAATCAGGCTTGCTGTATGATGATGAATCTTGTAAATGCCCATTAACCCTGTAGCTGTAAAAGTGGAAATTTTTGCGCGATTAATTTTTCGCGCTCGGCTGAGTAAAGTGGATATCACATGTTTTTAATTTCGCCGATGCGCTAGGCTCGATGGGCAAAACAATACATAAACAAAAATATTTGTGTGTTTTTATTTTTGCGCACATTTCATGCTGCGCAAAATGCGTGAAAATTTCCACACCGCGAAATATTCCACCTTTACAGTACTGTAATATGTTTCTTTACTTTGTGTTATTTTCCCACTCTTCAGCCCTGGCTCTTTTCACAGTTCACACAGATGATATGTGTTAAACAGACTAAAAAAATTGCTTTGGCAAAATGAAAAACATTTTCAATTAATAGCAGTTGGGGTGGTACCATGGTTAAAAAACAGGTTCCCACATTATCTTTGTGATAATGTTAAAATATGCAGATTTATGACGTGCACAATACTTACAGGGTATTCCTAGTACTGTAAACGTGGAATATTTCGCGGTGTGGAAATTTTCGCGCATTTCGCGCAGCATGAAATGTGCGCGAAAATAAAAACACGCGAATATTTTTGTTTATGTATTCTTTTGTGCATGAGCCTAGGGCGTCAGCGAAATTAAAAACACGCGAAATTCACTCTACTCGGCCAACGCGAAAAATTAATCCCGCGAAAATTTCCACTTTTACAGTAACCGGTACATGTAACATGTATATTGTTTTAGAGACACTTTTTTCAGCTTTATACTGCATCATGTCTGGAAAACGCTTTATTATACAAAGTGGAAAAAAGATGATTTTAATGAATTTATGAATGAAAGATTTATAAATACCTAGACTCCGGGAAACTTTATTTCCAAACATATTGAAGTAGCCCCCATGGCCCACAGGTCCCAAAGGTCTTAAATTGGAAAAGATCACCCCCACCCCCAAATATTGATATTGGATTTTTTTTTACCACCAATTACCTGGACATTACTATTTTGGTTTGCCATATTGATTCAGTACTTCTCAACATAAGTGGGTATGCTCTTTACGCTGAACCCAATTTTAGCAAACATTGTTATGGTTGATAGGAGGCATAGTTCCACACTTCTGGAACGTCACAAAAATTGCCCCAACCCCGTGGAATGACCTATTTGGTGTGGACAAGAAACTATCCAAAATACTCCTTTTTTATTTTAATGATAGAACAGACTTTTTTGTCCATGATACATTATGGGTAACATATTATTTTACGTGTCCTCAGTCCTCACCATAAGAGTTGAGAAAATGGAAGTTCTCCATGTATACAAATATCTATATACAGTACATGTATCATTAGTGTTCTCAACTTGTAAAAATTCATAACTTATTCATTTGCCTTATTCATTTGTCAATTTATCTAAAACTTTCACCAATATTATTTCCTGATTTTCTGCTTTCATCAACGTTAACTTTCTATGAAAGTGTTAATTCCCATTTAAGGCTTAATGAGAGCTAAATGTAAAGGATTTATTGAGTATGTAAATTCATACAACAGTCTTTCCAATTTCTAAATTAATTAGAGGGAATATTCTTTTAAAAAAAAATTTGGTTAAAGCTGTTTTAAAAAAAGACAAAAATACTTCCACGTCAGAGAGGTCTGGAGATTTTTGTATTATTGTGCACGTTCTGTATTCACAGACTCAGTTTTCCCATATTGTCACCCATGCAGATCATAACAAGAGGGCACCATGGATGAAACCACAGATCAGCCTGGTAGCCAGGCGGAAGAACATGCAGCACCAGCATCCCAGGGGGAAGCAGTCGGAGCAGAGGGTACTGATGCGGCCTCCATAAATGTCCTGGAGACCTATCTCCAAAATTTCAACGAGGAGCTCTCCTCTGGCCCTGCCACTGCTGCAGGTGCTGCTCAACAAGCAGGTGAGTTGTGATGGTGTTCTTCTTATCTGTCGCTCTTTAGAAACTATCACAATAACCCTAAAAACAGTTCACAAATGTGCATACCTCTATTACAGTGGATATTATTAATGATGACTCTATAGAGTCTATACATCTACCAGTTTAAGGTAATGTAGATTTTTAGTAACCCCTGTGAAGATTTCGTCTCCTAAAGTTTAATATTAATCAAATGATAGGCATAAAATAATTCATATGCCGGGACAGGCACATAAACTCCAACAATGTATTTAACATGTTTCTTTCCAATTTCCTTTTTGCTACCAATACTGTACATGAGCTTTAAGCTTGATTTTGGCTTTATTGACATTGCAACAATTGTTTATGCAACTTGTATTCTGACTTTTGGCCGTGTAGCAGGGCTTTGAACTGGTCTGTTTAAATAATTGGATCCATTGTGAAGTCCAAACTACATGTACAATGTTGATGTTGATAGAAAAAGTTGTATTTAAACTCCAACTTTCAAAGAAGGGTTTAACAAATCTTAGACACATAAGTAGATTATGAGAATCTCTGTAGATCTGGATAGCACAAAACTTTTACTTCATGATTTCTTTGAAAAAAACCATTTTGCGTTGAGCGCTTAATTTTTCAAGCTATGCTAATATGTTATTATTCCTTTGATTTCCATGTTCCTTGTTAACAGCTGGGTCAGCTGGTGAGGCAACAGGAGAAGGTGTCACTGAACCCCCTTTGGTGGTGGGAGATGGGGAGGATACTGGTGAGGATGTACAAATTGAAGCAGGAGCTGAAGGAGATAATGTAGCAGGTGAGTTCGATGATCATTATGATCATAATAATGATAGTGATTATGGCGACTTGCATGCAAGAGTGTAAACTAACTCTCTTGG
Source organism: Heliocidaris erythrogramma (assembly GCA_025617745.1). NCBI lineage: Eukaryota > Metazoa > Echinodermata > Echinoidea > Camarodonta > Echinometridae > Heliocidaris > Heliocidaris erythrogramma. The sequence goes on along the minus strand of CM046866.1, from coordinate 32,488,920 downwards.
AAACTAACTCTCGTGGACTGTAGAAGCAGGGTATTTATATTTATTTATTTATTATTCTTTTAATACCGTATATATTTTTTGTTTGTTAACTAGACAACATGGAGTGAGAGCATTTTATTTATTATTATCTGCATTGCTTGAAAATTAAAATCATCATTTGCCATCATCATCATTGGATCTTGAATAGAATATAACACCCTCTCCCCCGTCCCCCCATATAAGAAATGTGGCTGTGTTTAGTTCTGTTTAGTTCATTTATCAAAGAAAACTCTTTATTGTGATATTCATGTTTTCACGTTGACAGTGGTGAAGCAGGAGGTAGGAGAAGAGGATGGGGGTGAGGCAGGCCAACCTGCTCCAGACCAAGCCACTATTGACATCACTCACACCCTTCAGCTACTAGCCAACGCCTCAGCAAACATCAGTAACCCTAATGCCTCGCAGGAAAACCAAGAGGTGAGTGCCTGAGAGAAGTTCAAACTTCAAATATTTTGCTAACACATGCTGTTGTATGCAAGTTGATTGTAGGAAATGAAGAAGCCATTGAGTGTTGGTGAAAACAGTTCAGAGGATATGCACTCTATGCGACAAACACGCAAACTACTAATGTCAATCATCTGTAAGTATTTCCAAACTGTGCTCCTCTTCTAACTATATAATCCACTATTGTATAAGATTAAATACAATTTGGAGCATATAAGAGACATCAAAATGTAACTGCGTATAATATTTCCACACAGGTTTCAGTGCCAGTTTCCTCAATAGTGACTTTCTTACATATGATCAACCTGACCAGTGATTATTTCTCTGTATAATTTATGAATTTTTATTATTTTGTCCCTTTTTTTTCAGGGAGATATAGGGGCAGATACTACATTCATGCAGCAGCTTGATACATCCAACCTAGTAGATGAGAATGGAGCTAAGGTGGACCCCAGCAGTAAGTATTCTGTTTTATGCCAAATAGCTCTCCACTTGGTGTAAAAAAAACCCAGAAGCATAATGATGACAATAATAAAGATGAGGTAGCAGTCTACCCTCTCGTTGATGTTCATGGTTGTTTGGTACACACACACACACTAACACACTTGGAAATGGTGGCCGGTATTCTCAAAAGGTCCCCAACTTTAAGCCCCCACCCGAGTGTGTTGATTTAGGCTATTGAATTATGGAGAGCCAAATGTCACCCACTTTTAATCCTACAAAATCACCATAGACTTGCTCTAGTTCTGGAACTAAATGTTTAGCGTGACAGCCAATCATAGCGCGCCATTTAGCGTCCACTGTTCTTTCGGCTCTATTATATTGTTTCGTTTCTGGCGTTCTGCTCATTCATGCGAATTTACTCTGATGAGTGCATGTCGAAAAGCTTTAGTATATTATGTTCGTGTTCAACGCTATTCTAGTATATTATGTCCGTGTTCAATGCTATTTTCCGATAAATGCAAATACAAAAACCTCATGATAGAATTGATTTCTGATGCTAATTTCATGCCAGGAAATAATTTAGTTTCTTTATTTTGTTACATAAATACTGTAAAAGTGGAAATTTTCACGCGATTAACTTTTCGCGCTCGGCCGAGTAAAGTTAATTTCACACGTTTTCATTTCGCCGATGCGCTAGGCTCATGGGCCAAAGAATACATCAACAAAAATATTCACATGTTTTTATTTTCACAAAAATTTCCACACCGCGAAATATTCCACGTTGACAGTATAGTAATTTAAACGGGACCTTGTGGTTGACAAATGGCTTCCCGTAAATCAGCAGACTAAGTTAAGCCAGGCTTAGCTTAAGCCGATTTGGAGAATGCAGGCCAGTGATTATTATTTGCAGATTTATTGTCATTCTTCCAGTGTAACAGTGGGATATGTCTTTTTGAAATGCTGCTGTGAGGGCAATGTGATGTGACATATTTTCACAGATGGAAAATTTGTGTTCATGTTTATGCACTCATTTATTCATATATATTTGTGATCAAAATGCTGTCTTATCACAAGGACAACTTCATCAATGTATAAATCCAAATTGCTTGAAAGAAGTAATGTACTGAAGTACTTTTCTCATCCAACCAAGATCAATTTAAAATCAGTCTGTGCATCTTGGTTTTCTCCTAGAAAATCAAGCAAGTCTTTTGACCAAACTGAAATCTTTGGGATAATGCTGGCATGCCTAATCCTCTTCTTTTGTTTATATTGGATGATCAGGAATAGCAGGGATACAGACGGTAAATGGAGAGCAAGTAGTGATGGTACATAATATGGAGGATGGAACATCGGGTATAGGAGGACAGCAACAACAGGTGAGCTGCAGTTAGTCTGTAAAAAGACTAGTATTGTGGCCACATGAAGGTTCTCTCTTGTGTAATTGGTGGAAGCAGATATTTATGAAATTGTTATTTATACCTTAGATGTGGCACATGGCAATTAGAAATTTGCATTTGTTTGACTCCATTGAGATAATTTAAAATGTAAAGACCTTTGCTAATCAGTGGCATGTACATAAGAAATTAATATTTTTAATGTATTTTATAGGATATATACGTAAACCTTATGTTTGATTTTGTATGCAATTTAATTTTTCGAGGTGCAAAATGGATGTAGGAATGAGATCTGTCAATGGTGCATAGATTATTGCAAATTATAGAACATTTCCTAACCCCTCCCCCCTCTCTCTCTCTCTCTCTCTCTCCAGGTGCTTATGGTCGCCATGCAAGACAATGGTCAGCTACCTGTTGATCAAGGCATGGCCCAGATTGCTTTCTCAGGGGCACCAGTCAATATGGTTGGTGATAACATCGTCTACCAGACTACACAGAACACTCAATTTGTTCCAGTTTCACATAACGGCACTACACAACTAGCAATGACACAGGTAAGAGAGGACTTCTCTTTGGAGGAGTGTATTACGATTTGAAGTGTACCGCTCCATGAAGTTCAAGGAATGACTTTGTGTGAAGAATCCAGAACTTTGTAGGAATACTATCAAGCCAGTTTGAGTTGAGGCTCAAATGAGGTATAATTACACATAAACATCTTTGGGGGAAATGTGTGCAGTACAACTGTGATATTACATTAGCTGTTTTGAACCAGTTATTAGTTGTAGCTCTGCAGAAGGTAAAAGAGAAAACTACTTTTTTCATATAATTTATACATACTCATGTTTTTATTTACAGCCTGGATCAGAGCCTGGTACCGAGGTTTACACCATTCTTCAAACAGTAGATGGTACCGAGACAACCACTATGGCCACACCCACCACGATGGTAGTCTCAGAGGCAGGCATCCATCAGATCGGTGAAGAACAGACACATGTAATAGCATCAACATCAGTCGATCAGCCTCAATACGCAGAGCTACAACCTGTTTCAGAAGATGCTGCACATCAGGAAGAGGGCGCCCTACAGATGGCAGCGGCAGAGCATGAAGAGGTAGCCGTGGTGGTACAGAAGCCCGTCAAGAGGAAGCGAGGACGACCTCGTAAGGACGATGCAGCCAAGATGCAGACACAAATAGTCATTGTCAGGGAGGTTGTAGAAGGAGAGGATGGCCAAGATCCTTCTGTCTATGACTTTTATGCCGGAGAGGACGACACAGCACCGGTCGCTGCAGGTGATGACAAAACTGGCATAGAAGTTAGTGGAGGCAAAAAGAAGACCAGGTATGTGGTGCCAAAGTTTGATGATGGCCGTCTTCTTGATCAAGTTTTGAATAGAGCCAAGAAAGGGGGTCCGGGAAGGAGACCGAAAGTGCATGAATGCCATTTGTGTGGTCGGATATTCCGCACATCCACCCTGCTTCGCAACCATGAGAACACTCATTCTGGAACCAAACCCTATAAATGTGAGCTGTGCCCCAAAGCTTTTGGGACATCTGGTGAGCTTGGGCGCCACATGAAGTACATGCACACCCACGAAAAGCCACACAAATGTCCATTATGTGACTACCTGAGTGTGGAGGCATCCAAGATCAAGCGTCACATGCGTTCCCATACTGGAGAGAAGCCTTATAAATGTACTCTGTGCGAGTATGCCAGCACAGACAACTACAAGCTCAAGCGCCACATGAGAGTCCATACTGGCGAACGTCCTTTCGCTTGTAGTCAGTGTGACCAGTCCTTTTCCCAGAAGAGCAGTCTCAAGGAGCATGAGTGGAAACATGTTGGAAACCGCCCATCTCATAAGTGCGATCACTGTGACACCACCTTTGGGAGATATGCCGACATGAAGACCCATATCCGTAAGATGCACACAGCCGGTGAACCCATGATTTGTAAAATCTGCGAAAACGCATTTACTGACCGATACACGTACATGCAGCATGTGAGGAGCCACAGGGGCGAAAAGATTTACAAGTGTGGTGAGTGTGGGTACTCTGCACCTCAGAAACGTCATCTTGTGATCCACATGAGGGTCCATACAGGGGAGAGGCCTTATGAATGTGAAGAATGCCACGAGACCTTCAAGCACAAACAAACCCTCATCAACCACCAACGCAGCAAGCACAACTTGATCCAAGAACCAGACGGTACCAAGAAACGCAAGACCACAGATGAGATCGCAAGTCCCAGCAAAAGGATAACAAGACGACAACGGATGCAGATACAGGAGCAGGAGGCTACAGAAGAGGTTGTGGAACCTCAGACCTTGACCACGGCTGATGGTAATACCATCCAGGTATCAATGGCCCAAGGAGGAGAGGGCACTGTTCAGCTTGTGCAGACCAGTGACGGCACCATGCCTGTTATCCTGACCGTAGGAGGAGATGGCCAGAACGTGGATGAAGCACTCCAGATGATGAATGGAAGTCTGGCTGCAGTCCAGGGCCATCAGGAAGAAGAAGGGCAGCTCATGATGGCTGTTCAGCAGGGAGATGGAGATAATTTGCATCTGGAAGGTCAGCAGGCTTCCCAGCAGCTTCAGGCCACTGACTGCACCGCAGACAACTCCCAGCCTCCGGAACTGCAGCAAGAAGGCCAGCCTCAAGAGGCCTCTACTTCGCAAGATACCCCGTCTATGACTCAGGAGCAAGCTGCAGCCTTACAGCAGCAAATGGTGAACCAGGGCATCATCTCAGAGGGATCTGTCATCGCAGCAATGGAAGAGGATGAAGATGGTACAGGAGATGGCACAATATATCTCTTTGTTGAAGAACAGTAGTAAGAAATTATTTGTCCCTGTATATTATTAAAATTATTCCATAATCTTGATTATCAATTAACCAAGCATAGTTAAAATAGACCTGAAATGAGATGCGATAGTTATTTGATGTTTTATGCCCATTAGGTTTAAAACTTGCTTTAAAGGTATCTTCACATATTTCTTTTTTTCAGTTTGAATGTTTCTGTTTTACACCAGCCAAATGTATTGCAGATATTTGGATGCAGAGATAATTAACGGTCTCATAGCAAATGACTTGTAACTGGAATGTAAGACAGAAGATACAACATTGTAACTTTCATTGTGTATATTTTGTTAGCCTTGTATGCTATATTCCAGTTGTGTATGTGTAACAGTAATTAAATCCTTATTGTTCCTGTTTTTAAAACATTGTATCTTCTCCATCGTCACTCGTCAGTGCTCTCAAGATTATTTCATGACTGTAATTTTTAAATTTATCAATGTATATTGGTTGTCGCACTGCAGATAAGTAAGCGCAGTAATGTAATGCACACAACAGATTGTTACAGGGAGCGGCTGTTTTTAACTGTATGAAATTCATAATTTTCATAGGTCTCTTACTATTTAGTCAAGCATTTTCAGATGTATTGAATGGGTATTGCTATTGACAGCAAATTGGTTAGAACACACTAATTCTATAAGATATTTAGTTATCATTTTTGGATCAAATTTTGTTAGAATCAAGAAAGTTCAGTGAGAGAAGTTCTATTTCTCCTGACACGACATTTGCTCCTCCGTCCACATCTCAAAAGGTCAAAGGTCAAGATCATGATTTGATTTTTTTTTGTTCGGGACAATTTGAATATTAGGGTTAGTTTTAGGTTTGGATTAACATGGCAAAGTTAGACTGGAGCCAATTGTCACAGGAGCAAATGTCATGGAACCACTTCTCCTACATGCAGTTGATATAATGTTTGGGTAGAAAACAAATGAAACCAGTAAACTCCATGTTATGCTTGTAGGCTTTTCCCACATATTTCTGCTCTACCCGTTCCATATATACATGTAGCACGTACCACTGGAATACTCTTTATTTCTTGTTTATCTGGAAGTGCATTATGATAATCTATCCAAGAAAAGATATCTTACTGCAGAATAGCAAGTAAACTTTACCAAGTCCTCGTTAATGGATTTTTATTATGTAGCAGCTTCATGCCTGTAGTAATTAACACACTTTCATAGGGATTAAAGCGCTGAATCTACGTGAATAGATAAATCAGTATTTAGCGTCTCTTTACATTGATATTTGAATGCTGCACTGTAATGCAAGCAAGATAAATTGGTATGCACTTGAAAGCAGTAGGAAACTACATGTATCTCATATAAACTGTTCATAAAAATAGTAGGACGTCATACCTTTCAAGGGTTTGGATTTTGAAAACAAAATTGCCAGGCAGCATTAGGTTTTACGTTGATTTATTTTTAAATTTTCTGTACGAAGGATTGATTATAGCATCTACATGTACTTCCAATTAACTTGTGGTTCCTCGGAATTCTCTCTATCCTCTATGAAATGTGTTGATTCTTGGACTCAGATGACACTTTGTATTTGTAATAATACTGTGTATAATAATAGAATTAAATTGTGTATATTTTCTAACTACTAACTACCGAGAAAACTGAAGGAAACTATAAAATGATGCCTGTATGTAAGTTACGTCATTCCTACATGTTGATTTCCAGATCTCCCTTGTATATTGTATCCACAGAGAAGTCAGTCGGAAATTTGGCATATATATTTTTAGTGTTTGCAGACAGTGTGTACCATTAACCTCACAATTTAAATGTTGTATTGCAAATAAGAGCAGCATATCTTCTATGAAGAGCTAGAAGGACATTAACTCATAACAACGTTTTGCATATCGTTAACGCCCTTCTGTCTCTCAGCGGACAATGTCGGTTTTTTTATCCATCAGTATTTACTTGAAGGATTTATCTGCATAATTATGATTTCTTTTTAACTCGGTAGGCTATTTGCTTTGAAATGAAATGTCAGTTGGGTATCTGATTAGGAGTTTGCCTGTTTTGCTAGAAAGTTGCGATTTAGAGAATTATTTACGTACATGCAAGACGGATGAAGAATGGCAACCATACTATGTAAGACTTGCTGTGGAAACTTCTTTCAGATATATTAAATACTTCAATCCTTCTACCCTATAACCCTAACTTATTTTGTGTACTTTGTCTTCAACTTTTAAAAATGTGTAAACTTAAATCTGATACAGTGGGACCTCGTTATAAAGAACACTGTTATAACAAACTCTCATTTCAACAAGGTGATTTTGCTGTTCCCACCTCTTTGTATTCTATTGCTTTTTAGCCCTGAGTTAATTCCCTTGGTCCCAAGGTGTTTGTTATAACGAGGTTCACTGTATGACATATGCTGTATGGAGGCAAATGCAGTTGTGTATTCCACAAAGGACTACAATCACTTCAATAGTAGAAGTGAAGTTGGTTAGAAGCCAGGGCTTGACATTTGTCCAGTTTAGGTTGTCGGGCGACCAACTTGAACTTGGCTGATTATATATCGGGGGGTTGCTCTGAATACTTGAGGGGAGCGTTTCATCAAGTGTCTTGTCAGTGATTTTTACTGACAACTTTGCTCTCAGCCAATCAGATGCAAGGATTTCAGTAGCTTATAACAGTTGTGGGTAAAAATCACTGACAAAACGCTTGATGAAACACTCCCCTGGTTTCCCATCACCATCATAATCAGAGTTATTATTCCATCATCACAAGCCATCATTATTCATAAATCTTCATCATTACTCATAAATAAATCATTACATTGTCCGAATTTCCCACTCGGAAATGGGACAGTGAATATCCTTACTGCCAGATTTGATTTGGTCTCATCTTTAGCACCCTCATACCATGAACAAGATTTGGCAGTGTTGGATCTTCAACCAGTTCTTCATCCCATGTTTTCTTGTTATCTGCTCCATTGTCTCTGATCTTCATGTGTGTTGAGAAATTACAAATTGAATAGCCTTTCTAGACCTATATACATTTGTATTGTGTAATTATACCCATTCTTCACTCTATTCTCATTCATCTCTCCATCTCTTTCTCTCCTCTCCATTACCCCCCCCCCCCCCCTTGTTCGCAGATTCCATTAATCAGTCAAAGATAGCTTACATCTGGATACATTCATCACATGCCACACAACATGCAAACTAACAAACATTATTCATACTTTCATTTATAAATAAGTAATAAATCCAGTACCGAAGTGTTTGTTTAAAATTGCTTTAATCTTTTAAATCATTTCCCAAACTGAAAACAACTTTTTCTTCAAATTCCCCATAAGGTGACATATTAAATACATGTAGATTGAATGCCCTTAAGCTGGATAAATCAACAACTTATACTGTAGTGGGATAATCCAGTGGTTCATTGTTGGGGTGGTTGTTTATTGAAAAGGTCAAAACTAAAACAAATTTCACATGAAATTAGGCAAAGTTGCATTACAGGGGGTAACAGCACAGACTTGGCATGTTAAATGAGATTGTGGGGTTAAATGAGATTGTGGGGTCAAAATGATGAACCACTGCTCTAAATCCCTGAAAAAAAATATTTGTATGGCACATGTACAGTACTCAACAATCACAAAGGCTTTGTTTTTAATTGTCATTTTGATTGTCCATGCACTCGCCTATGTACAGTGGCTGATCATAAGATTTAGAATTACTTTATTTCAATAATTTTCAATATTCGTAAATAATTTGTCACAATCACACACTGCCGTTCTCCAGATACATGCCAATACATATGCCATTGTAACACTGCAAACTGCTAAATTTGTCTACAAATTTCGTAAGGATTACAACTTAATGCATCACAAGATAACTTGCTGTTACTGAATTACTAGCATGGTGAGAACACAGGTAATTAAGATTTAATTACAACATTGCTAACATCCTTTTTTTATACTATTAATACATGGTTGGGAGTGCGTTGGTGCGATCTGGCATCACAAAGGTTTTTATCGAGTACTATACGCACAAGGCGCAAGCCGAGTGTGTTGGCCAGTACATAAAACGGGTCAGCAATATGATTATGAAGTCTATAAAAATGGTTATGAACCCCATAGAAACGGCAAGAGTCGCAGAGTCATGGAGGCTGCCATTTGCTTTCCTGGATGACAGACATCACATAAGTGCAGCCAACAAAAGTCATGCGCGTTTCGGTGCACGCATGTAATCCCTGTGCTAAAATGACAATTAAACTATGTGATTTCATTGCGTTTAAGTTTGCACGCACCAGAGGTATGCGTACGCGCAGCTCAGCCGTGCTTTAGAGCCTTTTTGCCGTGCGTTAGTGCTTTTTGTTTTGCACGGTCACGTGGTGTTATTTGACCAATCAGGATGGCTACGTTCTTGAACCCGTTTTATAATATATTCTTATAAACACATTTCTAAAATATATTATGTATGTAAAACTGAAATTCATATTACATGTATCGTAAAATATGCAATTGTACATGTAAAATGGTGGCTAACATGTAATGACATGTACTTTTCATTTGGTAAAATTGTGTACATCTGGGCCCCGTTTCACAAAACTTGTTATCAGTAACAACTGCCACATTTCTATGACAAATTTGCTCTCAGCCAGTCAGATGCAAGGATTTCAGTAGCTTATAACAATTATTGTAACTTGTTATTGAAACAGGGCCCTGATAGATCTCTTTCATGGCTGAAACTAAAATTGAAATATCTTACTGTTGACAGCCATGGCACAAGTAATCTTTGGGAAATTTGTACTAATTTTGCATAGGAGTCAAAAAGCGAAAGACTATATTTTGTCCGCATATTGCTTTTATCATGAAAGTAAGCTAAATAATGACATCAAACTCAAAGACCCAGGCAATCATATTCAAAGCATTCAGCATGAAAAATTAAGTATATGACCATTTCCATTTAACACAAGCACCCTCAGTCCTTTACAAATTGTAAATTGCAAATCTAAATTATTTTGGAAGACATAATAAATCACACTTCATAGCTATAGCTTTATAACATTGCACCTCTGCATAACCTGAAACGTTGAAAACATTCTTACATTAATGATAAGTAAAGTCACATAAATTTACTACAATATAAAATAATGAGAACAATGGATAGTATTTTTACTATATTATAATAAGAACATTGAATGGTATTCAAATAATAACTACTTTACAAATATAAATTATAAATCTGTATCTACATTTTCTAAATATTTATGGCAGATTGTATTTAAAAAGTCTATGTTTAAATATTTAGGCTGCCTTTTTTCTTAAAGTGTCAGCAGCATTTAATAATGATAATAACACTACAACACATCTCTCTAGTAAAACATTTTAGGCACATTTGAAAACTTTATTAATGATTGTATGGATCTGAATTTGTCTATCAAATAAATGCTGAGTAACATGGGATTAAACCTAAAGTATTGCTTATTACATGTACCACATGTAATGTAAACTAACTCTATTTCAGTACTATAATTACACATGTACTAGAATGTATTTTTGCATTCTTCAATTATTATTTGTGATGCTCATTTCACATAAAGATACACAAGTAAACAGACATTGAAATTAATTCAAAATTGATTAACAATTTTGCATAAAATATACGTAAAGGGGTTGTACCAAAAAGATTTTTGACCTTCGTCACAACAAAAATCTGTGAAAATCCGTCTGTGACAGACGACAGAGGTTGACAACAATACCATGCTAACTTGTATGCATTTCATACCAAAATTGCAAGTGAAAAATGCAGCATGCAAAGAGAAGAACAAAATGTTTAAAAAAATATTTTCTCATCCAGAGAATTAGCCCACAAGGCACACTGGCAAAATAGACAAAAATTACTGTGATCATTGTTGATGACAAATTTAAAAGAAGCAAACTGGTTAATCATGATATTTCACACCTTTTCACCAATTTTCATTTTCAATTGTACATACTGATATTTGCTTTGGTATGATACATGCGTGCAACAATATCCTCCACTCAGTATCAGTTACATCCTAGGGCAATGAAAGGATCAAAAGCAGCACTTTTGATGATAATTATCAACATATGGGTCAATCTACAGCATTGTGAGTAAAGAAGACATTAACTATCACAATTTTTAAGGTACATGTACACATGCAGGTTTTCTTTGATTGGACTTCAAAACTTGCCCAATCTAATCCAATCCATTCCAGGAATTTGTGGAGTGCCAATAAGTAGTTGCCTAATCAAAGGCGCTGATGATATTGGGGAAAAAAGAATACTGTACATCAATATGCAGTCCATGATTCACCTCCAATATATGATCAATGTTCAACTTTCAAAAAAGAAATACTGACTGATGCCCAGAGTGCTTATGATGGATATTTTGTCTATCCAATCATCAAATACTACATGTATACACTAGATTTGCTCCCACCTCTTATCATCTACCACTGGTATATATGGTAATCAATTGATATACAGCATGAGTCAATAAAAAGGAAACGCAGATTCAACCCTACAGAAAGATTAAAAGATCATTTATTACAAGAGTATATTCAACACCAATTGTTGTCTCAATATGTGTATCAATTGCGCCACACCTTACTAGCAGTATTGCTATCTGGTGGTGTCCTATTACCAAAGATTTGTTTTTCAAATGTACATGTATACTACATGTATATTGTGATCAATTTTTGGTAATAAAGTTCTTTCATTCATTCATTCACTCACTCAACCCTAGATATCTTTGCAATCAGTACATATGTATTTGATAGAGGATACTCATATTGTAGCTTATCATGTTTTCTTCAATTTGACGTGTTGATCACTAGAATCCGACATTGGACAGCTGAACAGTAACATTTTTCCTGATTCCCGTCAAATTTGCCTCTGCCCAAGATTTGAATGAAATGGATGATCAACCCAAGGTTGGGTAAATGATCTTCATTCCAGTTGAATGCACTCACAAACTAGAAATGTGCATTCCTCGTGCCGCGCAATGCGAAATGTATCCCCCGGCGCTGGCAGCGATTTGAAGGAGGGACAAAGACCCTCCCCCATTCCCTCCCTCAAACAAAAGGATGGTGTAGAAATTGCCGCCAGTGGCCCGGAATATTGTCAACACCAGGAGCAGCATTACCAAAACGATTTGTGTAGATTAGAGTATAATGCATTTTTATAGAAAATTCGGAAGAAATATGACCTCAGAGCGCACATAAGACATCCACTAAAATATGACCTTTGATCCTATGAAAGACGGAACACTAGAGGCAGCATCACCAAAAACTGTAGAGGTGTAATCTATAATGGACCTACATACAAAATTTGAATGAAATCCGTCAAGAAATGCAGAAGTAAGAGTGCACAAAAGGGACAAATGAGCTTTGACCCTATAAAGGACGGAACACTGAGGGCAGCATCACCAAACAGTAAAGATGTGTAGATTATACCAAGATACATCTCCATACAAAATTTGAAAGAAATCCATCGAGAAATGTGGCCTGCAGAGTGAACTCACGCCATCCCTTGAAGTATGACCTTTGACCCTATAAAAGACGGGACACTGGTGGCAGCATCACCAAAAACTACAGGTTTTTAGATTACACCAAGGGACACCTTCATGCAGAATTTGAACGAAATCCGTCAAGAAATGCAGAAGTAAGAGTGCAAGAAATGGAAAAATGACCTTTGACCCTATAAAGGACGGAACAATGAGGGCAGCATCACCAAAAATTAAATATGTGTAGATTATACCAAGATACATCTCCATACAAAATTTGAATGAAATCCGTCAAGAAATGCAGAAGAGTGCACAAAAGGGACAAATGAGCTTTGACCCTATAAAGGACGGAACAATGAGGGCAGCATCACCAAACAGTAAAGATGTGTAGATTATACCAAGATACATCTCCATACAAAATTTGAAAGAAATCCATCAAGAAATGTGGCCTGCAGAGTGAACTCACGCCATCCCTTGAAGTATGACCTTTGACCCTATAAAAGACGGGACACTGGTGGCAGCATCACCAAAAACTACAGGTTTTTAGATTACACCAAGGGACACCTTCATGCAAAATTTGAACGAAATCCGTCAAGAAATGGAAAAATGACCTTTGACCCTATAAAGGACGGAACAATGAGGGCAGCATCACGAAAAATTAAACATGTGTAGATTATACCAAGATACATCTCCATACAAAATTTGAACAAAATCCACTGAGAAATGTGGCCTGCAGAGTGCACTCACGACATGTCCTGAAGTATGACCTTTGACCCTATAAAAGACGGGACACTGGTGGCAGCATCACCAAACACTAGAGGTTTTTAAATTACACCAAGAGACACCTTCATGTAAAATTTGAACAAAATCCGTTGAGAAATGTGACCGCCAGAGCGCACACAAGAGTACACACAAGACATCTATCAAAATATGACCTTTGACCCTATAAAAGACGGAACACTGGGGGCAGCATCACCAAAATCTATAGGGTTCCAGATTTTACCAAGAGACACCTTCATACAAAATTTGAACAAAATCCGTTGAGAAATGTGACCGCTAGAGCGCACACAAACTTTCCCCAAAAATATGGCCTTTTACCCTATAAAAGACGGAACACTGGGGGCAGCATCACCAGAAACTATAGGGGTCCAGATTTTACCAAGATACACGTCCATAGGAAGTCTGAAAGAAATTCGTCGAGAAATGTGACCGCTAGAGCGCACACAAGAATGTGACGCGGCGGCGGCGGCGGCGGCGGCGAAACGCTGCTGAATCCAAAGTATCCCCCGGCATACTGCCGGGGGATACAATAATGAACTTCCTTTTGGACACCATTACTGTCCAAACTTGGGCAAAGATGATTTTGACATGCTGTTTAAAAATGGCCAGTGCTCAGTCATCCATGATCGCATTTGGATGAGCAGCCTTTCAAATTAAAGAAGACATTATCAACTATCATGCCATCATAATACATTTCAGAAATTTTACTTGGTTTGTAAGATATTGTAGTTATGGGTTTTCTTTTTATTGACCAACTGTATAATATACCCTGTGATTCATAGAATTAGCCAAAATAAAGTATACCAGGTAACACTTGTTAATACTTTTATCATAAGCATCATCCACCTTGCAGCAGCGTAAGAATAACTCTATAGTTCAATGATCTCGTTTTGTAATCAAGCTAGATTAAATTCATAATGCATGTATCACTTTGAATAAGTCAAACCTGTCTATTAAGGCCACCCATGGGAAACAGATAAAGTGGCCACTGTAGACAGGTGGCCTTTATAGACAGGTTCTAAGACACATATTTCTTGCTACAAGGAGGCAATATAAGTGACCACTATAGACAGGTGGCCACTAAGACAGGTTTGACTGTATATATATGCATATGCACTTTTCCTACTAATTTCTATTAAAGGGGAATTAACCTCAAAAATACAGACGATAGTGTTCAAAGGTGTTATTTATTCCTTCTTGTTAGACTATATGGCTTCGCGTCAAAATATACAAGGTCGATACGAATCAAGATTTTCTGAGCAAAATTTATCATCTGCTCGCAATATGTATCGTCTGCTAGCAGTACATGGGGGCTGCCATTTTTTTAATGTGTACATTAAGATTTTCTTAATCCAAATGCCCAATTGCCTTTTTCATAATTAAAAACCCGTTTGAGATTAAAAATATAGAATAGATATGTCAATTTATTTTTAAACTGAAGATTTCCTTATATATTTCTGTTGAAAATCGATATTCGCTTAATAGAAATCTATTTTCTCGATACTGTGACGTATGGGACGGAGCAAATTAATTCAAATTTATGGATGCTTCTTCCCTGAGCATCTATAGCGGCAAACTATGCATTCACCTGCTTTCGGATAATGGACTTGAAAAGTCAGAATGCATGCTGCATATATTATGTTCTGCTCTGTTTGGCAAATCCAAGAAAATAGATTTTTGTTAGGCAAAACCAGACATTTTAAAAATATCATTATAAAGATTTAATTTTTATAATACATGTAAACACCCACTTTATATTTTTCGTCACATATGGGATTTTAGGTAATGAAGAAAAGCAATTTAGGTCTTGGATTCAAAATATCTTCTTGACTGGAACATTTCTCAATGGTTCATGTACAACTCCAAATCAGCAAGAAAATGGCAGCCCCCATGGAAATGAGTAGGAGACGATACCGGGTGTTGGAATATCTTTATTTATACCCTTTTCTGATATCTTATTAGAAAATGATTTAGGCCAATAAGTAGGAATATATTACACCTTCCAAAATAAGTAAATTTGTAATTAGGGTTGATTCTCCTTTAACTAAGACATTCAAGTTCATACATTTACCCGTTAGGATAAAGATGTATGGAATCCACCATACAAACAGTTGTTGCTTAGATAGGCAAGCCTCAAACAAGCTTTCCATCATTGGGAACCACTATGAACAGAAGCACTGTTATTCTGGAAACTAATTATTTTTTTTATTTTACTGAAGGGATTTCAACAGGCATAACAAATTTGAACTGTGCCTTTTCATGTCTTTATGAAATATCTGCACAGGCATCCGCCTATGCACAGTCAATTACCAGTGGCGGATCCAGGCAGGGGCGCAAAGGGCGCGTGACCCCCTTAATTTTTCTGTTTTGTGATTTTTACTGTGGGAGGGTGGATACCCCCCTCCTACACCCTCTGCTCCCTCGCCACTGGCACCCCCCCCCCCCATATCAAATTCCTGGATCCGCCACTGATTACCAGTGACTCCTCATAATTAGATTTGTGTGACAATTAAATATCTCTCCCCGAACCAAAAGATAATGATAATTTTAATAATAGTTTTCAGAATGCCACCAATGGTATGATTGTAATAATGAATAATGATGACTTCAGTCAATGAGCTTTTATAATACACCTACTATAAGTGTTGCATCAAGCTTAGCTTGGGCCAGAGAGAAGATCGTAGCAGATTTCTCCTTCAAAGTCCAGCAGCACTTTCCCTCACCACAAACATCTCCAATCATCTGTATGAATAATGAAAAAAGGAAGAAATGGGGTCAACATAAATAATAATAGGATGGAAAAGAAGGGAGTCAATCACTGTGGTAATCAGGAACTCTTACAATCACTGCATAAAGCCTATCGATAATACATGCAATACAAGCTCTCCACCTTTTACTGGACATTGGAAGAGAAATAAACATGACAGCTTTCAAATCATAATAATCATTACAAATTTCATGCATGAAGACTGAATATGAACTTTATTAATTTTGATCTGGACTCGTGATCATTTTGGAAATGACATGTTCATTTCTAATTCATTATCTATTAAACAAATAAATATGATAATTCACATAAACTGATGATTGCTTGTAATCTCGCTTTAAATAATCTTTTGATTCCTTGATGACAAAATTTCCTCCAGATTCCCTTCAATATTCCACACCAAATTTCATTCACTGTGGATATCAGATATGAAATGAAGTTGAACAGATATTTCATTCTTGTATGGTTTCTCAATGAATTAATGAAGCAAATGGAATGCTTGAACATATTAATCATTGGCTATGTTAAGAAAGAAAACAGAAAGAAATAATAATATGATTCACCCTACATGTTAATAAACCCTTTACCGGCCAGACATGACAGTATTCCGTGCTGCCCTACCAACGAAAACCCTCTGCATCTCGTTGAAGTCATCTTCTGTTTTCAAGGTAGATTCCTCCAGGTTCGGACAGAGCTCCTTAATCCTGTCTATGGTGCCGATGTCCAGGCCACAGTAGCAGTGCAGGACCCGTAGATGAGGAGCCGTTGACACCAACCTCATCAGTTCTGTCTTGAAGGTCTCCGATCCCTTGGTGACAACGATGAATACCTCCAGAGTGCGAGGGTAGAAGGTGGCCACGATTCCAACTTCGTGATGGAGCTCCGACATGGTTCGCATGGCAAGCTCCGTGAGCGGAATCTGAGGATGCAAGATGTGTCTGATCTGATGCCGCTCGATGGTGTGATCAAACAGCAAACTAACACGGAGCTTTGGTGAAGAAGCAACCAGCATATCCCAGGCATCTGCAGACAGGGGCTTGTGATACTTCTCCTCGCGTCGACACGCAAGGGACAGGAACTCCAGAGGTTTGTGATCCGCCTCTGCAAAAGCCTTGAAGACATCGTCTGATACCGATTTGTAGAAAGTACTGAGTTCTCGCAGCTTCTTACATTTCCTTACAAGGTCCAGCATGTGCTCTGTACTGATATGACAGGTGAGCGAGTGATTCTGGATGTTGAGTACCTCAAGGTTTGGGTGATTATTTCCAAGCAAAGCAAGGAGAATATCACTAATTGATATTGCCAGTTGGCTGAGATCAATCTTGCGTAGCTGGCAGTGCATAGTCACTGTTGGAGCTGGGGGTCCAAAGAGCAATGCAAGACTGCTCAGGAAATCAACTCCTTTGAAGAAGAGAGGGTTGTCCGTTGTGAACTGTATGGTGATGTCTTGAAGTCTGCGTTCAGGGCACTCAGCCAGACGATTTATCACCTCACAAGCGTTCCTGCGATTGTCCTCCCCTTTTTGATTCAGTACCACACAGACATTTCTGAGCTGGCTTCCATAGAGGTCAAGACACTTCAGCTGACAGGAATCAGACTCACTGAAGAAATGAAACTTGAATTTTCGCCACAGTGACGGAGTGCCAAATATCTCACTCCATGCTTTACATGCAAGGGCGGCCTGACGACGATCACTCAGGTTTAGGAAAGAGAAGATGTTGACCAAGATGTGGTCGGGAAGATTGCTCCACAAACTCTCCTCCTCCTCCACTCCAATCTCTGATTCCACACTGTCTGCTTTGTCCATTTTAAATCCAGTATCTAAAAAAAATATATTGTCAAATGTCAGTACAGGATCATAATCACCTTCATGTAAAACCAAGAGAGAAAAGAAATAACATGAATACTGATCTCTGCACTTTCAGTTTTACTGTTGGAAAAATATGCCATACACATACCAAAATTTAAAACAACAGACACCCACAAACACTATATGTGAACATTAATGATTAAATTACTAGCCAAATAAAAAATGACAGAAATCAAAATAACTTATACTAGTTACCCAGGCCTATTGGTAATAGATTTGCCATTTAGTTTAAAAGCACATCAAGACGAGTCTGCCTACATCAAATCTGTAGCCTTTTCTGGTACCGAGTAACATTGGCTTATCCATACTGATTAATAAATTAAGTTAAATTGATTACAAACCAAGGTCAAAGTCAATCCCATCTAATGTTGGCGTGTATGTGTAAGTGACGTTTGACTCCGGTGCTGTAATCATTAACTTTGCCTTGTTCATGTCCAGACAATTCTAACTGTAGTGTAAGTCAGACTAGAAATAATGCCATGAATGTAGCAGTTATTACAATCACATCTTAACGTAATATTTTTTATTTTAATTAACACAAAAACTTACCAAACTAGGAAGAGAATAAGGATCCGTTCGTACGTACTACACGCCATTTCTCAACAGCGATCGCCGGTCCGGTATTACAAGAAGCGATGAAGTAATAGGTTAAATACGGAATGCATGGCATACGGCGGCTACGTAATTGTACGAAGACCTGGAAGGGCCAAACTGACGACGTAAAAAAATAAAAAATATTACGTACGTACGTGATAATACTACGTACGTACGTGATAATACTACGTACGTACGTGATAATGGGGTCCGGACAACCCGACCACCGGACAGCCCGACCCAAGACAACTCGACCCAATAGCCTGGACAACTCGACCCGGTCGAGTTGTCCAGGGTGGGCTGCGTCTTCGGACAACTCGACCTACTTTTTTTCTTCTAACAAATTTCATGAACAGAGTTTCACAGCATGGCTACAAAAGACATTTTCTGCATCAAGTATGTTGATATGATACATTCATGACATGAAACAAGGAATTTTAAGCTTTTCAGTTCTATAAAACATGATTTTCCTTGCAGTGAGAATAACGATGTTCCCATATTTACATGTGTATATCCGCGCACCGATCGAAGCAACCGACTCTACCGAGTAACTTTAATGGACTCTAAATTGGAGTTCATTTTACCGTCTCTTGAAACGTTTCAGTGGTAAGAATGCTCTATTTTGTATCTTTACATTTCAGTATTAACTTTTCTCTACTTCATTGAAATTATGGCTTGCCGCAAGTCTGAAACTTAACACAAACTTTCGAGATTAATAAGTTAGGGCCGCTCTCAATATCGCCAACCAACACAGTGCAGTGCTTTCTCCCGCCAGCGAGCTGGGCCGTGCGGCTGCCTGTATCAGTGTATGGCCATGATGGCTGTATCCCTGTATAAACAGATAAACTGACCTTCATGACCTTGCATATTGAAAACTCCTGATTACAAACATGATATTTAAGGAAGTAAAAAAGTTAATTTGGGAGTAATACCGACCACTTCATAAAATGCTGCGTATCTTAGGAATTACTTGGCCGTTTATCGCAAAGTGATCATATTTATTAATTATTGTCCAACATGCATTTAAATTTTAACTAAAAAAGTAAAATAAACTGAAGTATTTGTTACCCAGTGCAGTGGTAAGAATGCTCTATTTAATTGTATCTTTACATTTCAGTATTAACTTTTCTCTACTTCATTGAAATTATGGCTTGCCGCAAGGCTGAAACTTAACACAAACTTTTGAGATTCTTCAACAAACAGGCCACGATCCCCGATCCAAGGCCATTTACCAGTTGGGCCCCGCGGCTGCCGCGGGCTAGCTAGGGGCAAAGCTACCCACTCACGCTGCTGAACTTGGGCTGAACCACCATGCACTCATCATCTCATGCATTCACTGATGACATGTGTTTGGCAATGTTTGGACATTCGTTGCCTGTTTGCGTGTTGTGTCGGGCCAAGGGAGAAGGCTAAATTCATTTCCATAAAATAAAATTAAAATTGCAAGTTGTATTTTTAGTTTTAAAAAGTACAACTTAAAAGTTTGATTTTATGGAATTGTGGGCATATGATTTCTCTAACTCAAGCCAAGGAGCTCCGCCGCCACAAAGCTCAAGACTATGAATCCTCTGAAGCTCATAAGACCGGTGCCGGTGGGGGAAAAGGGTGCAGATAATCAGGGGGTCGTTTCATCAAATCAACTCCATGACAGTCATAACTGTTGTCGGCTATCTACGGAAATGTCATGGACCTGACAAACTGTTTCACGAAGACATGATAAACGACAACTCAATGATATCGATACTCACCGGCGAAAAAACATAGTCTATTATCGTCAATTACCCAAACATATTTTGAGGCTCAGTTTTTCCCAAACTGTTCCAAAATGTCAAAAATGGCAGAGAAGATGAATGCTGGTAATACAAACATCCCGTTTACATGAAAAGATGTGTTACTTATGGCATCTTAGAATTTATAAAATTGAGAAAACTCGAGGAGGCTTTTGCGATGTACGAATCTAGATTTGTAGGTAAGAGGATACCGTAATTGACTAATTTTGGAAAGAAGACCCAAATCGTGTTCACTTTAGAGAATATGATTAAATTAAGATATTTTATGGCCCAATTTTTAATATTTATTAATCAAAAGATACATATTATAATATTCATATCAAAGCATTGCGTGAAAAGGGAAAATATAGGGAAAATACATACATGATATATTGTCGTCGTTCACATGGGTCTGTATATATAGACTGTTCCATTTTCGATGCTGATTCTATAGTAGACGGATGTGGGTATTTTTAATATTAAACTCATTTACTTGTTGGGGGGTCAAGAAGCCATGAGACCATATTGTCCGTCTGTACAATATTATAATACGAACAGTAGTAACACTATTTGATAAAGGAATTGTAAATGATAGTACTTGGAGATCAGGAAATAAATGTTCTCTTAATTTACATTTCTTATTCTTTCGCAGCCCATAGACTGACTAAAAGCTGGCTTGTGATGGCGTTCTAAAAAGATATGACAGGTCTGGAGTACCGGTAAGTCACTTGTCGGCGAAGTTGTCGCTGGTCTTGGCAAAGGCGGCTTTGTGAAACACTTAGCGGACAAGTTGAACGACAGTGTCGAGATGTCGCTGATCTTGTCGTTATGACGGTTTGATGAAACAACCCCCTGATGAATAAGAGAGATCGGAAAGAGTTCCATATGTACCCCAAGCCCCTAAAGCGGCCGCCATTACGCTGTAACATTTGGGCACGATTTGAACGCGCCCGAAGCCCCTATGCATTATTCATTTTGTACGATGCTCCCCTACCGTGTATATTCTTTACACACAGGTATATAAATGTGGATCAGTGTCGCGCATGCGCATTAAGAAAGGTCAAATGCGCTTAATCTATTCATGTATGCTAATGTATTCATCACTTGGCTAATGACTGCCCCCTAACAGCTTTTGACCCCCCCCCCCCCCCAATTTTTTTTTTGAAAGACAAGTATAAGCCTAAAGTGTGCCACCCCTTTCTTTTATTACATATAACCTTTTTTGAAATTCTTTTTTTGCTTGTCAGAGAATTATGGAGGAAAACTGGACCTCATCAAATCTGGTAATCTGTTTAGACATTGTCTTACTTCTTAAATAAACCCATCATTTATCTGCAGTCATATTCTTTCAAGAGTTCCATTACAACTGACTTGTCATGGTCAAATAATATCATTCTCTTCTTGACAGTAGTACAAATATGTACATGCATTAAAAAAATGAATTTCAATCTAAATGAATCATACATTATTAATTTCAATCCCTATTCAAGAGGTAAATTATTGAATTTACACTGGAGAAATAGATACTATTAACTTTTTACCACTACACCCCACAAAAGAAGAAATAATAAAAGAAATAAATGACCATCTAATTTCCATGTTCAATACGCACACCATGTTACCCTTGAAAAACAAAGATAATGTTTAAACGAAGAAGCTTGATGGGAGGAATTTTAATTTGTAAACAAATTTTTAGGCATTTTACTCCCAGTGTTAAAGATCGTATGCTCGATCTGTAATGAAAAACACAAGTCAGAAAAAATTGGAACCAGCTGCAGCCCCCACCTTTTCAGTAAACACGTGCAAACGTACGGCAGTGCAAAAATGTGGTAATACACGCAGCCCCCCCCCCCCCTCCCCCACTAAGCCCCTCCACTTTCCAAGACGTTCCGCGGCGCCTGTTTAAAACTCCTCTTCCGCCATTCTAATGATGCATATTAGACTGGAATCCAGGTATGATTTCAATATGAAGAAATAGATGTTTATCAAAGCAGGGGTCTATTTCACTGAAGAGTTGAAGTAGAAATCCATGTCTTTTGAAAGAAAAGAGGAAAGATTTTAGAAAATAGCATCCATTGTGTATTTTATAATTTAGCAAGCCACAATTAGAATTTGTAAAAAGACTGAAATTTAGAGTTTCCTATTAATAGTTAACATTGGCTCTTTAAATTGTATTAAAAGAATAATAAGTGGGAATTCTCAAAAGTATTTAAAGAGGAAAAAAGTTTTTCCAGTTGGACAGATAAAACTTTCAAGGCTATTCAAAACAAACTAAATTAGTAAAGTCACAAGAAAATTCAATCATCTTTATGTAAAAAAAATTTAAACAATCTCTTCCTAAACCAAAAAAAACCTGTGTACCTTGATTGTATTGATATACTAATAGCAACCAAAAATCAAGAAAAAGGGTATCTTTTTCAAAGCGATGAATTACGCATTTAGGGTCATACTTAGGGTCATTCAACACTAGAACAAGTTAAAATCACCATTTTAGCTGAAGTATCCCGTGAATTATGGAAGGAAAAAAATATCAAATATATCCACCAAAGTTCCAAAGGGGTAGTAAAAACTGGTATTACTTGCTTAGGGGGGTTACAAACAATTATTACTTACTTAGGGTAGCAAATTACCCAACTCACGGGTAATCATACTTATTTAGGGTGTATTTTTTGGCACCACGTAAATACTTGCTTAGGGTGCTTTTGGTGAGTCCTTTGGTCACGCATGATACCCCCCTTGCAATGAGGACAGAACCCCCTGGGTTGTCCATTCCTCAAAAAAAAAAAATTGTTTTCCTTGTGTTTTTTTTTTTCAGCAACGGACATCCAGACTGTGCTTCGACCACCCAACCGCCAGAGAGTTTCGGTGCAGACGATCAGGAACCGCTTCTACAGTGCTGGACTTCGTGCCCGACGTCTCGTGAAGAAGGCCATGCTGGAACTCTGACACAGACAAGCTCGTATGCAATGGGCCAGAGCTCATGTTCGATGGACCAGACAGCAGTGGAGTAATGTGGTGTTCACCGATGAGCTGAGAAGTTGCCTGCGTCACATTGATGGCCGGAGACGTGTGGCGTCGAGTTGGAGAGCAACATGCAGAGTGCTGTGTTCAACCAACTACGGCCTATGGTGGCGGGAGTGTCATGGTGTGGGGTGGTATAAGCAGTACCAGGAAGACACCACTTGTGCAGATTGCTGGAAACCTGAATGCGCAACGATGTGTCAATGAAGTGCTGTGTCCTCATGTTGCACCACTTGCTGCAGCCCATGGAGGAGCATTTGTGTACATGGATGACAATGCCCGACCACACAGAGGGAGACAAGCTAATGCATTCCTGGCTGGGGCTGGTGAGGGCATCGACCGAATGGTGTGGCCGGCATGCTCACCTGACCTCAATCCCTTAGAGCACCTGTGGGACCAGCTGAAGCGATCTGTATATCCCCACATCAACGACAATAGCAACCTGCATGACCTGTCTCGGCTTCTGCAGGTTCAGTGGAATGCCATCCCACAGCAGCGTGTCAACTTATCAACACCATGAGGAGACGGTGCCAGGTGGTCATTGACATGCATGGTGGATACACACGTTACTGAACTGTACATTTGATAACTTTTGTGACTTTTGTTACTAAATGTTATTGTTATCAATTCATAACTGAAAAAATATCAGCGAAAAAAGAGTTTGGAAACGAACCATCATGGGTACGGGTGGAGGTGATGTTATGGACCATCATTGAATCTCATACCAAGTTACATGAATGCTCGCCTGGTTTTTGCTGGCAAGTGGTAATTATGCTGTTTTAGGTTTTAGGATGCATTATGTGCCTCCTTTTCCCTATGAAATCATTTTCAGGCACAAATAAAAGTCAACAGAACAGTTTAATTGAAAGAATGAACTAGATGAATCTCCCACCACGCGCGGTCGGAATTTATGCCTCCGCCATCACCATATTGGCAATGTATGGCATACATGTACACTTTAAAAAGGATTGGTCATCAAAATTAAAAATCTTTTCACTTCAAAAGCGCAGGAGACAGAAATCTTATTTCATTTTATTTTCAAATTAAAAAACTTAATTACCATTGATGACTTACAATCATCAAATACACCAAGGAAATAGATATTTTATAGCAAATAGACCACTGTCCCCTTGAAATTTCTAAAATAGGTAGGCCTAGATTCCATACATCACGAACCATTTTTATGTATATAATGACATCTATGACCTTTGAACTTTGACCTTGAGATCACCTAAAATCTAATCAGTTCATTGTCCCTCCCATATGCGAACATGGGCCATGTTAGAAGCTGATCTGTCAAACAGTTCTTCAGTTATTGCGAGAACTAACCATTTTTATGTACATAATTACCTCCGTGACATTTGACCTTGAGACCCCAAAATCCAATCAGTTCATCGTCCCTCCCATAAGAATACATGAGCCAAGTTAGAAGTTGATCCGCCAAACGGTTCCTAAGTTATCATGAGAACGAACAATTTTTATGTATATAATGACCTCTCTGACTTTTGACGTTTGACCTTGAGACCCCAAAATCTACTCAGTTCATCGTCCCTCCAATATGCATACATGGGCCAAGTTACAAACTGATCCGCCAAACAGTTTTGAAGTTATCGCGAGAACGAAAAGGGGACGGACGAAAACACAATGCCTCCGGCACCACCTACGGTGGGCGGAGGCTTAAAAATATATTGATTATCCATTGCTATCAGTAATTAACCTCGTTTTGTTGATTTCTGATTACATATCAAGATATTTGCTGTGATATTAATAATAAAAATGATAATTGCAATTGTGGGTTGTGTACAGTACTATCTTTTAATTTCATTTGAGCAAGTTTAGTATGATCTCTCTCCCTTTCAATCATTCTTTTTCACTCTCTTGCTCTTTCTTCCTCACTCTTGCTCTTTCTTCCTCAAGACATTTCACACATTTATTTCAATGAACACTGTAATACAAAAGAGTATATTGTATTATTTACAACAAATGAAATATTTATTGAATTTCTTACATATTATTACAATTATATGTACATGTCATTATCATTATGTACAATAGTATTAATTCTCAATTATGTCCCGGGCCAGAAGCTCGGCGCATTTACGCTTTCTGGAAGCCGCCTACATTCAATCTCACGAACCCCTTCTGTGCAGACAAAAGGAGTTCGTCCAAGCTTTGCGATTGTTCTGAAATTACAACGTCTGGGTCCATCGAGTATAATATTGTTGATTTCAAGTAATTTGTTATATACCTGCGACGTGATAACCTGATGAGTGCAGGTCGAAAAGCTTCGTTATCATGTCTCTTTTTCATGCCATATTGAAATTTTGTAGTACCAAGAAATTATTTGAATACCGTAAATAACGTTCTATAAACTACACTTTTTTTCAAGCCGGAAAATGTGAAAAGTTATTGGCTCGGTGACAAGAGCTATATTCTAAAAGCAAAGTCAATTTAATATAAATAATTTTAAAAACCATGAAGTCAGTTCACAAACTACTTGTTAATTGTAGAGTATTAAGTATTCATTTATCTCTGTAAATACAAATATTGCATGATAAATGAGCTTATTCGTGAATATTATATTTGATTAAAAATACTCGGATACTAGGAAATGTTGAACCACAGCACCAGTTTCATAACTTGTCTCATTTTGCGGGAAAACTATTTACATATAGTTGTTAAAAATCCTTAATACTTGCAGTAAACAGTCGAGTTTGTCAGCTGAGGTAATGGCCATTTTTTTCTGATTTAAACATGGTTTCACATAAACATTTTTAGTTTGGAAATATCAATCTCTGTCTCAAGCTTGTATTAGGCGCTATTTAAAAACAGAATATTATTATTATTATTGTCCGAAGTGCCGAGTTACCTGGTACCCATCATTCAGTACAAGAAAGGGTCAACAGTCGTTCATAAAGTTGTAACTTACAAAAATCTTTATGAAACGCCCACCTGGTATGAAAAATTGCTTCAACTTGGGCGATTATTCAACTCAGGGTTGACGTAGGCAAGGTTACCTGGGGGCCGTTTCATGAAAGTGTCAAAACTAAATTGCCTATGGCAAGCTGTTTATCTCATAAAAGCGATAACTCAGTTTCCCTCAGTTTATTGCTGAAATCTGAGTTCGCCCCTTGAAAAAAAGCCTTATTGCTAGAATAACCAAGATTGCCACTATACAGGTGTTTCTTCATAAATTTATTTTTTTGAGTGTTGAAATAAATTTATTGAGAAAAATATCACAAAAAAAAACAAAAAAATTTCATAGCTGATAAACAGATTGGGCTTAATTTTTTGAATGATGACAAAGTTTATTAGGAAAAAACTTAGTTTTTCGAGTGATAAACTATTTCTCAGCGATAAACTCAGTTTATCGCCTTTATGGAATAAACATTTTGTCATAGACAAATACCGAGATGTCATTGAGCTAGAGTTGTGACGCTCTCATGAAACGGCCCCCTGTATTTCATATTTGCCATGAAATACAAGAGAAAAGTGTATCTCTGTGCGACAACATTGGCTAATTCATTTGCATGTCACACATGCTGTGCAGAGACAATTGTTTTGTGAAATTATGTGGAACTCTGAGAGGTCACCACTCTTATTTTACATCATATTTTGATGAAATCGTTCATGTTTTGCATGGTTTGCTAATCATAATCTGGGAATGGGCCATTATTCAAAGTAAGGTTCACTATTCATAAGGACTGCTTCTCATAATAAAATTGGGAGCCTGTCCCAAAATAGTCACCCCATTTTACCCATGAAATTTGACATGTTCAAGTTACTTAGTGCATCCATGCGACTTACACAAAAGGTTGGCAGCTTAAATGTACCTGCTGAGTTTGGCCCCCAGTTTGATCTGTTGGCTACATGAAATAGATAAATGGGTAAAATCAACTACATGTACACACCCCCCCCCCCCGCCTTTTTTTTGGGGGGGGGGTTGGGGGTGGGGGGAGGGTGGAAGGGTTTATCTTCCAACCTCTTCCAACAGAAAATTCTGTCAGCTTTTGTGTTTTTCAAATTTTGTTGCAAGATTTAGATGCGATGAACTCAACCCAACTTATAGCTGCCTTTTTTTTGGGGGGGGGGGGGTGGTGGCTGACAGCCTATCTGATGGAAAATTTTGTCATTTTTTTTTCCTTTCTTGTTTTGGTAATGCATAATCATATAGCTTCCAAGTGACAAAGTTTGGTGCATGGGGTGAAATCTAGTAATCTACCCAACTCGGCAGGTACATTTAAGCTGCCAACCTTTTGTTTAAGTCGCATGGATGCACTAAGTAACTTTAACATGTCAAATTTCATGGGTAAAATGGGGTGACTATTTTGGGACAGGCTCCTGGCCTAATACTAGTGATCAACAGCTGTAATAAGAGCACATATTGCCTATATAGCCATTACCATGGAAATGTAGTACCTGACACATTTGGAAAAAGAACCTCTTACGTCATCTCTCTACGACCAATGTCTCATGAGCATTGTGCGACAATTTAAAAAGTACTTCACTCTCTCCGCAAGATTTTTCTCTGATCTATTGCTATAATATGCTGTTACCATGGCAAGGCAGTACCAGACAACTAAAATATGAGTCTTGTTCGTCTATACTCCAATATCGATGTTGCCTGTGACTTTCAGTATCCATACGCTTGCCTGCAACAAGCTCAGTAAGCATTCTGATCCCTGACATGTAGGCTAAATGTCTGAATACACTGCCATGATTGACATCAGCTTGACCACCAATATATGAGCAGTTCATAACGATTCACAGCGTATGTATCACATGTCTTTGAAAACATTGTAGGGTACAGACTACTCCTCCTCCAAGGTACTGGGTGAAGTTTTAAAGTGCTCAAAATTTTCCTGAAGAGGTTATGGAAAGGAGATCCATGGGCGAGGAATGGTAGAGCAATCCATACCTGTTGCGCTCTTGAACAAACCAGTACACCTCCACATAAAGCAGCCACAAATTTGATGTGGCAATACTACCACTAAAGCCAAAGCACCTTATCTGGTTATCCAGTTGATGGCAGATGGCAGATCCCGCTCACCATCTTCCACTTGGAGGACATCCGATGTTATCCTTAAATTTGCTTCAAGCTTATACAGCTGAAAGGTATAGAAAGAAAACCGGGGGTAAAGTGGTTATTATCCATAATAATAAAATAATAAAATTGCAAATACACAATTTCTATCTAGTTTAGTTACTTTGTGAATACGGAATAGCTAAGATTTAGTGGGGATCATATTATTCAGAATTTTAAATTGCAAAACTCGTAGTTTATATCAATAGTGATACATAAAGGAAGTTATTTGTTGATGCTGGTGTCATTTAACCATATGAAGGGGGACCTAAAGTTACACACTTTGTTTCGAAACGAAAATAGCCATGGGCCTTGGAAAGATTCTTTTACCAGGGGTGCTGAGATTATGAAACAGGATCCGGTTGACAATCCAATCAGTGCCAATCACCCCCCCCAAAAAAAAAAAAATATATATAAATAATAAAAATAAAATAAAATATATGAATGAAAAATATGTGCATTCCGGAACTATCGTACAATGTTTTTTTATGTTTTTTCCCCCTTTCTCTTCATCACTTTTCTCTTCAGCCCTATTGAAAAAGACATCAAAAGGGTCTAAATTATATTGTGAAAATTTTAATAATTGTATTTTTTCTGCCAATGTTTGATATAAGACACAATGTTCATTCCCATAACTACCGGTAGGTTTTTTCGGGGGGTACAGATTTTGAAAAAGTTGACCTTCGGACCTTTTCTGGGTGAGCGAAGCGACCGAGTATAGGGGTTCAGGTATCTGTCCTTCCAGTGTCGCGAATCCCGGCCAGCCGATTTCGGAGTGACCGTCAAAACACGAAACCCTTACAAATATTCTCACAAGGAAAAACTGTGTCTTTATACCGACCTTTTAACTTGTCAATGAAAACAATTCAAAAATTTAGATAAAATTAAATTAATTTTGAAAATAATTACAACTACAGTTTGATCCCTAGATATCTCTAACCCAGATGTTTATATTTTTTACAGATAAAATACAATTTCAAACATGTAATTTTAAGGCACTTTTCCACCATAGACATTAGAAATTTTGAAGTATTTTGCTTTTCTTGAAAAACTGTAAAATGAATTGACTTGCCTATGGGAATCGCGTAGTTATGATCCAATCTACGCGCCCTAACTTGGCCAAAAGCATCTTTGCATACTTTTACAAAATGCGCTTGATCTTCGTCAATAAATATCGTAAAGAAACCAAATTTTCAAAGTTTTGATTTAATCCAAAAGGATTTGACCCTTTCGTAAGATCCAGCGCATTGCAGTAATCACTCAAACCGGTGGAAAGCCTGTATGGCTCAATAATGCGCAGTAAAGTGTTCATTAAGCGCGCATGATGAAAATCCTGAACCATGGGTAACAAATTAAACTTTTAAATGCATGTTGGACAATAAATAAAATATGATCACTTTGCGATAAACGGCCAAGTAATTCCTAAGATACGCAGCATTTTATGAAGTGGTCGGTATTACTCCCAAATTAACTTATTTACTTCCTTAAATATCATAATGTTTGTAATCAGGAGTTTTCAATATGCAAGGTCAGTTTATCTGTTTATACAGGCATGACAGGGGTTGCCATACACTGATACAGGCAGCCGCACGGCCCAGCTCGCTGGCGGGAGAAAGCACTGCACTGTGTTGGTTGGCGATATTGAGAGCGGCCCTAACTTATTAATCTCGAAAGTTTGTGTTAAGTTTCAGACTTGCGGCAAGCCATAATTTCAATGAAGTAGAGAAAAGTTAATACTGAAATGTAAAGATACAAAATAGAGCATTCTTACCACTGAAACGTTTCAAGAGACGGTAAAATGAACTCCAATTTAGAGTCCAATAAAGTTACTCGGTAGAGTCGGTTGCTTCGATCGGTGCGCGGATATACACATGTAAATATGGGAACATCGTTATTCTCACTGCAAGGAAAATCATGTTTTATAGAACTGAAAAGCTTAAAATTCCTTGTTTCATGTCATGAATGTATCATATCAACATACTTGATGCAGAAAATGTCTTTTGTAGCCATGCTGTGAAACTCTGTTCATGAAATTTGTTAGAAGAAAAAAAGTAGGTCGAGTTGTCCGAAGACGCAGCCCACCCTGGACAACTCGACCGGGTCGAGTTGTCCAGGCTATTGGGTCGAGTTGTCTTGGGTCGGGCTGTCCGGTGGTCGGGTTGTCCCGGAACCCGTGATAATACTACGTACGTACGTGATAATTACTACGTACGTACGTGATAATATTACGTACGTACGTGATAATTACTACGTACGTACGTAATATTAAATATATAAATCACACGTGAAAAAGGTTGAAATTACACAGCTGCCTTATTATTATCCGTCGATTCCCGTTGATTTGCCACAATATTGTGAGCCTGTGGGCTTTTGCTTGTCAATTATTAAGTGTGAGAAAACCTCAACATTTGTGTGGTGTGTGACGTGTGTATGTGTGGGTGCGTGTGTGCGTGTGTGTGTGTGTGTGTGTGTGCCGCTTCATTTTCCCAGCGGCAAGTCCGGTCCCAGACAAATCAAAACAGAATAAAGCAGTTCGACTCTGTTCGAGTAAAATCGAACAAAATTAAGTTATGAATCTTTATGACACTGAAAGCTAATGAAAACAAAGAAAATCACTATAGACAGATTCACTTTGTCATGAATTTGTAACGTCCCATATCCTCATCACAAGCCGTCAATGGTTTACCCAGAACATGATTTCCTCATAACTTGAACCTATGATCATAGACGATTATAGTTATATGTTTTTACATGTATCCGGGAAAAAAGTCAGTGAGACCGCTTTCAAAATATTACATATTCCTAGTCATTGTTTATTTTTTTTTAATTTTTATCTTCATGCTATTAAAATAAAATATAATTGCATTCAATTTCTGACGAAATCATAGGCCTATTCTTGGACAAAACGTAAAATGTTTTATTAATAGGCCTGTAGGAAACAGATAATTGCTCTTTCGTCAGCACTGATCTTTAAATAAGATTTTTTTAACGTGTATAGAGATCACCGAGTGGTCGTGAGGGAATGACGTCAAAACTCGTGACTAAATTGTCTAGTGATTTTAATTTTTGTTCATATTTATTCATGTATTTGAAAAAATTCGCATGACCCGACTTTCGTCTATCCTTTTTTAAACAAAATCTGCTTTCTCCACCTAATTTTTAAAGTTCTGCGCCAGGGGCGGCGGAGCGTCTTTCAAAGTGCGTGTGTGTGTGTGTGTGTGAGGGGGGGGGGGGGAGTACCAACAAAAAAGACACCCGAGGGCATGCACTGTAAGGGGTGCATATATTATTAACAAGCACCTTCTTATGGTGGTTCTGCTTCAGCTTCAGCTTCCACAATTAGCAGTTGCGTGCAATTGTCTAATGATGCACGTGCGAGCCAGCAAAAATCTTAAGAATTTTTCTAATGTTCATGTTGTTATATATTATGCATTATTTACACCGATAGTGAAAACAAATTAATTTGGGTGAAATGTCGAATGATCTTTAATTTCTTACATTAACCCTGTGGTTTTTCTTCCGGAGATATCAACATTATTATGGTATCAGCCGTATCTGCTTGATTTCATAGGCCTGCTAACAAGCTAGTCTTAGGACATTTTCTGAAAATATTGAGCTTATTAAATTGTGTAAGTTATGGGCACATTCGAGCTATTGGAATATGAATTCCTTTGCTGGTGGGGGGGGGGGGGGAGGAGAGCATTGTGCCACTCTGCCTCCAGCTCCGTTGGCTTACATTGTAGTTGTAGTAATATGGGGAGGTACATGTTGCTATAAAGCCGCACTGATTCTGGTTATAGATATGGCACTTTTTGTAAGAAACAAAGGGAAATTATAGGGATAAGGGTACACATTTAGATGAGGAAAGTGCGCTTATGAGAGGTGAAAGGGTCATTATCACTGGCGTAGACAGGGGGGCACAAGGGGGCCATGCCCCCCCCCCCTATTCAGCCACTAAAAAAAGCGACAGCGAAAAAGCGGGGGAAGTGAGAGAAAAAGGCCTAAAAAGGCGCTATACAAGCCGTTATCTTTCGCGCTTCGCGCGGGAAGGGGTAAATAACTCTCCTCTCCATGCACCCACTGTTACATACAGTGAAATGTTGATGCTACAAGCCGTTTTCTTTCTCTCAGATTTGCTAAAACGTCAGAGCTTTTGCGCTTCGCGCGGGAAGGGGGAAACTCCCCCTCCCTGCACCCATCCCTGTTACAGTGGTATTAAGTCCAAAATAACTGAAAAGCGGCCAGGGCGTCAAACTAACTTTCCGCCTAAAAAAAGTGTTACGAGCCGTTATCTTTATCTCAAATTTGCTGTAAAACATAGAGCTTTCGCTCTTCGCGCTGGAGGGGGGGGGGGGGGGGGGGTGGAACTCCCCAGTTCCTGCATCCACCCATGTTACATACAGTGCAATCTTGCGTCCAAGTAATTGAAAAGCAGTCAGGGAGTCGAACTATAACTTTCCGCCTAAAAGTTTATTTGCTACAAGCCGTTGTCTTTCTCTCAAAGTTGCTAAAACGTCAGAACTTTCGCGCTTCGTGCGGGAAGGGGGAAACTTCTCCCTCCCTGCACCCATCCCTCTTACAGTGCAGTATCACGTCCAAATAACTGAAAAGCTGTATTATCATCCCCCATATAATTATGATACATTAACTTAAAACTAATAATTATCCAAACTCATTATGTTTGACCTTGAAATTCCATCACATTCTTTGATTATTAGAAGTAAGGAAATAAGAAATGCCATAATTTCAATTCGAAAATATGGAAGCAAATTCGTTCGCTCGCATTGTCATTCTCAATAATATTGAGGGGTTCCGTCCATTGGCGTAGATCCGTGCATTCCATTTATTCATTCAAAAAACATTTTGGGATGCTATAAAATGGAAGTTTTATAGACAGATTTTCGAAAAAGTCCCTGGTGTGGGAGGGGGGATACCCCCTCCCACACCCTCCCCCGCTTAGTATCTTCGCTCAGTGGCGTATCTAGGGGAGGGGGCAGAAAGAAATCTTTATACGGATTACGCACCCAAAAATCCGCAGGGTTAATGCAGGGGCCGCGGAACGTCTTGGAAAGTGGAGGGGCTGAGTGGGGGGGGGGGGGGGGGCTGCTTGTTTAACCACATTTTTGCGCTACCATACGTTAACACGTGTTTACTGAAAAAAGTGGGGGCTGTAGCCCCCCAGCCCCCCCCCCTCCCGGTTCCGTAATGCACTAGAAATCTAGTTTTTGAAGTTTTGAAATGTGAAAATTTTTAAAAGCTCGTTCGCTTTGCTCCCTCGCATAATTATTTTCTTTGACGATCTCGTAGTTTCGCGCCCCAAGTAGGCCTATATAATTCTTAAATAGCTTAAAGGGTTCAAAAATTGAAAAAATAAAGATGTAATTCCTTTGCTCGCTATATATATTATAATGTTTCATATTACTCCTGCTAAATATTGCGCCCCCGATGTAGGATAAAGTATATAAAAGAGCCTTTGCAAAGGTTCAACTTATGAAAGAAATCTCAACTTCATGTATAGCCTTGCTTAATTTCTTGACTCTTTCTCGAGCCTTTCATGGTTTTCGTTAGTTTTGCTCCCGATTGTAGAAGTGAGTGAATAGAAAACCGCTTATCAATGTATAAAATTCGAGTTTTTTCTACCGCTCAATTGCGGTGATCAATTATTGCAAAATTTCCTGGATAAAATGCACAAGAAATTGCGTTTTTTAGACTTCATTTTTTGCCCCGCGGGTGCCATAATCCCTAGTATCATGAACACGGATCGACACCCTGTGGCACCCCTATTGAAAAATCCTGGCTACGCCTGTGGTCATTATAAGAGGTGAAAATTAAGTATGTGAGAAGAGGAAAAGGGCATATATTAGATAGTAAAAGTAAAGACGGGGAACTTATCAGATTAAAAAGAGGCACTAAAAGGGGGAAATGTGCACTTATTGAGGAAAAGGGGCATTTAAGAGATTTAAAAAGAGGTACTTATCAGAAGGGGGAAAAGTGCATATTGGGGAAAAGGGGCACTTTTCAGATTTAAATGAGGCACTTATCAGAAGGGGAAATGTGCACTTATTGGGGAAAAGGGTGGGGGCACTGTGCCCCCTGCCCCAGGTGTGCCACTTCTGATTTTAAAAAAAATTGCTTCTCGGAACAAACTTGACTTTTACTTATTGACCCTGGAGCCCCAACGATTAATTTTTGAATTGGGCCTAATGAGATTGTACTGTTTTATCTTACAAAATACATGTAGCAGACATGGAAATATTTACACAATTAAGTTATTACGTACGTACGTAATAAATACTACTTACGTACGTATTATTACGTACGTACGTACGTAGTATTGATGACGATCAATGGCGGCGGCCGATCGAGAGGGTCAGACTCGTGCGTTTGTACTTTGAAATTGGTTTTACTCAGAGGGAAATACTCTATTATTTAATTTCCAAGCATAGTCAAAAGCCACAGAACCCTAAAGCGTGGCTTAAGAGGCCTTGCATTATTTCGAAGAAAACCATCAATGTCAGGCTCAGCCTGACACTTAATCATGTAAATATTTTCATGTCTGCTACACTATTTTGCAAAACAAAACAGTACAATCTCCTTAGGCCCAATTCAAAAATTAATCTTTGGGCTCCAGCGTCAAGAGGTAAAATTCAAGTTCGTTCCGAGAAACAATTTTTTAAAATCAGAAGTGGCGCACCCGGGGCAGGAGGCACAGTGCCCCCACGCTTTTTAAAATGCCCCTTTCTCTCTGATAGGTGCCCTTTTTACTACTGGACTCCTCTTTTCCCCAATAAGTGCACATTCCCCCTTCAGATAAGTGCCTGATTTTTCCCGGATAGTCTATAATTAGATTCAAGTTATGAGGAAATCTTATTACGGGACATAAATTTAGGATATGAAAGAAAATGATTGTGATGAGGATATCGGTCGTTACAAATTCATGACAAAGTGGCCAATTTGTCTAGTGATTTTCTTTGTTTTCAATAGTTTTCAGTGTGATTCATAAACTTTCAGACTATACAGTTGTCAGATAGTTTTTAGTGTTATAAAGATTCATAACTTCATTTTGTTCGATTTTACCCGAACAGAGTCGAACTGCTTTATTCTGTTTTGATTTGTCTGGGACCGGACTTGCCGCTGGGAAAATGAAGCGACACACACGTGCACTCACACATCCACCAACACACGTCACACACACACATCACACAAATGTTGAGAATTCTTCACACTTGACAAGCTAGAGCCCACAGACTCACAACATTGTGGAAAATCAACGGGAATTTGCGGATAAATAATAAGGCAGCTGTGTAATTTCAATCTTTTTCATGTATTATTTATTACGTACGTACGTAGTATTATTACGTACGTACGTAATAAATATCACGTACGTACGTAGTAATTATCACGTACGTACGTAATATTATCACGTACGTACGTAGTATTTATTACGTACGTACGTAGTATTATTACGTACGTACGTAATATTTTTTATTTTTTTACGTCGTCAGTTTGGCCCTTCCAGGTCTTCGTATAATTGCATTACACTGCATGCATAATATAAGCGCATGCAGCTGATATTGCAATGTTTACGGAAGTGGTTGAAAGTTCGCACTGTTCACACACGTCCACCACATACACATATTGCACGATACACACGCGCGATGACCGACGGGCGCGCGCAATCGGCCTCATGCGCTATGCAGGCCGCATACATGATGCCGGCGCGGCGCGGACGTCTTTACAGTACCACGGCATCGGCGCTGGGCAAGGCTAGCTACATGTAGCTCCATGCCTCCATCTATATCTCCTAGGCCCTGGCTGGCCTGTGGTACATGGTCGAGGTCTGGCATATTTACCGCGGGACCCTGCTGCCGGCTCGGGCTAGCTAGCTGTACCCCTATACCGGGGATCGGGTTGGCTGTAATCACTGCAGACTGTTCTGATGAAAATTAGCAGATGAAAAGACTTGGAGCGAGCTTTATTTTAGATCATCCCACGTCCACGGACCAACAGGCAACAGGATACATGATTAAACCAGGTACGGTGCCGCATGACCATGATGACATGTACAAATGATGTAGTCATGGACTTTTTTCAAGAACCCCATTTGCTGTAATTTCAGCATGCCTGTTGCTGTGTTCAGTTGTTTGATTCTCCCAGTTTTCTGTAACTTCGTGTAAGATGGTGATGAGAGCTGAAGCCTAGGTGATAGAAAAATGATGATGGAGTATGTTGCCTGCAGACTACCCTGGATTGGATATGTGAAGTCAACTGCATAGCTAGGGCCACGGGTGTAGGCATGCATAATTATCCATTGTTTAGTGGGGGGGATGATCTATTCATCATCCCCCCACTAACAATAGAAAGCGTCTTCGTGTCTACACCACTGGCTAGGGCATAGGCATGCTAGGATTTTTAGAGGGGACGGTTGTGAGCATGCAAAGCGTGCTCCCCAGAGAGGGGTGGGCGGAAAGTTATTTCGATGCCCGGACTGCTTTTCAATTATGTGGATGCAATACTGCATTGTAATATGTATGTAAAAGCAGGGAGGAATTTCACCCTTCCTGTGCAAAGCGTGAAAGCATGTTTTAGCAAATTTGAGAGAAAGATTTTCAAGTCGACATCAATGGCATTGTCTTACTTACTTAGGCCTTCTGCCATTCTCAGTACAGCATAGGCCATCGACAACAAGACGCCATCTCCTTCTGTTCTGGGCTAGTTTCGCCGCCTCTGTCCAGTTGGTTCTTTGCCTCCTCATTTCTGCCTCAGTGTCTCTCCTCCAGCTATTTCGAGGGCGGCCTCTTTTCCTTTTCCCCTGAGGGTTCCAAGTCAGGGCCATGCGTGTGGTAATGGCATTGTCTTGGCTGTGTCAAATTTTCTTCGACAAAATGAAAGTAATGCTATGCACACGTGATAAATGAAATCAATGCAATTAATCTTGATTTTTAAGCTGACTGATGTGAATTTCACCCTGATTTTCAAATAATAATATTACAGAACTAAAGGATGTACTGCACTCATTATTTTTTCTAAACTTCAAAAGGCTCAATGATATTCTCGTTGCTCAGTCACAGCACAAATTTTGTGCAGTGAATGCGTCGCATTGCATGTATATGCGGGGTGCATAGCATTAGGACCTGTGTAGCTATACATGTACGACCCCTTGCCATACCAAAAGTCAGTTGTCATAGATCATCTAGATTGCAATTCATTTGAACATTATGCCTTGATCTGTCATTTGTTATGCGCTGATCTCTACCATTGTAGTCTATTTTAATAGATTTATGGATCCTCTTACCCAAGTGCCTACATGTATATGCAGTGAATGTGTATGGTCATGTGTCATGAACTGGTCCCCCAAATACATGTAGGGTGGTGCTGTTACACTGTTTGATTTCATGCTGAAGTAATGTTGGATTTTTTTTTCAAAACCATAAAAACTGTTCCAATAAATTTGCTATCATTTTGAAAGTCTATTACAATGTCATTTGCCTGCAAAGTTGCATTGACGTAGGATATGTAGAATTGGAATTATAACATTTTAAAGTTAGAAGACCGGGATGGTGCTCGAGGTGGCGCCTCCTGTACAAAGTCAATAGGAAAATTCACATTTTAATGCAATCTTTGGAAAATTGTTTATAAATATCTTTGTCAAAATTTGGCAAATGACTACAAATTTGGTATCAAATTAAAGCTTACATATATCAGATTGAGGTTTTCACATTAAAGGTTGGAGGTTGCCAAATTTAAATGGATTAAGTTTCATGATGTTTGTTTGAATAATATTCTTAAAACAATGTTCTGAATTCTTAATTAATTTTTCACTTGTAGAAAAATCAAGGCCACAAAATCTGTGTATCAGTAATTAATTCAGAGCACAACAATTGTTCTTGTGCATTACAGCTGAAATTTCAGAGCATCTCTTTTAGGCCAGAGTCATGAATCATTAATGGCACTGGACAGCAACAGTTTGGCAGAATAGATTGCTTTGGTAATGTATGCAAATTTTATGCATACCTTTCAAACAAAGGTTGTTCTTGACAGCCTGAAAGCTTGCCGGACATAGCTACAAATAATTTATGCAAACTTGATTCCAAGCATTGAGGCTTATTTATAAAAAGCAGGTTCATGGAATAGCTTGTCACTAGGTGCTCAGAGAATATTTATAAGTGCATAAATTTGTATACATTACAGAAGCTGTCTATTGACAGACCTGTACAGTGGTATTGTTGTGTTCTGAATTAATTACTGATTTGTGGCCTTGAGTTTTCAAAAAGTGGAAATCTAATTTGATAATCAAAACATTATGGTGAGAATATTGATGAATTAAATTTCATAAAACTTACTCCAATGAACTTGGTATCTTTCAGGTTTACAACATTGTAAAAACCTCAGTTTGAGAAGATGCTAGCCATGAACAGTATTAGCCATCAAAAACAGCTACATGTAGGCCAATGTCAGTGAATAATTTTGATTTTTTAGCAATTTTGGGAAAATGTTATTACTTTTGACAAAACTTGTCATGGGTACAAATTTGTTACCAAATTAAAGCTATCCTACTCTACTTTACAGTCTTATTGAAAAGTATGTTTGGTTAAATGCATGCAATATTAAACAAATGATGTAAAACTTCATACAATGACACTTGAAAATTTTTGAATTTGTTCATAAGTTTTTTTTAATCAACATAGTCGAAACCTGCGCAGTTCCCAAGATACTCTGCTTCTCCAAATTCCATTTGTAAAAACAAAAGTAACACTGGGTGATCGTTCATTTGCTTGTGCAGCCCCTAAACTCTGGAATAACTTGCCATTGGAAGTCAGGAAATCCCCATCTGTGAATATGTTTAAATCAAAACTCAAAGCATATCTATTCAATTAATAACAAGCATATCAGGAGCTCATGCAGCGCAGTAGAATATATACAAATTGTTGGATAGTTACTGCGCTTTATAAATGTATTATTATTTTTATTATTCTTTCCATTATTACACAATTATAAACCCTAGACAATTATTGTTGTAAGGATCTGAATCAATTTTCCGAGAATATAACATTTTTATTGCCACTGGAGGGCCTAAGAAAAAGTTAGGTTGAAAACAATAAGATTTATAACCAAAAATTGCATAAATGTAATATTCAAGTCAGTGTAACTCTTTTGTCTTACACCTCATGTCAATTTTGAATGCATATTTAGATTCCTTGTGAAATTTCCAATCAGGTAATGTATGTACTTTTTCAATCATAGGCTTTTAAAGTTAAAAATGTGTCACAGAAGCTAAAATCCTGATTTTAATTATGCATGTGAATGTACAATATGTGGCAAGCAATAGACCTGTTTACTAATTTTATAAACAAAATTTTTTCTTGACGACTCAAAAGCTTGCCAGAGGCTTTCCCAACATAGCAACAACTATATGCACAATGGACTCCATCCATGGAGATGCCATTATGCATAGCAGGTATCCTAAATAGTTGGTAACTAGGGGTTTTTGAGAGAAACATGCATAAATTGAATTACATTAATAAACAGGTTTATTGTACATGTAACCTTCACATTAAAAATGCAATCCTAATGCTGCATTTATATGAGAAAATACAATTCTACATGTGACAGCTGTTGCACGTAACTCTCAATCATTGACGATTGATATGTCAGACAAGCTCTCAGCAAGCTTTGAGGTTACGAAGATAAACTGAAAATGTAACTCTTCCATTGAGTCATCTATTTCAAAATGCTTTTGGGAAGTGAGCAACAAAAGCAAAATTATGTGAGCAGCTCAAATTCCACAATGCCCTTTGATCCGAATTCAAGTGTTTTTCAAACGATGACATCACATCCCAATGGATACAGTTTCATATTCATTCAGAAGTAAAAAGCTTTTCTAAACCGTCTCCTTTGGTAGGCTGACATGGGTTAATGATTTGTATATTTCAAATGTGTAATATGTATATTGTATACAGTATACTATATTGTGTATTCATTTTGATACTTCATAAGATTGAGAATTATGTGATTCTAATGTGCTGTTATTCCTTTTCATTTTAAAGATGTGGAACTTCTGTCATTGTAGTTCCTGACTTGGACATTGTTCCCATCAGTTGTGCTTTGATGGAGAGGAATTTTCAACTTAACTCAATTGGAAATAATGTCAGATGATGGAAATTTCGATTGGAGTGTGATATTCCTGGTGGAGCAAGATACGGACAGGGTTTATCATCAGGAAAAGTGTTCATGTATCATAATGTGGCTGAGCTAATGCTAATTGATGACACATACTATTTGATCAATCAGACATTATTGAATGCAGCTCTGACATATTGGCTGTGCAGCTGAGCGCGAAATCAAACGTGTCGGAGGCGTTCCGGCATCCCAGGTATATTGCCGGCTGCATTGATGTGTTATTGCTTGAACACATTGGCTTATCACTTCAAGTGTGATGCAGTTGTAGACATTTCTTGAATGTTTTGAGCTTTAGATAACAGCCCGATAAAGTTATCTTATGCAGAAGATATTTTCAGGCAGAGTGGAGATGTCGGAACTTTGCGGATATCTCTGTTGACATGTAGGTTACATGTAGGTTACATGTAGGTGAGGCGATAACACTGTTTAAAATAGTCATTGTGCTAGTGGCCTGTATATTGTTGCATTGTTGAACAGTAGGCGCCAACTGCAAAATGGTTTTGAAGTGCCTCTGTCTAGGGACGATGTCATCGAGTGTTCGGACCATGTGTTGCTGCCACAGCTGCGTGTCCACAGGAGGAGGGGTGTCTATGGCTACCACTTCTTCAACTTCGGGACATATATGCCACTGCGGAGGTCTGGCATGCTGCTCGAGACTCCCAGGCTGTTCAAAGGAGCTTGTCATGCGTGCAGGGGTGTCGGGTCAGAGGTCATGCATATCCTCTGCTGTGGGGAAGCTACCCTGCGTGAAGGTGTGTCCGAGGTTGACAGCCTACTCGGCCATTTCGCTGATTGGACTCTCAACGTTTCTACTCTTCCAACAAGAGGTAAGGATACCGGTAGTCTTTTTGAGCTTGATATTTCCATTCTTTTTCGTTTTCCTTCTGAAATGCTTAAAGATGTTTTAAATGTCTCTTAATCGCGTCAGTAAGTAATATTGATTATTGTATGAATTTTGCGACCAGTTATCAGTTATCAATCAAAAGTTTCAACTGTGAGTGTAGTTGGAAGAGGGAACTAGTAAAGAATGTTTATGGTTGTGTTCATGATGGAATAAAAAGATGGAAATTTCTTTTCTAATAATGTACTGTAAACGCTTTTATTTTCGCGTGATTAA
Organism: Heliocidaris erythrogramma; assembly: GCA_025617745.1. Lineage (NCBI taxonomy): Eukaryota > Metazoa > Echinodermata > Echinoidea > Camarodonta > Echinometridae > Heliocidaris > Heliocidaris erythrogramma. Next base: position 32,447,072 of record CM046866.1, on the reverse strand, counting down.
ATTTTCGCGCTGAGCTACCCCAAAACATATTCACGGGTTCTTGAATTCGCGCTGCACAATTACTCACTCGCAAAAATGTGACTCCATTTATTATTTCACACACACGCGGTCCATTCAATATCAATATCAAGATGAAGGACAAGTAACAATAGGGGTTTTTATAGATTTGGCCAAAGCTATTGACACAATAAATCATACTTTATTTAAAAAGTCAAGAAACTACGGTGTCCGAAGCATACAGTTGGATTGGTGTTGTGATTACCTAAGTAATCGCCTCCAATTTGTTCAACACAATAGAGTAACATCTTCCCTTTCATCAATTGTTTGTGGTGTGCCTCAGGGTTCCGTGTTAGGTCCTACATTATTTTTGATATATATTAATGATTTACCCCAGTCTTCAGATCATTTTAATTTTAGGTTTTTTGCTGACGATTCCAATATTTTTCATTCTTTTCCATCAGAGCAAAAACAAATTGATTTATCAGAAATAACAGATAATCTAAAACCAGTTAGTGAATGGTGTGATGCAAATAAAATCACTCTTAATATAAAGAAAACTAATTTTTTGATAAAGCCCAAAAGAAAGATAGTAAGTGTGGTTGGTGAGGTAAAGATAAAAAATGATAAGTTAACTGAAGTACGTAATACTTTATTTGTTGGAATATATATTGATGAATATTTAAACTGGAGAGAACATGTTAATCACGTAAGTAGCGTAATTCGTAAGAAGGTAGGGATTATATATCGATTGAGACATTTTGTTCCAAGACGAGTGCTTGTATTGTTACTTCACTCTTTTATTCAATCTCACATTTCAAATGGACTGGAAGTCTGGGGATGTGCCCCAATGACAATATTGCATAAGATACATATTATACAAAAAATGGCAGTGAGAGCCATCACATTCAGTACAAGAATGACTCCATCATCACCCTTGTTTCGATCTTTAGGTATTCTGGACATATTCAAGCTGTAGAAGCATTCTGTAGCGATTTTTATTTTTAGGCTCATACATAATAAACTCCCTCATTCAGTGTATGAATATTATAATTTTTTTGAAAATTGTTTTACTACAAGACAAAAAGAGTCAAAAACTTAAATTTTACCGAGGGTGAAAACAGAGCACGGTAAACCCTCAATTTCATACTTGGGATCGCAAATCTGAAATAATCTTCCAGATAATGTAAGACAGCTTAAAACTGTCCAGTCTTTTCGCACGGAGCTTAAAAATATCTTCATACAAGAATATTGATATAATTATATGTATTTCATTTACTTTGTTTATAGTTTGTATTCCACTTGGTGCTTGTATTATGCAGTGTAATCAATTTATTGATGTGTACTAGTTTTATTCCAAAGCACCTAACCGTAAGATAAAATCATTTACATGGCATACAATATATATTTTAGTTTTTATTGATTTCGTGTTATATATCATGCTAAATGTTTGTTTATAATGTACATAGTTGAACAGAGGCTCTACATCTCACTAGCAGAATTTGCTATTTCCGTAGAGTCCTTTTACCAAACAAATGTAAAACAACTCTGTCATGTGTATTTTAACTTGTTTGTTTTTGGTAATAAACTCATTCATTCATTCATTCATTCATTCAAATGCATGCTACAGGCTACAGACACAACTACACACACGCACTCTATAAAAAATAAAAGTGAATTGGATTCAAACATTTATTATTAAGATGAAGCGCGCTATGCAGCGTCCATTAAAAAAAAGCATAAGAAATCGTGCTAATATTTACGCGTGTTCTAGAATTCGCGCCCGCCGAAAATAGCGCGAAATCCGCGAAAATTAATGTAACACGAATATTTCTGCAATTACAGTATATGGATTGTATGTATCAGAGCATAAATACTATGGTAGGCCTGAATTTTATTCGGACAATATTTCTTGACTTAAATAAGAAGAAAATGTTTGATCCTACTATAACCTCAGGATGTTAGGCTATAATATCTAACATTAATAACCATATTCAATTCAATTCAATTCAGTATTTATTTCCAATTCATAAAAATGAACAAAGTCATATACAGACAAATAAAAAGGAGAATTAAAACATGTCAATAAAAACATGAACAAAGCAATCAAAAGTAATAGAAAAGTAGAGTTGTTACATGGTTGAACATAAATGAATGGAAAAGGGGCATGCACTAAAAGGCCAAGAAAAGGCTTGTATGAACGCACATGCCCAATGTGGATTGATGATTAAAATAATATTGCTACCATGGATACGGTAATTAAGTACAGTACCAAGTAATAATAATTTAAACAAAAACTAAAATACAATAAACCGAGAAAGTAAAACAGGACAAAATATATAAACACACAACATACATATAGTCATCCTAACATAAATTAATAATTGCTAAGTAATTTCTTTTTGTATTGTCTTTTAAAAGTATTATTAAACTGTGTATTAATTCTGCTAAATTCCAAACTATTCCATAAAGTGGGGCCTGTATGTCGTATGGAATATTTAGATCTATCATTTGAGAAGGCCCACCTGTGAAATTGATTACATGATCTGGTAAAATAATTGTGAATATTAGAGTTAATTGAGAACATGTTCATTAAATATGGCGATAGATTATTTGTGTGGTAGCGTTGCATTATTGAAGCAATTTGAATCCTAGTAATATCTGGAAGTTTAAGTGTTCGTAATGATTTAAATAACAAGGATGTTGGTGCATTATAGTCCGTTTTCATACATATACGTATTGCTTTCTTTTGTAAAATAATTAATTTTTGTAAATGGGAAGAATATGTGTTACCCCATATTGAATTACAGTATGATAAATGGGACAAAATATAAGAATTGTAAAGAGTGAATAATATATAACTAGGTAATTCATATTTCAAACGGTTTAGAATTACAATAAAACGTGATATTTTAACAGAGACTGAAGTAATGAATATTTGTAGCAAATATTTAACCATCTGGTGTCGGTGGTGTGCATGTTTTCCAATTATTATTTGCCCATACAACATGTGCATATCCTCCCAGGACTATGAATAGGTGATTTGGTTTGCTTGCTTACAAAATTAAATTCTCACTATCGATTTGATGAATAAAGCTTTTTATTGCATTGGTGTCTATATGGTGTTCATATATGTAGAAGGAATGTCATGGAGACCACGGATGGAATGGGAATTGAGTTAACCTAGTTTACCTAGTTTATATTGGCATCAATGATTATCAATATTGGCATCAATCAAAAAGTGCAAGTAACATGCAATATATTCAGTTTGCCATCTGTAAATTATGTATTAATGCTATGTGTTCTCATGTTTTAATCTTTTTTCCCAATTTCCTTGTCTATAGTTTTTTGTGGGAAAATCTGTACTATGAAGTTAGCAATCTTTTCTAGATTTGTGATGCCTGTCTGTCTGTCCGAATCACAACAGTTTGTGAAGAATTTGATTCCTCCTTTTCATATATTATTTCAATTCAAATGATTTATTGTTATCCTTATTCGTTTTTATTTTTTATTTTTTTTGAGATCACAGACATCAACCTTCCATTGAAAAATGACTGTGTCATTTTGTTTCATTCTCAATATTCTTATTTTTGCACTCGTTCTCTCTTTTCTTTTTAAATCCTTCAGATTTCTGCTGTTTCTCTTTTTTTCTCTCTTTCTCTTTCCCCTTTTGTTATTAAATGAACAGTTTTCTACTTCCAAGTATCATTAGAACTTTACTATTATTTACAGATTTCTATTCTTTTTTATTATTCTCAGGTGGAGCTGATTTTATCATGGTTGCTCGACTCTGGTGATGCCGAGAGCTTCCTCCTCTTCCTCGTCCTTTTCATCTTCCTCTCCTTCCCCATGACGTGGGGTTATATCCTCGTCAACGTTGTCGCTGGTTACCGCTTCGGCCCCGCCTTTGGAACATTCGTCGTCATAGTGACAGTAGCCGTTGGATCTGTGTGTGCGTTGCTTGTTTGTAGAACGTTGCTTAGCTCGTTGATTAGGCGGAACCTGATGAATGAGAAGCTGGAGATGATCGTGAGGGTGGTGGAAGGGGATCATGGCTTTCAGGTCATAGCGCTGACCAGATTGACCCCTATACCATTCGGGATACAAAATGGAGTCTTTGCAGTAAGTTCTTGATGAAAATTGAACTACTTTTTTACAGTTTCTATTTGCACATTGTGTTTACTCTGTAAGGATGGTGCATCTAGTCGGGAACAGTTGTTGCTTTATCGTACACATACATGTATGCCTGCTTTGATGTTTCAAGCTCAAGACGGCGCCTTTTGGTGTTTGTTTACAGACTGAAAATTCTAACATACCTTTTGTAATCTGGACTAAATCCAGACCTGGGGGGTGTTTCATAAAGCTGTTCGTAAAGTTACGAATGACTTTACGAACGACTTGAACATGTTCTTGGGTGCTATACTAATCAGATTCTCAATCATTTAGCAAAAGAACTGATCACCAGTCATGCGTAAAGTCGTGCGTAACTTACGAACAGCTTTATGAAACACCCCCCTGGTTCTCAACTTCTCACATTGTAATAGAATGACTTACCCAATCATGGTGTTTATTCACCCATTTAGTTCCTCAGTAATATTCTTCAACGATTTGAAAATAACATTTGCTTACCATTATAAAGTGTGGTACAGCTGTGCAAATATCTATTCAGTTTATGCAGTACCCAGTCTCTCGTTCATTTATTGGTTCACATAAACAAACATCCTTTCATGTCATCCTTAAATGTTCTCTTATTGCTCATAATGTAGATTGAAATAGCCAAACTTGCAAGGTCATAGACAATGTATGCTAATGCTTAGAAGGACCTTTTCACACTTCTTAGGACACATATTTATGTGTGTTTTTTTGTTGTTGTCACCTTGTCATCAACAGTTATCGAATGTGCGTGTATCAACATTCATGATGGCATCATTCCTAGGCCTTCTCCCAACTCAGTTCCTCAACTCTTACATGGGATCGTCCCTTCGCTCCGTCCAAGATATCAAGGATCAGCAGTCCTCTTCCTTATTCCTCATGGCTCAGGTAACCATAGGACAATCTTAAGCATTGTAACATTTCATTACAGTGTTATACTAATACCAATACTGTTTATATGAGCTCGACATGGTAGCTTGATCCTTCTGACTTTGAAATCAATTACATGTAGCCAAATTGACAGCAGATAGAAATGCAGTACTATTGACATCTTTTTTTTGTGAAGCATAGTGTTATGACCATGTGGTTGTAATTGTATCTAAATATACTATCTGAACAGTAAGACTGATAAAGTGTTTTGTTGATCCTGTAACTACAATCCCTGGGGAGCGTTTCATCAAGCGTTTTGTCAGTGATTTTTACCGACAAGTGTCATAAGCTACTGAAATCCTTGCATCTGATTGGCTAAGAGCAAAGGTTCCAATTTTTTCTGACTTGTGTTTTTCATTACAGATCGAGCATACGATCTTTAACACTGGGAGTAAAATGCCTAAAGATTTGTTTACAAATTTAAAAAAAATTCCTCCCCAGTCAAGCTTCTTCGTTTACTAACCAATGTTTTGTATAGTTTGGTAAAAAAAAAAATTGATTCGACTTTATAGGTAAAGATCAAGTTATGCGACTTCGAGTTATGCAAGGTTAACTGTAGTACCTATATAAAAGAAAATATTTGATATTTGGTAATGTTTTCATGCACCTTAAAATCCTAAGTATTACTGTGGTCTTTTGAATTTCAGTTATCTGTTCTATTTCTTCATTTGCAGGTACTTTTCAGTTTTGCTCTGTCAGTTTACGTGTTGAGAATGGCGCAGAGAGAGCTCCACAGAAAGCTAGACAACCATCATATAAAAACATTGTCAAACACACTGCCCTTCGACGACTCAGCTGGAGCAACTCAGGAACAGGTCAAAGGTCACACCTTGGAAAATGGACCAAGGTTAACAAGCAGTGACACCACTGATACCATGTATTCTCACAACTTCAAATGCAATGGATCTGAAGCAATCTTTCTTGTATGATGTTACAAAATGGACTGCGATGGATGCAGATTTTTCCTGCGACTATATTTACTCTAGATTTTATTTTATACTCGTACATGGAAGTACCCAAATTGTATTTTCTCTGATTTTATATTGATCCGGGATGGTACTCTGAAAAAAATATTACACTTCTCAGTGAAAGTATGTCATAGTAAATCAAATTTACTACGAGTCATTGGTTAATGTTTGGACAAAGCTGGCTGGGTATGTGTTTAACGGTAGTCAAAAATAGACATCTGCACAAGCACCAGCGATAAGTGTATATTTCAGTTTGTCACGACAATTAACATACTTTTCACCATTAAACGTAAATTAGAACATAGTTATAAGAATACAACACAGGAATAATTCATGTTTGTACTTAATCCTCGTCCAACATTTGACGTGTGTGAAGTTTATTATTTCTTATTTGCATAAGATATCTTTCATGTCATCGTTGTGGAAGGTGACAAACGCATCAGATATCACTGATGAAAATGTTAAATTGTTTGCATGAACAAAGGACAGTCATTTCTGAAATCGCACTATAAACCTTTATAAGTGATTTGTAAAAAGATATATTTTTAGAGAGAATTATTATTTTTTTCTTTGTTTTGTACTTTTGTACTGAAGGAGAATCAATCAAGATTAATCAAATTAACCTTGATTGTACAATGTAATGCAGCTGCTGACATGACAGTGGCTCATTCAGGAGCAAGGGAGGGAGGATGTGCCCCCCCCCCCCCCCTGGATCCGCCACTGCATGCAACCCCAAGTATTATGACATATAAAAAAAGTGTTTACTAGCTGCAGATCTTGTTGAGTTTTAAAGTTTTAGTGCATAAACGATAAAATGCATTTTAAATGAATAAAAATATCAAGTCACCATATTAGAGAAAAAAATGATCAGAATTTATTTATGTACTGTAGTCCTAGCTGTTTTGTTGTGTTACTAATTTCAAATGGGAGATAATTGTAAATGTTCATGATAAAAATGCAGAATACTCTTGTTTATGATTTTTTAAACAGCCAAATAGGTAAAACAAATGTAATAATTTATGACAATCATAACGACATCAGTTCTGTAAAATTTGATTTTTTTTGTTGGTATGCTATTCAGGAATATCCACATTTTCATCAAACTGTCAATAATGGTGATGATGACATCATACTGCCATCATTAGAACCTTGACATTCATTAAAGTGGCATGGCATACTGAAAATGTTCCAGATTTCAAAATGGGATTATTGGAGGAAAATACAGTCAAACCTGCTTTAGCGACCACCTGTGAGAATTATTTTCTTTTGATAGACCATGCAGCCCAATAACTCTCCAAATATGCTATTGTATTTTTCCTTTTATGCCGATCCGGCCACTTATCAATTCATAATTCCAGTTCAATGTTTTGATTTTTTGACCACCTGTTTACAAAGACCGCAATTTCTGTTTCCCTTGAAAAATGTTTCTCATTGAAATTTGTATTAGAGGAACCTGTCCATAAAGACCACCTGCTCATAAAGACCACTTTTCTTGTCTCCCGAGAGTAGTCTTTATAGACAGGTTTCACTGTGTGGGGTGTTATAAAACATCAGGTTAATTACATGTTTATCAGTGTTTATGTGTAATATTTGTTCTGTTCAATGCATATTGTCATATATGAAGGAAAAAATCAGGGTCTTTACATGTATCAATGAAATGGCAAGTTACTTTAGAGAGTGGTTGTTGATCATATTTAGCCTTAGACACCTACCTCAGGTTATAAATCAATTTGAACAACCTGCGATCAATAGCAAATGGTCGGCCTGAGTTTGCTAGCAACAGTCAAAAACATGTAGTCTTTCTATTCAGGCTTCAATTTCCTCACATGGATTTCTGCGGACCTGACATATCTGAAAATATATGAACGTTTGTAAATGCATCTCTGCCACGGTTTGATAATGATAAAATCATTTCTGGATTTCTTATTGTCCATGTACATGTATATGTGATTCTCAGCCATCATAGAAAGTCTATACATTATTTTCATTCAGAAGATGATTGGGACAAGTGGTCATGTTGGCTTTTAGAAACGTGGCCTGTATCTATGTACATGCATTCTACAGAACCCGTTTTTTCATATAGGGAGAAAGAGAAGTGGGTAGTGAATACACAGGTCTCTGTAGCTGATCATTATACCATGATTGGAGCTTCATGATTATACCAGGTTGGACTAGTCTGCAGGCACAGACCCTATTTTAAAACATAAAACACAATTTCCATAACCCTGACATTGTCAGTCTCTGGCTGTCCAACGTGACTTCTGGAGGGAGAGACTACTCAATAGAGAAGTCCCCTCTCTGTAGCTAATCATTATGCCAGGTTGGACTACCAAAGTCTGCAGGGTCAGGAGCAACTTCACTACAGGGCCTATTGCAGGGGCGGTTCCAGGATTTTGAAATAAAAGAAAAGGGCACAATAGTTCCTACCAACCAAAAATAAAAATATTGTCAGTAGATTCTGGGGTGTCTTTTTACTCTGAAATTCAAACAAAAAAAAGTAATCTGCTTTTTGTGGGAGGGGGAGGGCACAATTTTGGAATTGAGTACTTAAGTATGCCACTTCGATTTCAAAAGGGAGGGGGGTATGGGTCGGATGTGCCCCCCCCCCCCCCCCGACCTAAATCAGATACTGCCTATTCTATTGGATGCAGTAGACTGTAGTTTACAGTTCAGACATTATGTTACATGTTACGACTGACAAGGTTCTGTGTCTGCGAACTGGGGTGGATTGCATATGGGCCTTGTTTCATAAAAAATTTTATCAATAAAAGTTGCTACAGATCTGTGACCAAATTTGCTTTAAGCCAGTCAAATTCAGTGATTTCTGTAGCTTATAGCAATTATCGTTACTTGTTATTGATATCATAATTTATGAAACTGGACCAGAACTTTCTTTTTATAATCTTAAATGAAGTGGCAGTATTACACAATTGGATAGTGGAATGTTGGTTTGAATGAGATACCGTATGTAGTGACTAGGGAAAGCAATAATTGTAAGCTAAAATGCTGAATACATTCCACTAATTTACATTTATACTGTTTAAATATTAATGAAATGATGTTTTCTAATAAAGTGCAGTGTTTGAGGTTTGTAGGATTTGTTTCTTGGGTTCTCGAAGGTATTGATGAACAATTTTCAAATAGAGAATCAAATGTCAAGTGAAACCAGAAGCAACTGGCATTCTGATCAAGTATTTTTGTTGTTATTGTAGTTTACTTGTTCAATACCTGAAAAAGAGATTTTCAATTTATCTTTGCTTCAAGATTGTTTCCTTGGAAACTGTCTTTTTTTTCAACTCCATGTGAAAACATTCATGTAGAGGATGATATTCGTTGTATTTATTATTTTTTTACCTGATTGTATGTATGTGACATTTCCGTTATCTTTGCAATCATTGTTTAAAATTATATTTGATTATTTTCTGAAAAACAAGATACTTTTATAATGCCGATATGAAATGAATGAACTTTTATGTTGTTTGACTCTCATCGTCTTGCAAAATATCTACAGGCCATATTTTCTTATAAATGCAATTATTTTGATAAGAATTCTGTGCCATATTTCCAATTCTGTATATTTTCTAGGGACCCTTGAATTTGTTAAATTGATTTATTTAACCACATACTGTAGGAAACTCATACTCATGTCAGAAGAGTACATGTATGTCCATGAGCTGCTGTTTAATACTGACAACTATGTTGAAAAAATAACATTATTTAGATCCTAAACAACTTTGCCAGAAAGATTCCCTTACAAAGGGAGTAATGAGCAAATAGGCCCACTCCTCTGGAAACTATCTGCTGTAATATTAAAGCAATCTGTTCCACCAAGATTGAGAAAAATCATATACCGGTATGTAAATTAATTGTTAGTAAACGATTAATTGTTAAAAGTCAAATTCTGATTTTTTTTTAATGTTTGTCTTTTCTTTCATTTTTTTAATTGAGCATAACAACTCACATAATATTTTTTTCAGTCTCCCCTTTTCTTTTTTTTTTAAATAAGGGGAAAAAATATTGGTAGTTCAAATACATGGTTCATTCCTTAAATTTTTAGCTTGTGGTGTAAAAAGGGCTAATGCTAGTTGCTGTGAAGCTGGTGTAAGAGGTTTCCCTATTTGTTGGACAACATTTTTGAACACGTTTCCCACCGGACAGGCTCAAAATCATATGGATTTTGTACTTATCAAAGATAAAAATGCTTTGTTTAGCAGATTATCATATTCAGCATTAATTTTTGTTCCTTCTGCTGCAACTCACATTACTAGTTTTATAAGGGCACTAATGAGTGTATCTTCTCTTGGCGAATTCATTAAAAAAAATCTGTTTGTACTTAATTGCAATTTCAACTTGAAGGTTTTCAGTATGACTCAAATGCATTCTCCGGAGATGGTGAATAAAACAGTTTGTTTTCTAGTTAGAATCGTTGTGTTCAGTCTTAAAATGTGCAGTAAACATGTCAGAGCGCGAGAGAGAGAGAGAGAGAGAGAGAATAAAATTGTGTTGTAACGTTAACTGCGGTGGTACATGTATTCTGAAAGCTCTTCTAGGTTGATGAAATGGAAGGTATGTGAAGTCATGTGTGATTAACACATATTGCTTTAATACATTTTGCAAAGATGTGTTACACACGAGCAGCCATTACCCAATGACTTTATCCTCATTTAAAATTCCTCACTGCATACCACCGCTGGAGGCAATGAGAGAACTATTTAAAAAAATAAAAACAGGATTAAAAAAATGAGCAAAAAATGGTGCACTGTTGGAAGGTTGTAATGATAAACATGATAGCAGATGTTGCAGCGATTTTACAACTTTTTGAAGTAGCACTAGCAGTACAGACTGTGGAACCGGGTTATAAAGAACACTGTTGTCACAAACTCTTGTTAAACAGGTAATTCTTTGGTCCCACTCCTGTGTATTTTATTGTCTTTTAGCCCGATATAACAAGGCTTCCATACTGTAAATGCAGATATATTCGCGGTACATTAATTGTCGCGGATTTCGCGCTATTTTCGGCAAACGCGAATTCTAGAACTCGTGAAAATATTAGCCTGATTTCCTATGCGGGTTGAATTGCGCGCTTCAGCACATTAATATGTGTGTGTGTGTCCAATTCATTTTTTAGTGCGTGTGTGCATTTGCGCATGCCGTATGCATTTGAATGGACTGCGTGTGTGTACATTGATAAATGGAGTGGGTGTACATACGAGCGTGTAATTGTGCAGCGCGAATTTAAGAACCAGCGTATGTGTTTTGGGGTTGCTCAGCGCGAAAATTTAATCACGCGAAAATAACAGCATTTACAGTATAAATGAAGGAAATTTCCTTGGTCCCAAGGAGTTTGTTATATAACAAAGTTCCACTGTAATAGTGATGTGACTGTCACGGTAGCAGTATTTAAAGAAGTGAACAAAGCGATAAGAAATGATCAGAAGACGACATACACACATCCTTTCTTTGCTCCACTATCCACACATGAGGTAAATTATTCCATAAAAAGACGATCAAAATCGAGCAGAATTGAATGAAATATTGAACATTTAATCATATACATATATATAATATTCTCTATTTCAATATCACATATTGCTTGTTTTCTATACCATTTTTCTCTTTCTCTATGTGCATACAGACATTTCTTTGCATCTTCATGACAATTTTAGAATCAACCCAATAAAATATTGTGAGTTGCATTTTTTACCTCTCGTACATGCTACAAATATCAACGGGAATAATATTTCATCACAAATTTCTTCAATTACTGGTTCATTATTTGGAGACATTCTGACAGTTCCTATAATGACAAAGTTCATGTAAACTAGTACATGTATATTGTACCCAAGTGATACACATACAATGCAAATAGTTATCAAACGACTAATCAGCACAAAGTCCATTATTAATCATTTTAGTGTGTCTGTTGTCAACGGTAATATAGATTGTTTATTATCAATAAAATGACAGTGTGAAAGATAGCTAGGAAGAGAATGTTCAGGGCCCTGTGTCATAAAACTTGTCATCAATAACAATTTGCAATAACTGTTATAAGCTACTGAAATCCTTGCATCTGATTGGCTGAGAGCAAATACTCTAAGCTATTCTATGCAAATTTTTTTTCTGTTCAGGGTCATGCAACCGTCAAAGTAATCCTGATTGAGAATAGAGGCTAACGATCACATCAATGGTCAAAGCTTGTTCCCAGTGGTATTGTTAGTTACGAAAGGGATTTTTAAAAATATGACACCTTGATATTGAAAATCTGTGCTGACTAGGACCCCGTTCGCACTACAAGGGATAGCGCGTGCTAGGTCGCACCGCCTCTAAGGTGAGAATGCGGCGACGTCGTTTCGGCACAATCCACAGAGGTCCACAGCGATCCCAAACAGGACCACCTCTGGGGGCTGGTCCAGGAGAGATAGAGTGATCTACAGCGTGCCTATTCACAGTTTACTGTGCAGAGTGGCAAGATTGTAGATCATGCTACCCTTTACAGGTGTGAACCCATGGCATGCCTGTGGATCTCCCTGGCACGCCCCACGATCGCGCGATCCACTTTACAATCTCGTAATGAAAACAGGGTCTAGGATCCTGCATGCTCACGCATACGGAATATATGTAGCATGGTGCATGATTTTACTGCGAATATCTCATACAAATAGCGTCAATCTCCCTATTTGAAATATCCTTTCATTGAATTGACAACAATGGGAATTCCATTCTGCAATAACTTGATGCATACTATCCCATACAGAGGGTTTATACGGTACACATGATAGTCAAATATATGCACAGCTCCGGGGTCACTTGGGCTACGTGGTAAAATACCTCTCCTTTTTACAACTTCTGCTTTTATTCAGCAAGCAAACAACCTTCACATTACAGCGTATCATGATTACGTATGGAATTCATACCACAGCAGTTTATTAAGGATACATATTGGTATGCATATATCCATGTAGAAATTTTCCAACTGCAACATTTAGTTGATTTGATACCCAACCACTATCATCTTACATTCTTTCAGAGAGAATGATAAACTGCCAACAAAAATCACCATTTACAAGTAGTAAACAAACTTTTAATATACAGACTATACTCTAGCAAGGGGCAAATTTGTATTACAATTCACTTATAATAAAGGATCCAATGATTTCTACACAGGCAAGCGCTTATAAATTACAAATGTCATTCTTCTAAATTTTGACATGAATCAGGATTGATCACTGCTTAGCTTATTATTCATAATTCAACACTCCCCAAAAACATCCTGTTTGTACAAGTACAAGCACAAGTGCAGTTCTCATATTTGTCCAATTTCACAGTCATAGATTAAGATATATGGATGCACTCCACTTTACAGCACTACATGGTTCGGTAGAATACAGAGAAATATTGGTGAGAATAATGATAAATAGATCTATATATCCAGTGCATATACATGTAGGTACATAGTGTATTGTGAGGTCAAGTATTAAAGCCACAATATCATATGAATACAATGTCTGCTAATTCAGAATAGGTCTTTGTGTATGAATGCAAAAAAGAAAGAACACACAACTTTCATGGGGAAAAATGATGGGGGAATAAAAGAAGAAAATGATGACATTGTCAAAAAGCATATCACTGAATCAACACTTTTGCATTATCATGTAAAGAGATCTGTACACAAATCATATCATAATCAATATATACAAATAATCGCATTCAGGTTGTTAATTTGGTTATTTACAGACTATATAATGGATCGATTACATGTTCCACTTGATCAAGCACACACGGGGGAAGCTCTTTTTGATTAAAACCTTCTTTCACATTATGCAATTTACAGAAAGTAGCAGATCACCAACATAAAGCCTAACGAGAGATCCAAGATCAAATCAGCTTTGGTATCAAATTTGGCTTCTTTCTTTGCTATTAAACTATGGAACATGAATTTTCCCCTGTGACTTAATTAAACAAAAAAACACTCCTTTTCTTATTTAATCTCCCCAGTACACCCCAAATGCAACACTAAAAACACTTGAACTTACATATCTCAATAAAACCAATGCAAATGATACATATAATTTAATAAAACAGCACAATTCTAATTGATATAATATTTTGAAAAATCACAACTAGATTCCTAATTTCACATAACATACATACATGTACATCACAGTAACTATTTTGGTACAAACAACAGATAAAGAGACATAACTCATGCGCGTTTACAAAAATCACTTCCACTTCTCACATGCATCAAACAACATTAGGTATAAAACTTCAAATTCTCAAAACAAAATGAGAGTTGCAATAATTATCTGCGTTTGACACAAAGAAGATAACTTTTAATTTACATTCGCAATTTATCTAAATTGCAATTTATTTTGTGGCTGAATGAAATTAGAAAGTTTTAATTTTTTTTCTGATCAAAAAGAAGAAAAAGACAAAATCATGACAGGGCCTTTTGTTTGGGGTAAAAACACATTAGTTTCACTCTGAATATTGGTTAGAAGTTATTTGCCCATTTGTCACTGTAAGCCTAATTATTTTTTATCTAGGCTATAATCTATTAAACTTTACATAATTGACAAGAACTATGCAACAAATGTTTGATGCTGCTCTTCATTTGTCGAAGCTGGATGTCATAGAGATCACTGGTGCAAGATTACATTTAACTTAGATCATGCCTTTTCTTCCTGTTAAATTGAAACATGATTTGACATTTAAAAACAAAGTTTTCAAAGAGGTAATAATTTATTTGCACTCTAAAGTGGTATTTTCACTTCCAAGCCATTGCATTTCATCATGCATAAAACCATTAGCCCAGATACACACACTGCTGAATAAATATTGGAGTTGCAATAATGACTACATATTATATGATACTTAAATCACTAAAATAAAATAATATAATGATTAACTTGCGATTTATGCCCTGTTGAAGAAATTTTTACTCCTGGCAAACCATGAGGTATATAACATCATATTCTACTTTTAAAAAAGAAAGAAAAGAAAATACAGTTGATTTGCCAATACATGTTATATAACCTTGAATATCTGCATGGTGGAAATGGGCACTATTCAGGAAACCATGTCCTTGTTTTCAAGGAGCACTTATGTGCACATATATTAAAGTGACTGAGTACCCATGGCTGTAAAATTTACAACTGATCATTTACATGTTGGCATACAGCCCCCCCCCCCATCACTTACAAACAAAATACATGCAAGATTACTGTTCCTCTGTGAACACTTTAGCACATTTGTTTCGGCAAAATAAAAAGGGGATTCATTCTTAACACTATATCGTTAAAATACGCGTAGCTACCAGTAATGTTTAGTAGCCAACGTAGAGCAGGCATGTTATATCAGTGGGTGAGAGCTAAAAGGGCATTAACCCTACTAGAACCATCTGGCAAAAACCATGTATACATTCCATTGGCATTATGGGCTTGCGGTACAAACATAATGGGAGAGTTTAATACACCAATAGATTCTGAATTATGTTTAATGCCCTTTTGTATCTCACCCTGCAATATGACCCGAAATTCACGCAAAGTCAATCTTCCAGATTCGTCTGTCCGCATCCAAGCAGCTTTAATGGCCGGACGGACTTTCACAACCCTACGGCATCGATTCATGCGTCTAGACGACCACGGTTACACCATCACTGGTTCGGGGGCGCCTGTCTTGCTGGTGGGCGCTGGGGGTTCCATACTCCGTGCTGGGCGGTTGATTCGCACCTTTAGCACTGCAGGCGGAGGAAAATAGTGCATTCAGAAAATGAACCATATTATTCCTGTTTTTCAAGAAAGGAAGTTCAATTTTCAATTTATCATAACATTGTGCAGAGATCAGAAAAAACACAATAGCAATGATTTTTATAATCCTTACTTCTTTTTTATTCTATCATTTATCATTATGTGATCATTTTTAACAAGATGAATGCGACTGCGACTCCTATATGCCTCCGCCTAAAGTCAGTTGATGGCTCAAACTTGTTCTTGAAATATTGTGACAACCAGAAGAAAAAGCTTCTAATTACATGTTAATTGATCTCTTTAACATTTGACCTTACACCTTATAACCCCAAAAGTCTGATCACTTTATCTCCTCCTAGTCATGAATACAAAATAGTTGAGATATGGTAATTTAACAAAGGTAAAAAAACCCATTAATTTCACATACACCTGTATAATGACCTCTATGACCTGTCACCTTTGACCTACGGAACAAAAATCTAATCAGTTCATCTCACTATGGTGATGCATACTAGTTCCAAGTTTGAAGTTTAATGGATCAAATGGTTCTTGAGATATCACGTTAACAAGGCTAAAACCTGCAATTTCAGAAATTGACCTGTGACCTTTGACCTTTGACCTCCGTACCCCAAAATCTAATCAGATCGTCTTCCTATGGTGATACATACTAGCTCCAAGTTCGAAGTTCATACCTCATGTGGTTCTTGAGTTATCGCGAGAATAAGAAAGCGGGATGAACGGACGGACGGACAACCCGAAAACTTAAAGGAGAATTACCCCCTGATGACAAATTTACTTATATTGGAAGGTGTAATATATTCCTACTTATTGGCCTAAATCATTTTCTAATAAGATATCAGAAAAGGGTATAAATAAAGATATTCCAACACCCGGTATCGTCTCCTACTCATTTACATGGGGGCTGCCATTTTCTTGCTGATTTGGAGTTGTACATGAACCATTGAGAAATGTTCCAGTCAGGAAGATATTTTGAATCCAAGACCTAAATTGATTTTCTTCATTACCTAAAATCCCATATGTGACGAAAAATATAAAGTGGGTGTTTACATGTATTATAAAAATTGAATCTTTATAATGATACTTTTAAATTGTCTGGTTTTGCTTAACAAAAATCTATTTTCTTGGGTTTGCCAAACAGAGCAAAACATAATATATGCAGCATGCATTCTGACTTTTCAAGTCCATTATCCGAAAGCAGGTGAATGCATAGTTTGCCGCTATAGATGCTCAGGGAAGAAGCATCCATAAAATTTGAATTAATTTGCTCCGTCCCATACGTCCAGTATCGAGAAAATAGATTTCTATTAAGCGAATATCGATTTTCAACAGAAATATATAAGGAAATCTTCAGTTTAAAAATAAATTGACATATCTATTCTATATTTTTAATCTCAAATGGGTTTTTAATTTTGAAAAAGGCAATTGGGCATTTGGATTAAGAAAATCTTCTTGTACACATACAAAAAATGGCAGCCCCCATGTATTGCTAGCAGACGATACATATCGCTAGCAGATGATAAATTTTGCTCAGAAAATCTTGATTCGTATCGATCTCGTATATTTTGACGCGAAGCCATATAGTCTAACAAGTATGAATAAATAACACCTTTGAACACTATCGTCTTTATTGTTTGAGGTTAATTCTCCTTTAATGCCTCCGGCACCACCTTCGGTGGGCGGTGGCATAAAAATAATTAATGATATACTAATACTAATGTACGTGTATGTTCTATATATCGCAATATCATAACAAGTACTACAGCTATTTCAATCCACATTATAATTTTACTAAATTTAATATCAAATAAAAAAAAAAAAATTATGTTCATCGCCATCACTTTCACTAATACTTAATACTTAAACCATCTTTTTTTTAATGATCTTTTTAAATTCATTTCTTATGAACCTTTACTTACTTCATTGTAAATTTTAGACTTGTTCATCTTTGCACAAGCCCTTGCCAAATTAAAAAAATCACCTAGTCTACATGTATGCTGATATGATTTTGAGAATACATCTTAAAACTAAACTATTAAAAATGAGGCTTATTTCTTAATGGTATAAAAATCACATACAGTTAGTTACAGGTCATATGCACAATTTAATGTTACCAATTCAAACTACACATGTCATGCATAGATAATAAACGTTCAGTAGCGGTAAACACAATTGCCAGACCATATGCATGAATATGTATGAATAAAATGGTAGTGGAAAAAGGAAAACATTGATGCACTAGCAAAATATGGATATATTTATAAAATTTCATTGTTATAGACTAAGTTTCAAATAGTGGGACAGGTACTCATACCATCTTTAATAAATACAAATAAAAATTTATTAAAACAGATAATTTTGGTGCGACTACAAAAGGGTTGTGGCAGGACAAAATAGCTAAGAATACTTTGGATTTGAAAGAAGTATTATGCAATTCATAGTTGAAAATTATCCTATTTTTGTTACTATAATGGTTGCCTAAATGCCATTATTAACAAGGATAAAGTAAAATGAAATAAATATTATATGATTAAATAAAGCTTTAAAATATTATTTGCTGATTCAAAGGGAATCAATGCCATATGATACTTTTCAAAGGTTACAGGGGTTACAAAAACAATCTTTATGCACACATCAACTGCAGAATATTGTTCTACTTCAGAAATGTATAGTTTTAGTATTATGTTAGTTTTAAATAAGCCAATACTCAAAACCAATGCTTGGAGTTAGAAAAACAACAACAAAAAACAACCAAAAATAGGTGCCTAATGGGGGAGGGTAGTTGTATCATTAGAGGTTCATACATTCTTGGAGCAAACCTTATAATAAAAATAAAGTATGAGGCATTTCAAGATCTATGTGAGTAGGTCCACAGTTAGCCATGCATGTGAGTGTATGCTTTGGGACTGGCTACTTCTAAATTTGTCTCATCTTCTTTGCAAGATTTTTCCTTTCAAAAAAAAAATCCTTTACTGTAAAAAAAAAAGACCTAATCAAAATCTGATCGAAATTGTTGAAATGCTGGATCTCAAATGGTTATAAACTGAATTTGAAACTAAAAAAAAAAAGTGTAACATTCACAAAAATACAGTGTACACACGCATGCAAAAACAAAAGCTGTCATGTGACTGCAACAGAATACCAATCAAAACTTAATGCAACAAGAAACTGACAGACGTTTCACAACGCTACAATCTGGGGAGCGTTTCATCAAGCGTTTTGTCAGTGATTTTTACTGACAAATTTGCTCTCAGCCAATCAGATGCAAGGATTTCAGTAGCTTATAACAGTTGTCGGTAAAAAATCACTGACAAAATGCTTGATGAAATGCTCCCCTGCTATTGAATTCGAGCAAACAGAAATAAAATGAATCAGGCAGGCAGGCAGGCAGGCGATCAAAAGGTCGAGGGCCTTATTCCATTGTCTACTTCACACTTACGATCAACTATCACCACAAAATCGAGAACAACCATCAAACGTGGAGAGAGAGAGAGAGAGAGGCAGGAGAGAATGAGAAATGGGCCAAAATGACATGATTAAAAATCTAGACAACAGGAGAGACAGTGAGGCCTTGATATATGATTTCTCTCTCTCTCAATGTCACCATGCTTCTTCAAAAGCATGCAAGTTTGTGGAAAGAGCAGTCTCAATTTACAAGATACGTCGGGAAAATCCACGATAGGCCTGGACAACACCAACATTTTTATACAGGATGACCATAGTATATCATCCCCTGTCATTTTACGTATTTCAAAGCCTAAACATGAAATTGTTCAGGAACAAGAAAGATAATGATGAATCATGTCAAGCACTGGATCTAAGGGCATATCTAAAGCTAACCACGCTTGTAATTAGTGTGTATAAACCTGAGACGACAGGAAATACTACGGATGGGTATTCTTTTCACTCAAGTTTGATTGATCACATTAGGTACTTGAACCTATTTGAATTACACAAGTATCTCTCTCAAAGAGGGAAGGACTGCAAAAAAATTGCTCTGTTCTGGTGAACAGAGAATTCTTGCTGTGTATTATGTTTATCGAACTGAAGAGCTGCAAAAATATTTTGCTTTTTTTTTGTTGTTACAACAAACACTTTTTGAAGCAGAAGGACAGACACATTTCAGATTGCAGGAAAAACATTAACATGATCAAAGGAGAGAAATGTTGTGGAAAGCTTGGGATTTCGAGATGGGGATAAAAAATGCAGGATGGATTTTCTTTTCTTCATAAATGCTTTTTTGCTTTAGAGTGTGCAAGCTTGGAAGGGTGTCGAGGATTATGATATCGAGTAAATAGAGTAAATATATGGATATTTCAGTCTCAAAATTTGGGTTTGCGTATTCTAGTTACAGATCATGTTCTAATGGATGTAGGTTTGGGGTTAATTTGAAAACAGACTGATCAAAAGGGAGGATTTCTATATGTTTTGAATGCTAAAGATATATTTACATTCTTTGAAAGATCACTATTTACTACAGTCAAACAGGGGCAGATAATATTCCTTGTATCTATGGACTCACTTTCAAGGTATCACACATATAGTTCACCTCAATATACCTAATTTTAGGGAGTCTTCACTATACTATACTACTGTCACTGAACGTAGGCATTCTCTACCGCAAATAAAAAGAACAATAAAAACAGAATAAAAGATAAAAGTTGAAATGATTTCATTCCGTCTGGCTAGACCATGCATTTCGAGTCTGGACTATGGATAGAACACTGAAGTATTTACGATTTCACCCAAGGAACTGCTTAGTGGTCCCATGCATTCCAAGAAATGATGTATTGGGGGGTAAAGAAACATGTCATTATTTCAAAAAAATGAAAAATGAGGTTAGAACATGGGCAAGCAACAAAGACGGGTTAGAAGTGGACATGAGAAATGAAGAGCTTTTTTTTTTCTTTTTACAAATGAAGGGTGAAAGACAGCTAAAACAGCAACATAAGAAATTAAGAGCTTGATCTATTTTTATTATTTTGTTTGCAATACATTTTCACTTATCTTAAAGAGATTTAAGACTTTGACAGATGAAATATTGAATAAATAAATCATTACTTATATCTTGCATTTTGATGAAAACATGTTAGTATAATAGACTTTCTACAAAAAACTAATCAAAAGTGCACTGTTTTCTTTTTGACAGATAAAACTAGGAAATACATAGTCCCTACTGTATCTGTTGCCACTTCAGAGGCATTTTTAACAACTTCACAAACATTAATTTTTAAACTACTTGATGATAAAATGACTTCAGGATCTTGAATAATCATATGCACCTTAGAATAGGCGCTTCTTGAGTTTCGAAAGTAGGAACGGAGAGATCAAATTCATTATAAGTTTATCTCCTGTGAATAATGCAGGGTGATAAATTACATACAAATATAAATTCACTTGCCAAAAGGCATGAGGCAAGCAAATAACTCAAGAAAGCAATCTCACAAATCTATCTACTTGTCTTGACAGGCAGGGAAAATGATTACATTTTACATCGAGTTGAGGTGACCAAAATATTGACAATAACAAAGATAATAATGTTGAAGTTATGAATGTTTTGTAGAATCTTAGTTCACTCATACTCTCAATGACTTAATGCAAATGAATTCATCACCGAATCTAATGCTCATAGCATAGGACAATTCATATTCCAATGAAAAGGAACTTTCCCTTTCTAGGTCATGATCATATTGTCACATTGTACAATTACAAAGAGTTTTGATCCATCTGTTTCAGGAAAGCTGACAAGAGAACTCAACTCCCATGGCAATGGATTTCAAGATTTATAAATTAATCTCATACCTGTGTCTCTCAAGAATGCTCAGAAACGTACATCATGTCATACGTGATAGGTTATTTAGAAGCTTCCCGACTTAAATATTACATTTCAAATTCAAGGATGTTAGGGTACTACTGTACATAGTCTATTAGTGGTAGAGCAGCACCTACCACTTATTCAAAAGTGTTTAATTAAATTCAAGTTATCTAGGGGCAATGACAAAAAGGACCCATAGAGCTGACAAAATCTAGGACGGGGAAAGAAAACAAACTACAAAAACCAAGTAGGATAACAATAAATCACTAAAAACAAGCATGTTTTTAGTAATCTTTTAATCAAAGATGTATACACTGACAAGTGTACATCGTGATTTATATCTTGTCTGTGCTCCAGAATAACTATTTCTCTTTCTCTACATGTAAAACTAATGCAGGGAATGTTAAGTAAAGTACTGTACCATGAGTAAAATTTAACTCAGCATACCCATAACACTGCATATCTGTGCATATCTATGCCTGTCAAAGCATTTAGAAGTAGAGTGTGTACATGGGTGCACTAAATGAAACTTGACTTGCATAGTACTTATGTAAACGAAAGTACGTTTTAATCTTAACTGCTGTAGAAATCATGAATTTATGACATGTATGTATGGCAAAGGAATGAAAAGAATGTCACTTATGTTGCTGAACCTGAATATGGAGAGCAGAAGGTTGTTTCGGTTTGTGTACTTACCGTATCCCTGGCCTTGTAGGAACAGTCTGATGGACTCGGCTAGCTTAGCAGGTTGCTCCTCCAGAATCATACCTCCACAGTCGGACATCTTGATCCACTGGCTGCTGGCTGGATTCATCCGGGCATTCATCTCCACCTGGTATCAAATCAAAGCAAATTGAACCAGACGTAAGAAGAGACTGACAAGATTTCAGGAAGCTTACTTGCAAACTCAATTCGGGTGCGATTTGAATTTGGTGGAACATGCAATTTTCAATAGACTGCAGCCCAAAATATCTTGGGCTCAGTACATTTTTACTGACAAATTTGCTCTCAGCCAATCAGATGTAAGGATTTCAGTAGCTTATAACAGTTGTCGTTCACTGACAAAACGCTTGATGAAAGGCTCCCCTGGTTAACTTTCAGGCAACCTACAGAGTTGGTGAAAATCACATATGACACAATGATACTTTGAAATCAGAAACTTTTGTAACCTGCTGAAACCTTTGGACACCGGTCATGGGGGCCATTTTGGCAGCAAGAACTTTAATTGAATTGCGAAACTTCAATTTTATAATTCAAATCATTCCATGGTATATATTTTTTCCAACTTTAAAAACCACTCATGAACAAATTTGTTAAAGATATCGCCGAGCAATTTTTTTTTTGTTTAAAAAGTAGAATCAGAATACTGGTTTGTCTTTTAGAAGAAATCAAAATGGTTTGGTTTTAGTCCATTGAATTGCACCGAAACAACTGCATTTTCACAAAGTCCACAACACTGACTAGTATTGCCGTTACATTTATCTGTCCATCACTCAAATTGCGTTCAGTTGACCATGAGCAAAGGCACTCACCGAATCGTTAACGTGAGGTGAATTTGCGCCAACGATGAGCATGCTGTTGGCTTTCACGGAGCGAACGCTCTTCTGTTTGAAAGGATCCAGCTCACGTCTGATGTTCAGATCCGTTCGTCTGTGGCGAGACAAGCGATGAGACACAGATTAATACAATTAAATCTTTCATAAGACGTGTTGTGGTTTACTGGGTAGGTCACCAGGCTGTGAATCACAAGACACGGGGTCCGAATCCCTGCCACAGCGCTAACCATTTTATCTGTATTTGCTACACTCAACCCAATGGAGGTACATGTGAATGGGTAATGATAGGAAGAACTTACTTGAATGTTTCAGGGCCTCATCAGGGTAAGAGCCGAGGTTATAATTCGAAGTTTTTTGTGACAACACAGAGGCATTTCTAAACATGTGATATGCGTGACACAGTAATACTTCAGGGAATATTCATTCATATATCAGAATCCAAATTGCCGGGGGAACAAATGAAAGGCAAGGAATCAAACGACTTGAGAATGAATTCATAATACACAAATGTATTCTTGAATGTACGACATCTTGTTGAACACTTTAATGACCTTGAATCCATAGCAATAAAGTACTACTGCGAAATACCCTTGAATAACCGTAAACGTGGAATATTTTAATAGCAGTATGAAAATTTTCATATGAAGCGACATTTTACGCGGCATGAAATTAAGGTGAAAATAAAAACACGCGCATAATTTTGTGTATGTAATTTTTTGCCTATGAGCCTAGACCTGGGCAAAATTAAAAATATGTGAAATTCACTTTACTCGCCCGATAGTCAACAGATTAATCACATGAAAATTTCCACATATACAGTAGTTGATGTAGAGCTCTGCACAGAGTACACTCTACTAGCATGCAACCAAAGGTATGGAAGTAGTTCTTTACCTGATGTAGGAGTTGACAAAGAGTGAGAGATTGAAAGGGTTGACATTCTTGGCAAGATTCTCTCTGAAGAGTGCTACCAGCTCATGATGTGTCTCCATTGTTCTCTGTTTGGACGGTAACATACAGAAAGGATTATTCATTACTGAAAGAAGGAATGAATTACCCGTTTTAATACAGTCAAACCTGCGACCACCTGTATAGAAAGACCACTATAAAGTCTACAATTTTGGTTTCCCTTGAAAAAGTGTTTCTCATTGAAACGTGTATTAAAGGAACCTATACATACAGACCACCTGCTCATAAAGACCGCTTTTCTTGTCTCTGTTGAGGGGTCTTAATTGACAGGTTTCACTGTAGTTCCTTGTCTAATCTCTGAATGTGTCAAACTATATCCTATTCGAAAAGAAACAGTCTTATGTACATGTAGGAGAACCCATGAAAATCCAATGAAAAAATAAATATGAATGGAATTCAACGCATCATTATTTTAACAGCAATGATGATTCTAGTAATTCATTGGATGGAACAGTGGAAATGGGAGGTCTCCAGTTCAATTCCAAATTCAGTACACTAGTGCTCTTGAGTATTTGCTTTTTAATAGTGACAATTTCCTCATACCTCAAAGATGAAGGTCTTGGATTCCCTTTTCCTTATAAATTCTACTCTTTTTTCCCCTTCAAATTATAGTCAGCAATCATAATAACCTGTATAATAGAATTAAACTGCAGTATAACAAAACGCTTTCCGAGAATGATTTATCTCTGGCTTAGGACAACAGGTTAATCCAATAATTGAAAATAATCTATTTGTAACTAGAAATGTGCATTCCTCGTGCCGCGCAATGCGAAATGTATCCCCCGGCGCTGGCAGCGATTTGAAGGAGGGACAAAGACCCTCCCCCATCCCCTCCCTCAAACAAAAGGATGGTGTAGAAATTGCCGCCAGTGGCCCGGAATATTGTCAACACCAGGAGCAGCATTACCAAAACGATTTGTGTAGATTAGAGTATAATGCATTTTTATAGAAAATTCGGAAGAAATATGACCTCAGAGCGCACATAAGACATCCACTAAAATATGACCTTTGATCCTATGAAAGACGGAACACTAGAGGCAGCATCACCAAAAACTGTAGAGGTGTAATCTATAATGGACCTACATACAAAATTTGAATGAAATCCGTCAAGAAATGCAGAAGTAAGAGTGCACAAAAGGGACAAATGAGCTTTGACCCTATAAAGGACGGAACAATGAGGGCAGCATCACCAAACAGTAAAGATGTGTAGATTATACCAAGATACATCTCCATACAAAATTTGAAAGAAATCCATCAAGAAATGTGGCCTGCAGAGTGAACTCACGCCATCCCTTGAAGTATGACCTTTGACCCTATAAAAGACGGGACACTGGTGGCAGCATCACCAAAAACTACAGGTTTTTAGATTACACCAAGGGACACCTTCATGCAAAATTTGAACGAAATCCGTCAAGAAATGCAGAAGTAAGAGTGCAAGAAATGGAAAAATGACCTTTGACCCTATAAAGGACGGAACAATGAGGGTAGCATCACCAAAAATTAAATATGTGTAGATTATACCAAGATACATCTCCATACAAAATTTGAATGAAATCCGTCAAGAAATGCAGAAGTAAGAGTGCACAAAAGGGACAAATGAGCTTTGACCCTATAAAGGACGGAACAATGAGGGCAGCATCACCAAACAGTAAAGATGTGTAGATTATACCAAGAAACATCTCCATACAAAATTTGAAAGAAATCCATCAAGAAATGTGGCCTGCAAAGTGAACTCACGCCATCCCTTGAAGTATGACCTTTGACCCTATAAAAGACGGGACACTGGTGGCAGCATCACCAAAAACTACAGGTTTTTAGATTACACCAAGGGACACCTTCATGCAAAATTTGAACGAAATCCGTCAAGAAATGCAGAAGTAAGAGTGCAAGAAATGGAAAAATGACCTTTGACCCTATAAAGGACGGAACAATGAGGGCAGCATCACGAAAAATTAAACATGTGTAGATTATACCAAGATACATCTCCATACAAAATTTGAACAAAATCCATTGAGAAATGTGGCCTGCAGAGTGCACTCACGACATGTCCTGAAGTATGACCTTTGACCCTATAAAAGACGGGACACTGGTGGCAGCATCACCAAACACTATAGGTTTTTAAATTACACCAAGAGACACCTTCATGTAAAATTTGAACAAAATCCGTTGAGAAATGTGACCGCCAGAGCGCACACAAGAGTACACACAAGACATCTATCAAAATATGACCTTTGACCCTATAAAATACGGAACACTGGGGGCAGCATCACCAAAATCTATAGGGTTCCAGATTTTACCAAGAGACACCTTCATACAAAATTTGAACAAAATCCGTTGAGAAATGTGACCGCTAGAGCACACACAAACTTTCCCCAAAAATATGGCCTTTTACCCTATAAAAGACGGAACACTGGGGGCAGCATCACCAGAAACTATAGGGGTCCAGATTTTACCAAGATACACGTCCACAGGAAGTCTGAAAGAAATTTGTCGAGAAATGTGACCGCTAGAGCGCACACAAGAATGTGACGCGGCGGCGGCGGCGGCGGCGGCGAAACGCTGCTGAATCCAAAGTATCCTCCGGCATACTGCCGGGGGATACAATAAAGATATTGACTATAATTGACAAGTTCACTGATCACACACAAAGACATACAGATACCAGCGTTTGCGTCCAAATCTTACATTTGGTTAGGACATGCATTTTAGTAAAGAGGTTCGATATAAAAAGCTACATGAAATCAGTTGTTACGATGCACAAACCTTGCCAAAGTAGTGCCACAGAAGGTATTCTTGTGTGTAGTTTGTCATGCCATTCTTTCTTAGGTAGTACGCCGACAGCTGTAATATAAAAAATATTAAACATTATTAACTGACAGTAAAGCACTATAGGAATTTTAATCTGCTGTTTCAGAGGCTCCTTTACAAAATGAAAATGTTATACACAAGTATATGCTAATAATTTTGTCACAAAGGTTTATCTATAATGGCATTTCTGCTACACAATGCAATTTTATTCCCTACTTTCCCTGAGGGGATGAAACACAAAGGTGGTTATATTTCCAGCTCTCAGAGGATAATCATTACAGAAACTGAGAGGGGAGTCTGCTCAGTCCCCTAATGAACAAAAGATTATGGGTTCAAAACAGGATAAGACGTAATGCAAAATGTTTATCGATGAGGAATAAATCCTAAAAAATCAACCTTACACATGATTTTCCGAAAATGCAGCCTTTCAAGAGCAAAAATTCTATGGATCAAACACAAAAAAAATTCTTAATGGGTTTACTCTAAAATGAGAAGAATCACAAATATCACTGAAGGTGATTAATACCCCTCCCCCAATGTGTGTGCCAAATTTCTTGAGCATTGCTCCAAAAATGAGGAAGTGATTTGATCTGCAATATTTTCCCGTTTTATATTACCATATGTCGTTATGATGGCAACACAGTTTCCGACACATTCCAAAAATATGTCTTGCACCTCTTCATCCCAAGACAAATGTGTGTGCCAAATTTCATGAGCATTGCTCGAAAAATGAGGAAGTACACTAAAGGAAAAATGAAACTTATAAAAGTTCAAGAGATCACCAAATTAAATTCTCTGCATGGAAATGTACCAAATTTGGATATAATGTTGATTCAATGCATGGCTTTAAATGACAGTCAATAACAAAAAGTTTTCTTCAATGCCACAAAAGAAATGTGCACTGAAGCAAAGGACTCTCTAATCCCCAAGTCACAAAGACAAACTGCAGCCTTGTACACCATATGCATGTCAATGAATGAAACAAAAGAATTTCAAAAGGGATTTGCAAGTTCATATCCAAACAGATTAATAGCCAGTATGTCCACCTCTAGCTTGCTGGCAAGCTGTACACCGTCTTCGCATGCTTCCGATCAGATTCGCGATGGTAGCCTGGGGAACATTGTTCCATTCCTCTTGCAGTGCTGCAATGAGCGTCTCCCTATTGATGGGTTGATTGTCACGCCTTGACACACGTCGACCAAGCTCTTCCCAGAGATGTTCAATTGGGGAAAGGTCTGGTGAACGGGCGAACCATGGCAGAACATCAATATCCTCTTGCTCGAGGGGTGCAAATCCCTTTTGAAATTCTTTTGTTTCATTCATTGACATGCATATGGTGTACAAGACTGCAGTTTATCTTTGTGACTTTGGGATTAGAGAGTCCTTTGTTTCAGTGCACATTTCTTTTGTGGCATTGAAGAAAACTTTTTGTTATTGACTGTCATTTAAAGCCATGCATTGAATCAACATTATATCCAAATTTGGTACATTTCCATGCAGAGAATTTAATTTGGTGATCTCTTGAACTTTTATAAGTTTCTTTTTTCCTTTAGTGTAGTTTGATCCGCTAGATTTCCCAATCATTTATTGCCATAATATGCTCCAAAAATGAGGAAGTGATTTGATCTGCAATATTTTCCCGTTTTATATTGCCATATGTCGTTATGATGGCAACACAGTTTCCGACACATTCCAAAAATATGTCTTGCACCTCTTCATCCCAAGACAAATGTGTGTGCCAAATTTCATGAGCATTGCTCGAAAAATGAGGAAGTAGTTCGATACGCAAGATTTGCCATGGACTGACCGCCCGACCATACGCTGATTCCTGTATACGCCCGACCATACGCTGATTCCTGTATACCCCCTTCAAACTTTGTTTGGCGGGGGTATAATTAAAGGAGAATTAACCCCTGAGTACAAATTTACTTATATTGAAAGGTGTAATATATTCCTACTTATTGGCCTAAATCATTTTCTAATAAGATATCAGAAAAGGGTATAAATAAAGATATTCCAACACCCGGTATCGTCTCCTACTCATTTACATGGGGGTTGCCATTTTCTTGCTGATTTGGATTTGTACATGAACCATTGAGAAATGTTCCGGTCAGGAAGATATTTTGAATCCAAGACCTAAATTGCTTTTCTTCATTACCTAAAATCCCATATGTGACGAAAAATATAAAGTGGGTGTTTACATGATTTATAAAAATTAAATCTTTATAATGATACTTTTAAATTGTCTGGTTTTGCTTAACAAAAATCTATTTTCTTGGGTTTGCCAAACAGAGCAGTATGCAGCATGCATTCTGACTTTTCAAGTCCCATTATCCGAAAGCAGGTGAATGCATAGTTTGCTGCTATAGATGCTCAGGGAAGAAGCATCCATAAAATTTGAATTAATTTGCTCCGTCCATTGCGTCACAGTATCTAGAAAATAGATTTATATTAAGCGAATATCGATTTTCAACAGAAATATATAAGGAAATCTTCAGTTTAAAAATAAATTGACATATCTATTCTATATTTTTAATCTCAAATGGGTTTTTAATTTTGAAAAAGGCAATTGGGCATTTGGATTAAGAAAATCTTCTTGTACACATAAAAAAATGGCAGCCCCCATGTATTGCTAGCAGACGATACATATTGCTAGCAGATGATAAATTTTGCTCAGAAAATCTTGATTCGTATCGATCTCGTATATTTTGACGCGAAGCCATATAGTCTAACAAGTCGGAATAAATAACACCTTTCAACACTATCGTCTTTATTGTTTGAGGTTAATTCTCCTTTAAGAAAACCTATTTGTTTACCCCGATCCAACTTTATCAAACTATACAGTACCTTGAAGTTTACTTTCCCCCATCTCCTGCACATATAGAATTTAATGAATAATTAATGATAATCATTAACTTCTCTTTGGACATCAAATAAAATAATTACCTTTTGCTGCATCCACTCCGTCCATGTTGACTGTGTTGATACGCAATTGACTAGGATCAGAGCTTCCACGTACTCAGGATGAGCAAGCTATAAGTGACAGATTGGAAGAGATGCCTCAATAAACTTGGAAGATTTACTTTCATTTACAGAGTGACTTTAATAAACTTTTTCACACTTTTTAATCACACTTTTTCGCTTTTACAGCTGTAAAATTTAATACAGAATGGTAATAATTTTCGGAAGCTAGGGTCTCTTCCCCTGATAAATCCAAAATTTAACTTGACAGTTTGTCATTATTGCCTGTGTTTGAATGAGTATTCAAGTGCATCAATCCACATTTTATTTGAATTACGCATTCTGAGAAGACAAAATGAAAAGTGATGCAAGCTTACCTCAAACCTTGTCAAAATATTTGCACCAGCTCCAACTCCAAAGCCAATGAATTTCTTAAGTCTGCAATAGAGAGGAAAAAAATGGTAATCCCACTGATTATTTTTTAGAAAATATATGTGATTTTTTTTTAATATTGGAAAGGGATGTACAACGTAAATCACTAAAGTTCTATTTGAAGTAGCCACAGACAATAAATTTACCACTTTATCTTTCCTTTTGTCTATATCTGTTTTTGTCATCCCTTTTCTTATTCCTCTTGACCTTCTAAATTCTATCCTCTATTTTGTTCCATGTACTTCACCTCGCTCTTTCCCCCTTATTGCATGGAGTGCAAGCATTTATTTACTTCTCTGTGTATACACATAATGTATAAATTTGATATTTATATCACCCGTGATACATGTAAAAATGTGAACTTCACTCAAATCCTAGCAGTATGCACTTTCAGGTTTGTGCGATTCATTACTAAAGGAAAACACTATTAAAAGGAAGTCTTTTGTGCTTCTGAAGTAGGCCTATATTTCACTTGCTATGTGACAATGATACAACAGTTACACAACCAAACAAACATAATTCTTCTCAAGTTTGTACTTTCTATGAAAGTTCAAAATGAATGAAACTTAGAGTGAAACCTATCTGCATTTAAATAGATGTGACAAGTTTGTGATGGTTAATCTACAACTAAACGAAACTGAATATTCATCACAGGGCACTGTCTAGTAAACAGTTGTGATTGATTGAAATCAGTCATAACTTAAAATAAATTGGAAGTGTTTACTTAAGAGATAGATTTTTAATTTACGATTGATTTGGATCAATCGCAACATATCTTTAGTAAGTTAAATATACAGGAACCTGATTGATGTATAAACAGTTGACAGTTGAAACTAAAATCGAACTGTTCAAGAGTTGATAGTATACAAATAATTCATGTTTGCGACTGCATTAGTGAATATTCACAATGGGATAATGAACGAGACTTGTTGAGTTCATTATCCGTCTCATTGTGACTTAACTGAGAGCAGTGCATATCACTAATGCTCGAGCCACAAAACATGAATTATTTGTTTTATAAAATGGGTCAACAATATGAATATAAACCCAATAAAAATGCCAAGAATTGCACAGTCAAGGAGACTGCCATTTGCTTTCCTTTATGACATCACATTAATGCCTCGTTTACATTTGGCCTGCGATTGGTCTATGGAGCCTGTATCCTGTCTGTATCCCCTTATCCATGCGGCCTCCGTGTGGAGGCAGGAGGCTGTGAGATTTTCGTATGGATTCACGGGCTCCGCGGCCTCTACGATTTTGTTTCACCAGAAGTTATACAAATTTGAAAAATCGTAAGCCCGTAGCCCGTAGACATGTCGTAGGTGGCATTGCACAATCCCCTCACGGGCATCGCGCAGAGGCCTCCCTCTGATTGTGTGGCAAACGCACAATTTTTCGGTGAACATGAGGGCAAAAAAAAAATTGTACAGAGAGTTTACACTCATGGGACATTCACATGGTCATCGCACAGCTATCACAAGGTTGCTGCTCGCTGGCTGTGCAGTACCCGTGATAAATGGCACAATGCTCGTAGATAATGTAAACACAAACACCGTAGCCCGTAGCCACCTACGATGCCCCAAAAAAAAAATCGCACGGAAAATTGTAGACCAATCTATCGTAAGGTGCCCGGGGCAAATGTAAACTAGGCATTAGCGCAGCCAAAAGTATAAAGCCCGTCTCAACGTGCATCTCAGGCGTGCAGTATCACTTTTTTACTGCGGGTTATCACTTTTTGATGGGAATTTTTTGCACGGTCATGACGGTAGGAAAGAAAAATGCACGGTCACATGGTGCAATATAACCAATGAGAATGCCTACATTCCAGAACCTGTTTTATATTTCAAATTAAAATGACACTAACCTGAAATGATTGAGTACACTAATAAGAGTCTCTGCTAAGTGATCCATGTCTGGATACTCAAAGCTGAAAAAAGAAGAATAAAGAAAACAGAAATGACATAAAATTAACAACATTATGATACACCTAAACAAAAAATGTTCGGTGTGTAAAATTTTATGAGAAACATATGAAAGTTATTTTTATCAAAGTAAATAAAATGTTCTCACTTCCTAGGATTATTTTCTGACATATTTTTCTTCAAAATTTAAAATAAAAATAGAAATTATACCCTAGGTTATTGTCTTCCTTATGATACCACCATAGGTACTATTCTAATCGTTTACAATGAAATTTCTGGGAAAGATGACAAATAATTTGTGAGCTTTCTCATTCCTTTATGTCAGTTTGGAAGAACATCATAGGAAAAATGTCCCCTTGATTGTTTAGGCTCAGAATGGCTTGAAAATACATCCTCATACAGAAGCCTGTGCCTTCAATATGATGTTTATTTCTATGCAACGTATCTTTGCCCAGTTATATCTTTGCTCAAGAAAAAACTATTTGAACTATAAAAAAATAATTCTTGAAAGTTAATTTTTGACAATTGCTCAAAAATGTGGTGACATGGAAGGGGTTAAGCATACTTCTCTGGTAGCTGTGCTGCGCCCTGTTCTTGCCCTGGTGCGTTGATGTGATAGACACAGAAGTGCTTCAGGATAGGCTGCATGTCAGGGAAGTTGAAGAAACCTTGGAAACATGACACATCTAGAGTAGGGAAAATAGAAGAGAAGAGATATATTTAATGAAATTATACGCATGAGTTTGAAGTTGAATGAATGTAGGAAAGTTCTTATTCTCTAAACCTTTATTATGTCAGGAAATTAATTGCTGAATTTTGGAGAAGTTTGTTATGAATATACAGCAATAATTGTAATGAGAAATCAAAATGTACTGATTCCATTATTCAATTCCGCAGAGAGTGTACATTGTATGACTGACTAGCATAATTGCTTTTTACATACACTGTATGTACTTTAAACAGACAAGCAAACCATATTCTAAGAATTAAGAATGCTATGCTTGGTGATATTGGTGGTGATTGTTCAGAAGTGACTGGCAGTGTGCCCAACAAATAAAAATTATTAAGTTCCATAATTTAGAGGTTATAATGCAAACATTTGGCATCAGAACATTTCTTCAGCACTTGTACTGTAGGTTTCAAGGTATGACAGGCTCCACACTTTATAATTATTTTTTCACTAGGGGTCCGGACAGAAGTTTTTAAAGACCTTTTTTCTATGTATGGCCCCCTGTTCAAATGTCACAATTAGTACTTACAGATATTTTTATGTCAAGTTTGGAAGAATATCGTAGTAGATATATCGCCTGATAAAATGGATTGCTCTTCAAATGCCCTCATATTCTAAATATGAAGAGAAGTAGCTGAACTGTTTGGGCCATTCATGCTTGATGTGTTTGTTCTTCACTCGGGTTGGGCAATGCATTCAACAAATTTAGTTGTGACACCAACAAAGACTTACAAACAACAATTCTTCCCAAAACTGTGAGCTTTCTTTTTTACCAATTATCAATACATTTACTGATCTTATCTATAACTTTTTCGTAATTCATTACAACCATTTCCTCCATGTTTAAAGAGTAGATGAGGTTGAGAAATAAACAAAAGGAAATAGAGTAGAAATCAAAAGTATCAAGAAAGATGTTGAATATACACAGAAAAGTGTCGCCATTGTTCAAGAAGAGATGATTGCCATACAGCACTATTCCAGAGAGTGTCATGTAACCTTCATTTCGGTGGCATTAAGGAAAGCAAGGGAGAGAATTGCATGGAAATCGTTAGAGTTCTTTGTAGAGAAAGATTGAAAATTGCAGGGGAAATGGATATAGAGGCTGCCCATCGAGTGGGAAGGGCAGACGGGAAGAAGGTTTGACATATCATTGTAAGGTTCAGAAAAAGAGCAGAGCGAGATGCAGTGCTTCACCAAGGAAAAATGAAATTAAGAGATGCCAAGGAGTATGTCGTAGAAGAAGTCTGTCCAAGCAATCACAAGAAAAAAGTGGAATTGAAACCTGTGATGCAAGCAGCATATGAGAGAGGACAGAAAGTAAAATTCCAAAAGGGAAAATTATACATTGATGGCAAAATATAAAACTGAAATGGTCTTTACCTTTGTCTTAAATGCCTTATAGTCCGGAGTCAGGGTTTTTGTATTTTATTTTGTTTAAACAGATTTTTTAGACGTCTTCTGTAGTTAGACAGCAGTGGTCCAACAAGATCTTATTTCTTTATATTTTATTTTACCCTTTGAGAGGTGTAGTAGACGTGTTGTGGATCAGTGGATAAGTCCCCGGACTGTGAACCACGAGGTCCGGGGTTCGAATCCCACCGCAGCACTAGCGTCCTTTGGCAAGACGTTAATCTACATTTGCCACTCTCCACCCAGGTGTTAAATGGGTACCCGGTAGGATGGCGAAAGTTAATGTCGTTTGCTTAGCATGTGAGCGTCACTGTACTGCCCATTGCTGGAATGCTCCCCAGGGAGTGGAGAATGTGCATACATTGTGTGCGGGCGTGCCAGAATCCAATGACCAGGGTAATAATATATATCTAGCGCTTTGGGCCACTTTGGGAAAGGCGCATTATAAATGCCAGGTATTATTATTATTATTATTATTATTATTATTTGAGGGTGTCTGTGTCACAAGCAAAATAAGGCTTTTGCTTGAAGATGGCACTGTCAGATGTATCAGTGGAATTTTTTCCCACTGTTTTTTTAATGTTTATAGACAAAAAATGACATGCAATTTGGAATGATGCAAAGAAAATCTCTGCTTTACATGTACATACTAGTATGATTTAGGCATGGTTGTGTATTATAATCGAGGGAAATTATTGGTTATACGTATATTTTCAAATGAAAGATACATGAATGTAGTTGATACTCTGTTCATATAGGATGGGTGAGGTTGAAATTCTAACGTTGAACTGTCAAGGTTTAGGTGGGAAAGAAAAAACGAATGATGTATTTACTTACTTGAGATTAAGAGTCAGTGGGGTTATCAATGCTATATGAGCTATGGGACAAGTGAATCTCGTGGAACTGCTATTTTGTTTAACAATAATTTTGAATATCAAGTTAAAAGTGTTAGAACAGATCCACTAGGGAATTGGGTTGCATTAAATGTAGTGGTTGTATTTTTGGCATTCTGTCAAGATTGACGATTTACGCCTAATCTGGTTTAAAGTTCAAGTTGTCTAGTCGGGTTATTTATTATACAATGTATATTCCTAGCTTGCAAACTGTGAGCCTGTGCTTACGCTGGCTTACTGCCTTAGGTATATGGGCATGTACATTTAGATTGTAAATGTTCTCAGCGTATATTTCCAAGTATATGTACAACTGCAGGACACTTCAAAGGAATAGTAGATTTTGTTTGGCTAGACATCAGAGTATCACTTTCCTTCAGTGCATGGGTGCTAATCCTTCTCCTTCCTCCCGCCCTACAAATCACTCTTCCTGCTCAATTAGTTTATTAATGAAGAGCTTTGGTGACATCAGGAAACAGTCATTATCTATCTTTACCAGAAGGTGTAAAATTACGAACTCTTACTCACACATGATGAACAAAAGAATGTGGACTGTTGGCTATGCTTTAAGGCATGTACATGTTTTAAACGAAATTCAATAACAAATAACAAAATGGGGACTTAACATTAATCTATGGTATTACTGTTTTCTTTGCTTTTTTTGTTTGTTGATAGAATGATGATAGCTTAGCCTCTGTGGAGTCTGTGCAAATATTGACAAATATTGTGACATCTAGTAAATCTAGATTTTGGGTGATAATAACTAAACATCATTATCTGAATCCAGCATACACCATACATGTATTTACCATTTCAGGAAGTTTAATGTAAAGCAGTATTTGATGACCTTTCATCTCATTTAAAAACAAATTACTGAATTTATATCAATGATTTTAGAAATATGCACCAATACGTTTTTGAAAATTTCCATTCATTACAAGGATACCAGATAATATATATATTTAACTATCTTCTGTATGTTGTTTTGTTGCTGTAATGAGTTTATATTGTTACTTAATATCTTTGTTATTAAACAAGGCCTCAAGGAAGACCACCAATATTATTGAAAATGTGCTACCCTGCATGAATATCAGAAATAAATCAATAAATAAAACTACAATTTTTTGTGAATTTCATAAGTGAT
The DNA here is from genome assembly GCA_025617745.1 of Heliocidaris erythrogramma. Classification (NCBI taxonomy): domain Eukaryota; kingdom Metazoa; phylum Echinodermata; class Echinoidea; order Camarodonta; family Echinometridae; genus Heliocidaris; species Heliocidaris erythrogramma. Next base: position 32,410,624 of record CM046866.1, on the reverse strand, counting down.
CTAGATTCATCATTATCTTTGATAATTTGTATAAGGATGTCATGTCACAAAATTTCTGGTATTACGATAGTATAGACCCTGTACCATGCCTTCAAACTGACGTGGGGTAATGGTAGATTAAACTTACGGTTTAATCCCAGGTCATGATAGGTCAGGATAGCAGGCTTGGTACGATCTCCCTGGATGGCAACTAAGATGTTTCCCCACTCGGTCTCCACAAAGTCAAGCTGAATAAAAAACAAAAAAAATCAAAACATTAAAAACATTTAAAAACAAAACAAAACAATATATGAACAACATTTTCATGTTAATATATTCAATGAATATATTAGGGTCTTTCAGTAAAAAGTTCTCTGGGGAATACAAATGGCTCAAATGTTCTTCTCTCGCTAGCATTAAGAAGCAACATGGCAAAAATTCCTTAGTATCTATAACTTGTTTAACACTAGCCATAATTTATATTTTCTAAATGATGCAATTGATATGTTTCATGGAACCATCTCTCTCCCTCATTTTCCATCTACTTATCCATCTCTTATTTGAGATAGCAAAAAAAACAACCCCAAAACACGCTATTCCATTGAGTTGTCTTACCCATGCCCTTGTCTGTTTATGCTATAAACAATGGCAAGGTCAATCGTGATGGCACGTTGGAAAAGAGCATTACATTCTCCATCATCTCCTTTCCTCCCTCTCTCACCATTTCTTTCTCCCTCTCTTTCTCTCTCTCTTTCTTTCTCCCACTCTCTCTCTCTCTCTTTCTCTTTCTTTCTCTTTCTCTCACTCTCTTTCTCTCTCTCTTGCCATGTCTCTCTTTTACTTCCTGTCCTTTCCTTTACTTTTCACATCTCCTCTCCGAAAGGGTTGAGGGTGCATCCTGACAGATAGTGCTATCATGTTTCAAACAGATCTGAAAGGCAAATATTTATATATTTTTCATTCCAATAGGGGACACCTATCTCTCTCTCTGTCTAGGGGTGTTAGCTCAATTAATCCAATGGGACACTCCAGGCAGATGAACCTCGGTGTCTGGTTACAAGTGCCAAATGCGAAGAATTCTTCAAAGGTTACTGCAACACTTTTTTTATCGGAATAAACAGAGATGGCGACAGTTTTGTGCAACATTCGGATGAAAATGCAAAGGACAGATGTGCTTGCTCATTGTGGGCCAATGTACACTGTATTTTTGTAACTCTTTTACAGTTTTACAAATCAAATTCTCTTTTTTTTCTCGGCTTAGCACTTGTCATTTTACAGTCTCTGAACAATGTAGACTTGGATGAATGAAAATATATGCTCCAGTCAATAATGCAAGCCTTGCATTTTTCTCTTTTACTTTTTCTGTTCAAGAAGGCTATTGTGCAGCAAAATCCCCATTGAGAATTTCATCAATTCACCGTTTTTGTTATACATTTTTTTTTTCAAATGCAGTTCTTATATAGTATTTCAATTCCATGACAGAATTGTCAGTCTGCAAATCCTTTCCCAAACAAATAGCGTGGATGCTCTCTACCTTACACATGTTTTTTTTAATAAAAATGGCAACCTCTTTAATAATAAATCAAGCTTTTGTGATACAACATCTATCATTCTGAGCACTATTCCATTCAGGGAATGAACCCAGTATCATAAAGACCACATTTCGCAACACATGTTATTTCTATAATATGACTCTGAACCAGTGGTTATATGCCAGGTCTCTGCCTCACTAAATGAGATCTGTCATATTATGCACAGTTCACGTTTTTAACGTTACCATGCTACCATGTACTGGTACAACAGATGGTTAATCTGGCTTCTCAATCTATATGCATCAGAGTCACCTGAAATAATCATCACATTACAAGCCCATACCCTCAAAGGTTGTAGTTACATGTAGATGTCGACCAGCTGGACCCTGTTTCATAAACTTGTTATCAGTAACACATTTCTATGACAAATTTGCTCTCAGCCAATCAGATTCAAGGATTTCAGTAGCTTATAACATTAATAATTGTAACTTGTTATTGATAACAAGTTTAATGAAATGGGGCCCAGGTGATTCTTGCATTAAAAGTCGTATTCAAATACAATCCCAAACTCAATCACAAGATCAAAATATGTGATTCCTACAGGTATTAAGCTATGTTTAATTAATTTCATGATCTCTTTTTTTACCCCATATTTCCAGAAGTTTACATTATAAATACTTTTATAGGTTATCATCAGACACGGGTTAACAGATTTTGTTTTGTCTCGATTCATCTGTTTTGAATGATTCATCTGTTTTGAATGGGCCATCGTCGATTGCACAATACATAAATAAAAACATAGGAAATTATCTATGCTTTGAAAAATTATAAAGTGTTCATCTGAAAATATCAATGCTAAATGTGTCAATTGTACATGTAAGGTAAATACATACATAAAGAATGCACAGAAAACAAATAAAATTTAAAAAACATTTTCACAAAAAGCAGTCATAACAAATATTGAATAAAGATAATGAGATATAAGGATTATATTACAGACAGTTACTAAAATCAACTGTTATCTTATCATTACTAGATGGCCAATAATAATATCAATATCATTCAAGGCATATATTTTACTTTCACCAAAGCAATAAAGTTATAAAGCTACACATGTAAACCATTGGTCTTTCAAATACATGAAACATATTTCAGTAAATCTTATACATATCATTCACCCCTTTTCATCCTGTTCTGCAATTCTGGAAATCCAATTTACCCTACCCCAACTTCTGACATATTAGCTTGTCAAGATTTCATGAATGGTTAATATCACGTAGGACGTTGTATCGTGATACCCAGGTGCATGTAGAGGCACTCCAAGTTTCATCATCATGAGCACGACAAAAGAACAGTGCTCTGATATATCCTCCATGTCGAATCCACTTTGGATATATGTCTTTTCTCTATATCAAGGACTTTATTAAAGTAAATTTTAACCACTGTTCTGGTTTCAATGACATTTCATGTTTAGTGCATGTATGAATTGGCAAGGTGTCACAAGAAAATAAAAATATGTATCAGGCCATGTCCAGACAATTAACTCTCTGCTTCTAATCATGTATAATTCAATACACAAAACAATTGTCTCAGCATCCAATGTCAAGCCATGTTTCTATATATGTGACACATTATGGACAGCAAAAGGTAGCATGCATGATTAGAATCACTGTAAATGGTAACCATTTAGTCAAACCCCAGGATTAAGGTTCTTTAAATGATGTTTGAAATTAAGTTACATGTAGGATTCCGGCAAGAGCCAAAGAATGTCAATCTGACATGGCCTGGGAGACCAGAAAAAATGTGATTTCTTAAAAAGCTACAAAATATGTATGTACATACATGCATAAGCCTACTCTAAATATCTGAAATTAATTCTTGCAAACAGAGAAGGACAACCCTTTAACTCAACTGAAGATGCCATCAAAGGACACTTTCTTAAGGGCTGGTCACATTTGTCCGATAATGATAAGATTTTCATTTAAAGGTACACCCTACCATATGGTGTATACATGTGAGTACATGTATGCTCTTGTCTGTTAATAGTAAGGCAGCTTTAGGGTGTACCTTTAATGAAAAATCTTGTTATCGCTATTGTTATCTGACATGTGACCAACCCTTTAGAGAGCTTTACAGTGAGACCCTGTAAAGCAGCACAAAAATATATGGGAGCAGCATAAAAATATATGGGAGTAGCGAGTGAAGCAGCTCTGGAGAGATCTAAATGAGCTCTGATAAAAATAAATAAGCAAATAACATTTTTGAAATGCTGAGAGGAAATTACACTGCTCCAAAAACATACCTCATAGTTGACCGATGTATTGTTGCCCGAGAGCAGCAGGGGCTGGCTGGGATCCTCGAAGCCATCAAAACTCTTGGCTCTCACGGTCTGGCCATCTTTCTCGTCTCCCTTTCCTCCTTCTCCACCACCCTCCAGCTTGGTGTAAGACATCTTCTGAGATTCGCTCACGGTGTCCATCTCCACGTCGTCGTCGGCATCGAGCTTGCTGTAAGACATCTTGTCTCGCTCAAATTCACTGAAGACAGAAAATGGAATGATGAGTTGGTGGGTATTGTGGGGGAGGGAATGAGGGACTCTGGGGTAGTTGGACATGATATTAATAATGTGATTTATTTTTGACAGAGCAGCATGCAATGGTTGTGTAAATAAAGAGTAATCGGTCTCGTTTACAACAAAAAATAGGTCACTTCAATATTTGCCTTTCTACTGGTTTCCCATTATCCTACAAAATTTACATTCTCAAAATAATTAAAAAATAAGAGCATTGCATGTACATACACATGCATGTACTGTGTAAATATTATGTGGATCTGTACTTGAGCAAATGTACATGTTACAGTACATGGGACAAAATATCTGCAATCCTAGGTTGGTTTACTTTCCGATATTGCTTTCATATTACAATTTTCAAATGTCCAAACAAAATCAATGATCTACATGCTTTATTTCTCCACTGAATGAGTAATGACCATTAAATATTACCAATTCACTTCAATGACACATTTTTAGAATTATAATGAAATAATAAAAGTAGACATGCAGATATCATAAGTACATGTTGGTTGCAAACATTAATAATAAATATAAATGTTCTGATAAATTAAACATGGGGATACAATTGTTGTGCATGTACACATGCATCATGTGTCAAGGGCAACCATTGAATTTAAAATGATGCCATATAAATCAGTCACACATGCACAATCTTAGAGTTAGCAAGGTAACAACCATCAAGTAAACATTTAAATAAAATGCATCAATTCAAATAAATAGTTTGATATAAAAAAATACTTAATGATGAATAACTTCGGAAAAGGGAAGCACACATAACAAAAAAAAATCACCATAATACATGTACATCACATTCCTCCAATAGCATGCCACTGTTTGATTAAAACCCCATATATAGCACAATATTTCAAAAGCAGCATAGGCTTAAGCAGTATAAAATGAGAAATTTGAAAATAGACAAGATAATCATAAACAGGAAATTATAGAACAGAACAAAAAGACAAATAAAAACACAAAAAGCACCCAAGACATAACGAATGCAAGATGACAGGACACAAAACTGTGACAATACCAACACAATAAGAAACAACATTAGAAGTATAGAACACATTAGAGCACAACTTTAAACAATGAACAAGTGAGACTTGAAAAAACTAAACAGAAACAGAAACTGTAAGTATACCGGTAGTCCTCTGTTATTCCATTCCAATTTCCAACATGTCCTATAGAGGGTACACAATACTTAGTATTATATAGCATTTCAGCCGTCTTGAAATGAAACTCTCAGGCCTACATTGTGTAAATGAAGTACTGTATACTAAAATCTTACAGAATCTGGCATTTCTTATTACATTTTACCATATATGAAAACAATACCATATTACCTTTTCTCCCAAGGCAAACTGTAACTTTTACTAGGTATCCAAATGATATACAAAAAATTCGAGACTGCTATCCAAAGTCAGCAAATTCTCTATTTATTACAGCACGTTATTCGTCAATATTGCTACATACACTGGTTGATACAAAATGAAAATGCAACTAAAGTACATGTTTACCATTGGTTTTTGCATGACACATCCCTTCCACAATCAACACCAGTGAGTGACGTAGGACTAAGCTTTTGTTTACATCAGTCCAAGAATGTCAATAAAGGAATAACCCTACTGATTATGACCACTGATAATCATGATAGTCATTGGTGGATTGTGAAATACTGCCCCCTGATGACATCATAAAGTAACTCTGACCTTTGTACAGGTCCAGAAATATCAATGAGAACAAAGTGGTCGGTTATGGACACGGATGAATGAACAGATAGGTAGTGTTACATAAAAATTAACCATCCAACAGGATGTATTTGTATTGAGTCATCTGAATAATAATTTGTAAATAAAATATCTATCCTGAACATTAATGCTATTCCCTCTTACCAACCCCCATTGCCCCCATCCTATTTTCTATTAAAGGAGAAATATGTTTTTCTTAAAATATCACAAAGTAGACCGGACATTCGATTTGATAAGATCTATTATATTGCAGATAGAAGCCGATAGGCCTGTATTTGAATTTAGAGATTGATTTTTTTAGTCGTTCACGTTAGTCTTTATCCCCAACCTTTCGCTCCTTATTCTGCCTTTCTGTATAACCCACTCTTGATATTTTGAAACCACATACTTAAGTGAAGTTATCAGTTCCTTACTCATAAAATTGGCTTACATACAGGCATTCATCCCCTCTCCTTCCCTAGTTTGCAGGCACAAACCCTGGTTGGTCGTAAATGAGAGTTTGCGCTGTAAGACTACAATAGGCCATGTACTATAGCTGCTATTGACACGACCTGTAGATAGCTGGATTAGGCTCCTCCCAAGTCACGATGATTTTCTGATAAAAAGTGTCAAATTAGGGTCTGTGTTTGCAGACTAATCCTTCCCCTCCTTGATCCTCTGCCATTCTGTATAATCCACTCCTAGAACTTGTGATTTTATATTCATGTGAATTAGTCTGTTCCCTACTCTCATTATCAGCATGGCCTGCAGGCAGGCATTTATTCCTAATTCTTCCCTCCTCCCTCTGGTGTAACAAAAATTTAGGATACAGACAAGGGGCCTGTAACATAAAGAGATACAATCAATCTTACGATCAATTGTAACTCTTCAGTGCATGGTTTGCCATAGACTTATGATTGATATCAATCGTAAGATCGATTGTATCTCTTTATGTTACAGGCCCCTGATGATATAATAATTATAGTTAAAGGGCGAGTCAATTAGAATTACATTTCATGATAATATCAAAGTATTGTGTCAATACTGCTAGAAATCGCATATACTTTTTATTAAAAAGATCTGTGTACTTCTCTAAGCTTCGTTGAAATTTCCTAAATCGCACGTTTATCAGCTAGTCTGTCACGCCCCTCGAAAAATGGGGCCCAGTCACGTGCCTTGTCAGGTGACCTGTGACGTACAATCGGGAACATCTAGCTAGCGGACGACGCTTGTCTGTGTATATCCAGTGCAGGGAATTTGGGATAGGCATGATAGGAGTGCATATCTCAAGAAAATGCCGAGGAGATGTGTTGTTGCTGGGTGCAGCAAAGGCACCAGCGATGGTGTCAGTCTGCACACCTTTCCTAAAGATGATGCAACTCGAAAAATTTGGATTTCAAGGATCAAGCTGACGCGAGCTAGCTCAGTGGGATGGCCCTTCCGCTCACAGTACTGTTTGCAGTGACCACTTCAGGGAGGAGGACTTCGATAGTCAGGCCCTCAGGCCAGGGGCTGTATGACCAGCTAGGATTTGCGCCCAAGAATAAAATGCTGCGGCCGACAGCTATCCCTGTCATCAGACTGGGAACTGAGGGCTGTGGAACTGGAAGCCAAACACAGGGAGCTAAAAAAACAAGAGTCGGTCTGCAGTTCTGAAGCTGGAGTCACTGGAGAAAAAGAGGGTAGGTCTACCGTACCGTACCGGAGAGCCCGGGGGGGGGGGGGGGGGGGGCACTCAAACTGTTTTTGGATGTGGGTGTGCCGCTGCCAATCTCAAAACAGGGGGCTAAGGAGCTAAATGGTTAATTGAGGAAGCTCATTTTTGAGGGTCTAAGGAGCGAACGGGCTCATGGGCAGAGCTAATTTTAGCTGCTCGCGATCTCACTACTGTCTACTCTGGTACACATACGGTGCATGAGCTGAGTCAGCGGTCGCAGCGCTGTTTTTAACGCTGTACATGCCGGGCCACTGCACTGGCTGGATGTCGCATGCAGATTGATCTCGCTGAGACGCCGCTAGCACTAGTAATACCGCGTTCAGTTAGGGGGCACTAGGCCGCCCAGCTCCCCGCTGCGCTGGCCTGGGAGGCTAGGGAGCGACCGTTCCCGGACAATAGGCTGTGCGCATTGTTTTCTCATATTCTAGGGAGCGAGTCGGAAGCCAATCGAGGTGCGGTTAGTGAAAATCTGAAAATCGCATATCATGGGAACAACCCGAGAAGGTTGAAAATGGGGGACGTCACAGCGGCACATACATGTGTGACATATATATGTGAGTGCCCCCCCCCCCCCCCCCCCCCCCCCCCCCCCGGGAGGCAGCTAGCTTGCAGCATACGATTTTGCTGTAATTGTTGTAATATATTTAGACTTTCATCCAGTCTTTCAGTGTACTTGGTTGTTATCATAAGCACGCACACAAAGATTCGCAAGGTACGGTCAGCAGTAAAGCGACTGTCCACACGTCTACTTGTCTGTAAAATATTACGTTTTTCCAAAACATAAACCTAATCCAAAAGAGGAATTATCATGGGTAAAGTGTTTGAAAAAATGCCAGACTTGTCATTTGACCTCTACTAAAATGTCTAAACAACCTATTCAAATCCTTTTGGGGGACTTAAAGATTGTCGAAATTGTATAAATAGTGATATGAAAATGGATAAATTATCATTCATTTACATTGCCAACATATTAGTCAAACTTAGTGGCTTCGCGGGGGACTTCCCGATGCTACGTCAAATCGCTCTAGCCAATCAGCTGTCAATTTTTGGGGGCGTTCCCAAATTAGTGAGTTTTTTGACCAATTTCTTGTTACTGGGCAATTTTTTTTCTGTAAAAATGTCAGAATTGTGTCATTGGACCTATGTACTACATTTTTAGCCCCAATGTTGATTCTAATTGACTCGCCCTTTAATGTGTCGTGGTGTTGTGGTATAGTGGTTCATTCAATCGACTCTCAATCCTAGGGTTGAGGGTTCGAATCTCAGCCTGGCACGAGCGTCTTTTGGCAAGACATTAATTCACGTTTGCCACTCTCCACCCAGGTGTTAAATGGGTACCTAGCAGGATTTGTTCCTTGACATGCACTCGGCCGCCCGAGTTGAAGCCAGGGTAATAATATCCAAACCTTTGGAAGTGCATACATGTGTAGGGACGTGATATGCGCCATACGTGAACGTTTTTTTTATCATTAACCCTTTCATGACAGGAATCATTCAAGGGCTAAATTGATCACATTTTGGTATTCAAATTGGCAACAATAATATTTTATCAAATTCTAATAAAATGTAAAGTCTTTGAAAACAATATACATAGTAAGAAACTTTTGTCGAAAAGTTGAAAAAATGGCCAATTTCAATGAAATACAATTATTTTTAATCTCAATATGTTGCCAATTTAAGGAATTTAAAGCTTATTCTCCTTTTTAAATTTCTGGCATCAAACACAATATGGTCCACAAAAATGGACAGTGTGTGCAGAATATTTGGTCTTACTACTCATGCATCTGGTCTAATTTGTAGAGCTCTTAATCAGAAGTTATTGAGCCAAACCACAAAATGTGGTTAATTGTCTCGAAAGGGTTAAGTCGTCTGTTCCCTACTCCTATTATCAGCTTTGTAAATTTAAGACATTCATCCCAAATCCTTTCGTCCTCCCTCTGCCACTTACTCTTAGCGCTTATGATACCCGAGTGACGATTCTATGATTATGCGAAAATGCCTCTTCTGGACTCTCCTTATCGGCTCAGAGATCATTATATTTTTTGCGAACTCTATCCAACACATGTAGTTGTAAGTACATTAACATGTGCCACCTTGCTGTAACGGCATCCTCCCTATCCATCACCATCCCTAAGCATTATGCACCTTCATTATCATCGTCGTGGTAACCACATGTACTCCATATGCTTGGCACAGTGGTTGCGACATATATCATACATACATGTAGACAGCACATGTACCTTTAGCTATAATGTATGAAGAGCATGTTGCAACAGAATAGCATATGATGCTCCTTGGAATACATTGACTGCATCACTTTCTTCATGTTGGCGTTCGGTGAGAGACTCCAACACATTTACTGGGCACAGACTATAAATAGACATTACATGTATCACACCCCCACACTTTAAGCCTAAGTCCTTCATATCAGAAGCACCAAATTTGCAAGTAAAAGGCAATGCAATTTTTCAAAGCTTAGTTCCCGACAGGGGCATCACTAGAGGAGGAGGGGGGGGGGAGGGGTGACATCCCCCCATTTTAAATTTCAATAACGAATTCCTTGGGACCAGTGAAATTACCTCTTTATATCGAAACCTTGTTATATCAGGGTTAAAAAAAAATACAAAGAAGTGGGATCATTAAAATTACCATGTTATAACGAGGGTTTGTTATAACAGTGTTCTTTATAACGAGGTTCCACTTTACCAGTAAAAAAATTGTGGTTGGCAGAATTTGTCAACCTACAAACAGAATTTCGGTCTGCAAATATGAGTATTGATGAATCTCTTTATCTCTTTTCTTGTAAGAATTTTAAAATTCTTGAGAACCTCCTTATCATTATCATTTGCTGCTTAAAGAGGTTAACCAAATTTCAGCAAATCTGTCAACAACTTTTTCATGACACCCTCAAATAAAAATGTTCTAGCATTGCCCCCAATGCCAAATGCATCAATCAAAAGCATAAAACCAGTAAAACAAACAAGTTGAGTCACTGACAATGCAAAAAAAAGGGGGGAAAAGGAAATATACATCACACAAAACATCTACATCTAATTTATATCAAAGACATGCACAGGATGTTAGTGAACAATTCGGACAGGCTTTGTACATTGTTTTTTTTTAATTTTATTCATGTTAGTATCACAAGTACAAGCAATTTGCATTCCAACAGACACTGCAATAATCAGTCAAACATGATATTTAAGTATTGCAAAAACCCGTTTTCTGACATTAAAAAAAGGATAAAAAAAACTTCCAAAATATTCTACAACCATAGCTTTTATGGATTATATTTAATAACCACAATACCGCTGTTCCTCTGCAATCAATATGAGCTGTACTGTCATTTACCTACTCCACATTCCTACAAATGAGCAATTTGGATATTTTGCATTGATGTGCACACCATGAAGTGATTAAAGAAATAACCTTTCAAACAAAACCACAAAAATACCAATCAACAAGTCTGAAAACCATATAAATACACCAATATATAGATATTACGGGTATTTGCACTCATAAAATTGAGGCCTACATACTGCCTTGAAATTTTCAGTCCATTCTAAATCTTCTAATTATTTCAAGACTACATGTAAGTCGGAATGTTCAATCTGAAATTCTGAAATATTATTATCAGCTCTCCGCCATTTCTATGACAGCCCAAAGTAACCCTAGTTTATCTATTTGTTAAAGCTTAATGTTAAAAATATTGCTTCTCTAGATCTATACATAAACTATTGCACACTTTTGCTTAAATAGTTTTTCTTCTTCAATTAAAAAAATATATCACCTGGTACATGTCCAAACTTATTCATATCATAACAAGAAAATAAAAGCAAAAAAATGTACATGTAAAGTCAATAGGGTATCCACATTGCATTCCAAGGGTAATAAGACATTTAAACATGCAGGTGTTAGTATTTTTCTCCTCGTTTTTTCCATTCCAAATAGTAGCATGATGCAGAGTACTTACTTTTGATCCTGGAGCTCCATTCTGTTTTATTTTGCTTTCTTCGTTTGCCAATAAAAATGAATGCAAAAGCAAAGAGAAATTATTCTACACCTCAACAGAATATACATGTATATTGCTACACTGCAAACTGTTTTCATTTTTGTAGAAATTTAGCTTTCAACATATTTGTAACAAAAAAAGTACCAAGTCACATCTACATTTTGACAAAATTAGGAAGGGAAACATATAACATAGAATGTCATGTTTTTGTGATTATACTCACTTTCACAATGAATTGTTGTTTGGTACCTTTTCCTATAACACTAGTGTATACATTATTTTCACTGCTTTACTGTGATATAATGTGCATGTACATGTATATCACATCATTCACATGATGCATTATCTAAATAAATTAACAAAGACCACGTTTACACAGAGTGAACTCGAGTTCAAATTCGACAGCGAATTCAATTGCGACCTTGGATTAGCATAAATTATTTTTCGGTGGGCTGTTTACACTAAGCGTTGGACGAACTCGAATTCAGAAGGAAAGTGAATTCGACTTGATTACACCCTCGCTTGGTGGGAATATCGTGATAATCAACTTCCGGATTAAATTTGCGAAAACCCCCGCGAGTGAGTTCAAAATGGCGGTAGCGAGTATTGTAAGCGCAGCCATTTTGATCTGGTTTTGTATGATTTTACGTCAGAATTAGAAAATTATGAACGAATATTTGCAGATATAATGAGCGCGTGTTGGATTGAATCAAGCCAGTTCGGTGAATGTGTCGTCGTTCGTTGTGGTTCACTTGTTGAATGACGCTTGTTTTACTGACGCGACGCTTAGCGTTGCTTAGCAATACCGGAAGTGACGTATGACGGGGTCACTGGCTGGATATTTGCTAGTCGACTTTTTGCTTACGTGTCCGTTCACACTGCAAATAGCGAATTTAAATTCGATAATAGTCGAGTTTGAATTTGATAAAAGTTGCTCTGGGTCGTCATTCGAATTCGAGTTTTGAAGTCGAGTTCTATTTGCGACTACCCTGTTTACACACAGAGTTCAGTCTCTGTGTAAACGGGGTCATAGAGAGACATGTGCTAAGGGCAACTTGCACCCCAAACACTTCTTTAATAAAAAAAAAAACACCACCATGTAGAATAGAAATTCTGGTGAATAATCCACATTACCTGTAATTAAGACTCCCTGCAAATTATGATTTATTCTTACTGTAGCACTAACATACATGTAGCCCAAAATACAATAGAAATGAGAATAGGTCTAGATTAGGAAAACAAAAAGTATATTGACATTACACAGGTTTTTACTAGACATGATCAATTCATTTCTGTCATATCCTTTGATTATGCAATGCAGTACATGTACTAGTACCAATTTTATGAAGTTTATACCTAATGTAATGGTTCTTGAGCAAGTGCAGCTATCAATATAAATGAAGCAAACAGCCTCAAATCAGGATTCCACATTAACTTCACATTAGGGTCTGTACATGTAATTCTGAGCACACCAATTATCAGCAGCCTTATATGGCCAGTTTTTGAAAAATACATACATGTATACCCGTACATACATGTATATATATACCAAGAGACTTTTACATGTAGCTGCGTGCATCACGCAGTCATCACAACATTGGCAAAACAAGGAACCTAAATTTGCACCTCTATTTTTGTGATTTATGAGATAAAACTTTCCACATGAACTAATTTGTAGTTATTAATTAATGTCTGAAAAGATCATGAAATTTGATGTCGGCTTTGTCAAGTTACAGCATCATTTTGAAATGAAATCGTTCAAAAATTATGTGTCTATTTTTTTTCTGACATAAGTCTACCCAGGCTGCAGAAATATTCATGAAACTTCATTTCCTCATTCGGGGGTGTACAGATTTAGGAAAAAGTTTCGCAGATGCGACTTCTTTCTTTGCAGAGTTATTACGTCTTTTTCACACAATATCATGCAGCAATTCGGGGCAGCAAATAATGCGCAGTGATGCCAAATTCATGATCTGCACATGTATGTATGCACAATTCATGAATGGGTTGACTTCATAAATAAAGAAACGCATGATTTTTTTTCTCTCTCTCTCTCTCTCTCCTTCTTAAAATGATAAATGGTTAAAGTTAGTAGCGTCAAACCTGGCTGCAACATCGTTTTGGGGTACACCAGGGGAGCATTTCATCAAGCATTTTGTCAGTGATTTTCACCGACAACTGTTATAAGCTACTGAAATCCTTGCATCTGATTGGCTGAGAGCAAATTAGTCGGTAAAAATCACTGACAAGACACTTGATGAAACGCTCCCCTGCTTGGAATTGTGATTGCTTGGGCCTCTAGGAGACTCGACAAGCGTGGCATCTTTTCAAAAGACAAAACAACCACTCAGTAAACTGTAGCTTTACCTTTATTATTCAAAGCAAATTTCATCTTCCAAACAAAAGGAGATAACATCATTCATGGCTATGGACTTCATCAATGACCACATGAACATTTTTCAAACACAATGAGCATATTACACCATTGACATTTATTATGCAAGACATGCACTGTCACCTGGCACTCTTCAAAACACATTACATCTTCAAAAGAAATGGAGACCTCAGTGTTAAAAACAATGCATTTTGCAACATTTTACTTCTGACTTTGCCCTACAGTATATTCAGGAGTACTGCACATTCCATGAGTGCATAATCACGCCAACTGGCACATCATTGTAAAGAGGAATAATCAAGCTTATCAATGATACCGAAGATTTGACTTGAAATTGAACAAGAATTTCTTTAATATTCCTCTAATGCCTAATCTTATACAATCTATATATTCTAACAAGTCATTGAGTAAAAAAATTTTGTCAAAATTTGAACAAGAACATTGCCATTTTCACAAGGAAAGGCAGCAATGTCATTGTGGCATTCCAAAATTTCATTTTGATTGGAACCTTCAAAGGCAAGATATGAGGACGGCTGAAATCACAGAAATTAGATGTAAACTCAGGTGCACAAAGTTACATGTACCGGTAGGTCTCACTGTTTTTATGACCTTCTTCAGTTCCATGCACGTTGCGATCCGACATCAAATTTTGAGATCGCGATATCTCTGAAAATCTTTGTCGATCAATTTTCATCTTGGACCCACATTAGTAGTCAAAAATTTGCTTTCCATTCGATATAAATCAATCTAAATGAATTAGTGCAGAACATGAGAAACTATGGATCCAATGTCACTAACATTCCTATTTCCTAACAATATCTAAAATGTGTGCGAAATATGGTCACCCCATATCAAACAAGGTGATGCCGTGCTCACTATCACTCACTCTGTCACTTACTCCCCATATCCCAGGCCAAGTTATCCCTGGCCTAGTAACATTTTTTTACTTTCGAGGCTCTCCTCCAAGACAGACGGAAGCCTCCCATAGTCACTGTAGTCGAGTACCTTAAGCACTAGGTCTATGGCCAAAAGTATGAGGTACCTCACCCTACACATTTATTACTCATTAGAAGTTGTAGATAAGTTCGTCATTTCATCGTATTTCGGTAAAAATATTACAAATACCACGGAAGATAATCTCACAAATCTTACTTAAAATGCAATAAAAAATCATAACTTTGCGTGAAGGAGGATGAATTTTTCGAGTTGAATATTTTCCTATGAAAAAAAGGCGAGAATATTATATCGCGGACGATCGCGAACGATCTTTTCTCTCATCATGTTGAATCACCACTGCGCGTGCGCAATGGTGATTGGCAATCAGGTTTTCGAGAGACCAGCACTGAGAAAAGATCGTTTGTGACATTCTATCGCACATTTTTTGCCAAAGAAATATTGAAAACGTACGTATTATCAATCCGATTGCAAGTTTTTTTTATTTTCGTGTATGGTGGTGTGACCTTATTTCGCGCGTGTCTTTACTTCGCGCACCAACACTTAATACGCTTCAACAGGGGAACGGTACGCAATGTATATGTGGGACTGAGACACCGTAATCTTCGAACAAGATCAATCATCTAAATGCCAAAAATGCGTCAAAAAAACGTAAGTATGCTACAAAATATTGAATTTTATGAATTAAAATTTTTATTTTTTTACTGAAAATGACATTATTAGACGAAATAACTTCCAAAAAATACTATAAAATTGCAAATTCTTACACAAAATCAGGGCTGGGTTTCGTCCGCGACTTATTCCGTGTATTTCAATGAGTCTTGCCGTTTCCGTAGCGCACTAGCTAAGCCCCCCCCCCCCCCTCCCACCAGCATCATCCATTCAGTTGTTTCAGCAATGAACAATATCACTAGTACTAGTACTGATAACACAGTAACCAATATATATGAAAAAAAACAACATGATATTGGGCAAGCATATTCTTTAAATGCAAACTTCATTTCAAAATAATCGGCATTATCTATTTCGAGGTATCATCGTATTTGTCCGGTTATGTTGACAAATATGAGGTGCCTTTCGAATGTTTTGACACAAGATACCGACCACAAGAGGGCAGCAAATATGCTGCGCGAAGTAAGGTCACACATTGAGAGAGACGTCGGGTTCGGTAAGCCTTGCAAATTTATCGAAATTTTATTGAATTGTGATGTGTAGTCCACATTCTAAATCTTAAAATATGATTACATAGGAAATTCTCGTTCTTTTGAGGTATAGACCACTCATAGCTACATTCCTATACTTCGTGTGTATAATGTAGGCAGTCATACACCTCAACTTTTTAAAACACCACTGCACAAAAGTCACAAACATTCACTCAAAATCGGCATTTAATTTACAAAAACCGACCACTAAATATCCAAGAAATACAATAAATTCAACTCACCGATGTTGGAAAAGATATTTCCAAAAATCAAATCCGTAATTTACTGTTGATTCTCGCGAAACGAGCTATCGGAGTCATTGTGTACATTTCCTGGTCGCAGCGGGCGCTGACATCTCCCCAAAAGAGTTTTGTCCTTAAAAATTCGGTCCCTATGTGGCATACACGGAAAGTCCCGATTTTCTGTGTGCGCGATCGTAAAGATCGGTGTGCGCTTGCGATCCTGAGTTTCTTCGTGGACAAAAATTTTATTGGCCGATTTTAGTCTAAGACATTGGCAGTATGTAAACAACACGCGATCGCGAAACAAATCGGAGGGGATTTCTCCGGTTTTGGACAAGATTTTGACTTTGGATTTTGCTGAAAATATCAAAAGTTCTTCCTAACGGCCATTTGAGGTAGGAGTGAGATTTTTAAGGGCTGAATTTGAAAGCAAGGTATTTAAAATATTTATCTTATTTCCCCCCATACCTTTAGTACATGCGCCAGAAAATACCAACTATTTTACAGGAATGGTCCCGTGAGTGTTATAGACTATGCTATTTAGTCATCTAATTGTCTTGGAATCTCCGAGAAAATGAAAATGTGCGTGAAATATGGTCACCCCATCATAAGTATGAGTAGAGTTGTTGATTTAATAAGATGTGGTATTTGTGATATTTTAATCGAACTTTGGTCAAAGCAAAAGTAATGCACAAACTGACAAAGGTGTATACCTCGTCCGAGATGAGCCGAATATTTATACTATTATAGCACCGTAGGAAAACACATAGTGATGGACCAAACAGGAGTGGCTGGGGCAGACTTCAGTCTATGTATGGCTAGAGTGCCCAAGTCTGCGCACACGCGTAAATGCGCGATTCTAATAAAACAAAACGCGCAACGAACACAAACTTTTCATCTTTATCACAGCGATAGGTATTCATACAAAAAACGAGTCAAAATAATGAAAAACGGTCTTATTTTAGACATTTTATTCACAAGCCTCAAAATGTTGTCTTTCACGTCAAAACTCCCGAACTGCGTGTAAAATGAATGAGTGCGCAGACATGGGCACCATTGTTTTTTCAATGTTGAAATGACACGGCCACCGTTTCTTGTGAATATGGCATTGTTCTTGCTCTAATTTTGATGAGATTTTTTTCAAACTTACTCTTTAGAATATCAGGAATAAAATAAAATAAAGCTTTAGATGAATATTAAAGAAATTCTTGTTCATTTTCCCGTCAAAACCTTAGGTGCGCAGACATAGGGCTCCCCATCATGTAGGAGAGGGATTCCGCGAAGCCAGACGTAGTCTCAGCGGAGCATATATCCCCTAAAGAAATGGACTGATTTTTCGGTCGACTGTTATTTTTTTTTAGTGTTAGTCAGCTAACGAATGAGTGGTTTCCTCAACCACGTTATAGCCCAGCCGCAGGCAGATACCATTCATTTCATACCATTCACTCACTCACACTTAATATGCACTTATTTATGTGAGGTTATTGTTTTTACATCCACAAAGTCAAGCCACACAACCTTGGGCGGTATTCTGAAAACTGTGTTATCTTTTGTGTTAACTTAAGGAAAACTGTGTTAATTGTGTCAGTAACAAATTGAAATTGCGCGCAATAAACACTAATCATAGACAGCTGAAAACCGTCTGTTTCGGAGGAGTCTTTAACATTTTCTTATTTTTACCTTCTCCTCCTACACAGACGGCTACCCAACCTTCACGGTAGATAAGGAGATCTTACAATACATGGCCTATGAGCATATCCCCCAAAAGGGGGGATCTGATTTTCCATCCCTATAAGCCATCCCCTTTCTCTAAAATTTCACATAGATGGTGCTAGGGTTCTCATATTTCAATACATCACAAAAAACCCCCCAAAATATACAGATAATTAACAAAATTTCGGACTTACTCTGGTTTGAACTCCCTTCGCACTGACTGACTGAGTATTCGTTGCGTTTTACTACACAATCTCTATACGCTTCCGACTAGGCCTACCTCCGGGTCATGTGATTATAACCAAGAATGGCTGTCAGCGACTCGCTACTGACGTGCAACTTCCATGCTTCAAATGATCAGATTCGTGTACCAGACGAGGAATTTGGGGTAAGAAATTTATTCAAGCATATTATATTACCGTTGTTCT
The DNA here is from genome assembly GCA_025617745.1 of Heliocidaris erythrogramma. NCBI lineage: Eukaryota > Metazoa > Echinodermata > Echinoidea > Camarodonta > Echinometridae > Heliocidaris > Heliocidaris erythrogramma. The sequence continues at coordinate 32,392,148 of CM046866.1, read as the reverse complement.
CATTCTGAGTTGTTTATTTTAATAAAATAATGTATTTAATGGAAAATGAAAATTCGTCCTTAGTCCCTGGTACAGAGTGAGAGACCGAGTTCAGTCTATGTAAGGAGGTGTAGTGAAGCAAGACGTAGTCCAGTGGAACACCCGACGAACAGAGACTGAAGCTTTCGGTCTACACTGATCATTGCCATTGGTGCTTGCGTAGATGTCTCTGTTAACTTTACGCGGGCACACTATCTTTGCGCAATCATTAACCAATTACTTGTCCTGATTTTGATTTGTTATGACAATTAACATCGTTTTACTAACACAAAAGATAACACAGTTTTCAGAATACCGCCCCTGGCATGCCTGGACGGTGGACCGGTTCCACTTCAGACTTCTTCACTCACTTCAGTCTTCACATTACCGACGTAGGCCTAGGCCTAGGCCTACCGTAATTATTTTTCACATGTTTTCAAATTCGAACTTCTCCTTTCGGCACAAATCACCACAAAAAGGTTTTTTCAATCATAAAAACTCACATTAACAGATTCAACTTGAAGAAATGGAATATGCAGATTATATTTCCCCCTTCGTTTTTCGATTAGTTGCTTGAAGTTGAGGCTTGAATGACATTCGTTTTCCTACTTGTGGCGCAGTACAATAACTTAGTTGTAAGAAAGAAAATGAGCGGAAATTCCCATAGAACTTGGCCGAAACTCCCCCGTCAGAGAATGACTCATGTAAAGCCATAAGTTGGCTAGTACTAATACCGCACCTCAATTTTGTACGTCGGGGAATGCTTTGTAGCGTTCTAACAAAAGAGCAATATATCCTTGATGGTCTGTACTGTGCACGGTATGTGGTGGTTTGAAGAGAGCCATCTGTTGGCGAAAAGGAAGAGAAGGAGAACTGGCAAATTCTTGACATTTATTTTTTATAGTAGTCTAATAAGAATCCAGTAATGGCTTTGTCAATGAAGAAAGCACCGGGTGGTGTAAGTATGATCACAAGTATCTATGGCAAAAATTTCAAAGTGATGAGATCTTTATGGACAGCTGCAGAAGTATTTATCAATAGGAATAGACAATAATTCAGTACAGTCCCACATGCTTATAATTTTGTTTGTGAAATGTGGTCCTGTGAGTGTGACAATTTACTTTAGACTTGACACTGACTCGCTGAGTCTGAGTGAGAGTTAGGCCCTTTTGCAATAACTTTGCACATGTTCATTAGATATGATTGCGTACAATTAGTTCACTTTTTTTTTTAGCAATTCTCACTTTTTTTTAGCAATTCTTTGCATGCAATGCTTTTCTGACATGTGCAACTAACATTTTAAAATTTAAATCTAAGTAGTTGTGAGGAGGAGAGGGGGAGGGGGACCCAGAGACTTCCCAGTTTGAAAGTACATGAACAGACTACAAAGTCCGTCAACCCAGGGCCTTACAAAGTCAGAAAACTGTCAAATTCTGAGTTGACCTGGACAGCTTTTACTAAAACAGTCGGGTTGCGGCACGGTGCGGTTCACTGGGTAGAAATTTTTGAACATTTTTCAGGAATTTTATGTATGGTATCTTTTTTTTGAGCAGCAAAAAAATAAAAGGAGACAAATATCTCTTCCACCTTTCTTGGTTTATATTTATCCTTTCAACACGTCTCCCTTGATCTCTCGTTTTGTTATTACTTGCTTTTTTATCCTTCTATCAATGATCTTTCTATCCTTCCTCTTGATATGATATTCTTTTTTTCCTTTTATCATTTTCTCCCCCACCTTCCTCAAGTTAATCTTTATCCTTTTATCATTTCTCTCTCTCTATCCTTCTTCATGTTATACCTTTTTCATCCAATTATTTCTCTATCTTTCATGATATTATTTTTTCTTTTTTTAAAATCATTTTCTGCTTTCAATCTTTGCTTACTTTCCTTAAGCCATTCTTTGTTTTTATCTTATCATTTTTTTTTTATCTTTTCTTTCGTTATGTTATTCTTTAATTCAAATTATCTTGTCTTCTATCTTTTTATATGATACTCGTAATATCTTTATCCTATCATTTATGTCTCTATCTTTCTTTGTGTTTTTCTTTGTTTTTATCCACTCATTTTTTTTGTTTCCAACTTTCTTTTTGTTGTATTCTTTGTTTCCTTTCAACATTTTCTCTTCCATCTTTCCTACTCGTCTATCTTTTCTCTATCGTTCATGTTTTTCTTTGCATTATCCTCCTATTGTTTTCTTTCTTCCCTTATTTTTCATTTTTAGCCTGAAAACGGGAAAATCATACTGAGATGGCACTTTTCAATTTGCCCCCTTGAAGACACTATATAATTTAATGTTCATAAATTTCTACCCAGCGAGCTATGCCGCTCCGCCGCGACCCGACTGTTTAGTAAAAGCCACCTGAATTGATGCCAAGGTAAATGTTGAGAAAAAAAAAACGGGTTACCACAAGAATCGCAGATTCAATATTGGACAAGGCCAGGGAGCAACATGACTACTTCATTAATGGAGACGATAATGCATCTCCATCCTAAAGTCGAGAGTAATGATGCAACTCCAATTAAAGCCTGTAACGATTTATAGCAATACTGGTATTTGCTATTGATAAGTTAGATCTAAAAGATGCAATGTCGATTTGAATCTGAGTTCTTGTGTAAGAATACTATACAAGACTGAGCAAAATAACCCCCATTAGACCAACTCACCTCTGTCTTGAGTTTCATAAACTTACATTCATTTTGTGTTATGTGATTTATTTGCAGGATGATGATGTGAATGTCACATTTGAAGATCAGCAGAAGATCAACAAGTTTGCGCGGAAGAGCAACAAACTTGGGGAAATTCAGGATGAAATTGCAAACAAGAAGGTAATTGAGAGAGATATGTGGTTAACATGTAGATGCCCTTGAATATATTATTATTAAGCTAAAGTTTGCAAGAAAACAATGTTTAAGAAAAATTGGAGAAAGTAGAGTAATTTTACATGTACAACATAAATGGTGCCTCCTGAGTGGTCTGATTTTTATTTATTTTTTTTCGAGGGGGTGGGTGTTCGGGTCTGCAGGCATATAGAACTCATGCCTAACTTATCCTGAACAACTCTTGATTGGCAAGAGCGTTTGGGAAATAGAAATGCCTTTTCAAATCTTTTTAGCCATCAATGTTTGTTAATTCAAATTTGAAGCTTCCTACAATCTGTCTTTGTGCTGTAATGTAACATTTTTTTTCACCCTTTCAATGAGAATATATCATGTGTGGTATATTGAAAAGTAAGTACTCTTCAAAGTTTTTTCCTTTTCTATTTCTCTCAATTTGTAGAAAGATCTTCAAAACCTGGAGGATGCGAGCGATGAATTAACCCTGGGAGATGATGATGCCTGCATACCATATCCTTTTATTACCATTGTCTCATAAAAAATATAAGAAAGTGAACTTATTATTCATTCTTAAAACGTAAAGTGTACTAATGACCTGAAAAAGTAATTTTTGTGTACCGTCAGGAAGTATAATCAACATCAAAGAACTTTATCTGGCATTCTATAGGTCAACACTTTAGGAGTACAAAGGAGATAAAGGATAACATAGAGGTACAGGCACAGAACTGAACTCTGAGTTGGGTTCCGCACGAGCCCTTATGTTGGCGAGCGCTGTACAGGTGCATCAAGTATTTTACCACCGAGTCACCTTTTTTTACACTTATAGAGGGTGTAATTAAACTTGCAATATCTTTTTTTTACTGAAGTAATATTTGAAGCCCATATTTTGAATATACATGTAGTATGATGACATGGAACCTTTAACATGTAGAACAAAATATTCCTTGGTTGTTGATACTCTTTTTAAGTTTGTGTCATAATGCTGAGTTTTATTAGCAGCTACCTGAGTCTTGTAGACAGAATTCAAATTCAAATTCAAATACTTTATTGAAATAAAACCGTGACATGATAGGATGATAAAAAACCAACAACAAAAAAGAACATAATATAAGCATGTTAAATAGAAACAGATGATTGTTATGCATAGTGAATAGTTTTTATGAAGGGGGGGGGGCACACTTTGTAGAGAGTTTGCACATTCTTACTAAGTTACATTGTTTTTATTTTGGATCTGCATCTATTTCCTTCTTGACCTCAAGGTGTAGGTCTCCACATTTAGGGAGAACCACAATGATTTATGAATGTTTGAGAACCTTGCATAGTCCAAAGACGATCCTATTTTGTGATATACATATATTTCTTAGTTTTGTTTGTTTTCTGCTAAGCTTTTGCCTATTTCAGTGGAGGTGTCATGGTGTCATAGGGGTTGAATCCTTGTCACAGCTCTCATGTCCTTTGGCAACACATTAATCTGCATTTGCCACTCTCCACCCAGGTGAAGGAAAAGTGGTACCTTGTGGGAAGAAAATTCCTCGAATGCTCAAGTACCTTAGCATGGTAGCTCAGCTAAAGCTTGGGTAATAATATGATACCTTGGTAAGTGCAGTAGAGTCTATTTTCTTAGGAGCTGCACTATATAAATGGACATATTATTAATATTAGTGGTCTGCAAATGAAAAAAATGAATTTTGTACAAGGCATGCATTTTCACATATTCACATTTTCACCTTGACTCTCTCCATCACGTATCAGATCGGGGAGGTGTTCTTCAACCAGAATCTTGAGGATGCCCAGCAGTCGGTGGAGAACGCTAAGACAAGGATGGAGGAGGAGATAGCCGCTCTGGACTCCCAGGGTGATGCACTCAAGGGAGAACTGGGAGACCTCAAGGCACAGCTCTATGCCAAATTTGGAAAGAACATCAATTTAGAGATGGATGATGATTGACGATGGATCACAGAACTTTTGGACAGTTTTGAAAGCTGGAATGTGCTATATTTGTGTGTTTTTGTATGTAGCTTGTGTGGATCATCTTTAACAGTGGATGGTGTACAAAGGAGTACAGATGTTTTGCAAGATACTTGTGATGACAAAATAACCCGTTATATATGCATTATGCAGTTATAGTGTGAGTACTTTGATTTACAATTATATGTGTACCCATGTTTATATTAGGGATGGAGGGGCTTGTTGACAAAATGAAGAAGATATGTTGTTTATGAAATGGGTACTTTCAGGCCTATGTAATTTTGTCCAAACTCTATAGAAGTACATCTTCATACAGTCATAATTTATCAGTGCTGAATTTTGTACCATGCTATTATGCCATAGTGTGAGTGAATGTACTAGGCATACATGTTCTTGAAAGTCCTGTCATATGCATGTAATAGTAAAACTTTGACATGATGAATGATCAAATACATGTACTAAATCGAGGTCTGCGTTCAATGTTATTGTTCCATTATGCCTACATTCTGACGATATCATACTAAGAGCTTTTCATGCATCAGTGCATTTAAAACATTTCCATTTGAAAGTTTGCAAAGTGACAGTATAACAAAGGGGTTCAATATAGGCTGTGACCATTGTCTTAGCAGGTATTTATCGGTTATTTTCTAATGGTATTTGTCCAACATCTGGAAGTATGAATTGTGGTACAAAACACCCATTTATATTCTCCATTGCCACGACATTTTTTATGTTGAATAACATGAAATACTACAGTGGAAACTCACTATAACGAGGACCTTGGGACCATGAAAATTACCTTGTTATATCAGGAATCTCCTTATATCAGGGTAAAAAAACAAAAGAACATAAAGACCTGGGGCCAGCAAAATTACCTTGTTATATCAGAAATCTTGTTATATATATCAGAGCTCTTTATATCAAGTTTCCACTGTATTTTAAAGGGCTTCATGGGCACTTTCGGATCAGAGAAGGAAAATGCAGTCAGAGATTCGTGTCAGGTTCAATAGAAGGACTTCTTTCGCACATGCCATGAAATGTGATTAATACTGACTGGACCGCCTCCAAGACATTTTCTGTGACAACTGCGCTGTGTTCCAAATTTTCTGCTATGAAAGAGCAATGAAACATTCCAGTCACATATGGAAAAGCAATTATAAGACCAGCTCACTGGGAGAGCCTGGGGGTTGTTACGTAAACATGGCGACGATGCGTCGCGGCGGGGCAATAAAGAGCAATGGCTAGACTAACCAGTAGTAAATCGTGATTTTGTATTTTGAAATATTTAAATATTTGTTCAGATGAATGCTGATGAGGTCCGTTAAGAGACTGGGGATCAGTAAATCTGGAGCCCTCGCCTAGCCCGAGTTCGGTCAACTTTGGGCCGTCCGATCTTTTATAGCATTAGTCTGACGGGCACGCATGATTGGCGGGCTATGTGCACAAGTGAATGAGCCTTTAACAAATTCCCTACGATTCCATTTTCCCACCCCTTTAAAAAATTGGATTGGGTAAAAATTTACACCTGTACATTTCCTCTTAAAGGGTTTCGGTAACTTTGTGGAGGCTTGATTTAATGAATTGTTGAATTTTGTTATCTGTCTTGTATAATAATGTTCATCAGGATAAATAAATAGCCAGGCATATAAAGGTTTTCAAATATATAGTGCTATTATTAAGATATCTATGACTGAATACTCCCATTTACGAAAGCGTACCAAATCACTTAACGTCTTGACATCTGGACTAGAAATAATGGAACTGCTTAACGGGATTAATTTGTGGTCAAGGCTCAATTATACTCATTTTCATTTTTTATTAACACTTGTTTTTTCAGATGTACAAGTCACAAGATTTGGACTATTATATTAAAATCTCAGCATGTGTTGTTCCTGTTGACTTTGCAATGGAAAAGAGCATGTGGCCTCATACAAATTACTAAAATTACGCATTTTCAGCCTAGAAAATAATTTGCATGTGCAAATCGATTGCATGGTTTGGGAAATAAATGTATGAAAGGAAAAATATTTTGTATTTCTCTTGATTATTTGAATAGTAGGTTGTAATTGTAAATTTTGTTGCAATTTTTTACAATACTGTACATGTACCCTTTTTGCATCCTTTTGTGTTCATCTTCTCTCTCTCAAGTATGTCATTTGCTAGGTCTCTTACATCTCTTTCATCTCTTTCATTCGTTTACTACATCTCTCATTTGCTTTGTGCATCTCATCTCTCTTTCTCATGCATGCACTCCTTGAGTTTCATTCATTCATTCGTTTCTTCTACTCCTCTTTCACTCACTGCTCATCTTCAACCTCTCTCTCCCTCTCCCTCCCTCCCTCCCCCTCCCTCCCTCCCTCTCCCTCCCCCTCCCTCCCTCCCTCCCCCTCCCTCCCTCCCTCCCCCTCCCTCCCTCCCTCTCCCTCCCTCCCTCCCTCTCCCTAGTTTTTCTCCTGGGTCATAACTATGTATTTCTTGTGGAAAATTGCTCACCACTAAAGAAAAAAGAACAAGGAAGATTGACTTGCATAAAACATTTTTATCCTTTTCCTTTCCTATCACATCAACTACATTAAACACAATTAAATGTATTACAACAGTCCTCTTTTTACAAGAATGATTTTCACACATACTAGGTCCCTACATGCATATCTACATATTTACATTATAAAGCTTGACTTAATTGCAATTTTAAACAACCAATTTATTTCTCAATTCTTAAAAACATCAAAATCTAAAAGAAATAAGGATTTGTTTTCTACCTTTTTTTAATGCACATTTATTTTTGTTTTCAAATTGAAACTTTTGCCTTCACCATTTGAAAATAAAAATTTGCTGTTCATGAAATCAAACAAGCACTGGTTTTGAAAGATGAATTCCATCCCGATTTGGGTAGCAAAATTAAATTTTGATGTTATCATATTTGGCAAGAGTCCAAAGCAGAGACCTGTTTCATGAAAATTGTTATCAATAACAACTGCTCCATTTCTATGACAAATTTTTTCTTGGCCAATCAGATTAAAAGATTTCAGTAATTTATAACAATTATTGCATATTTGGCAAAAGTCCAAAGCAGGGACCCGTTTCATGAAACTTGTTATCAATAACAACTGCCCCATTTCTATGACAAATTTGCTCTCAGCCAATCAGATTAAAGGTTTTCAGTAACTTATTTCAGTAACAGTATGAGTAACAATTATTGTAACTTGTTATTGACAACAAGTTTCATGAAACGGCCCAGGTTGCATATAAAACTTGCAACAAGGATAATCCACATCCTCATATTAAGTTTACTCAATTCAACTGGTATGTTTCTTAACACTGAATGTCTGATCTGGATAATGGATGCACCCTCTAAATCACAATTTCATAAAAACACTGACTGAAACACAACACAGTACTCTTAATATATAACCTTACAGGGTCGCCTTGCTTTGATAGTTTTCTTTATATGTTCCTGTAACCGAACACTTAAATCCAGATGGTAGTTAGAAGGTTGACAGGTTTGAAAGTATATGTACATTATTTTCACTGACTTTAAGTGGTATTTTTTAAAAACATTTAACAGTTGTCAGAAAGAGATAAAGTTAGAATTGACTCTCCTTTAAAAAACAAACTCATTTTCCCTAAGCAATTCAGGGAAACAATGAACCAATCAATAAGAGAATGCATGCCAATGTAAGACTTCATTGTTGGATAAGCCTATTTTCATCTCGTCGATAAAGATGCATGTGATATAGAATATGTCATCTACATGTACGTACAGTCTGTACGTGCATACTGTCTGAGCCGCGCAGCACGCGCGGAACGTGATTGCTACTACAATGTACGATAACACGTTCGATTCGCACCACAGAATGAGGCGATTTTCTACACCGTGATTCACGGACCTAAACCTGTCATCGCATGGGCGATTGTTCTGAAACGGCCGAGGGCAGCGTGATGAGCTGGAGCGTTCACGAGTTCCGGCTTTTGCTGTTCGAGCGCAACAAAGCGTGACTACGTGAGCTTGAAATCTCTGACTGGTACTGTATGTCATCTGCGCTTGAAGTCCAGTCACAAAAGAAAAGTTATGAGTCACTTGTATTCAGCCCAGCACTTTTGCTGCACTTCCTCAAAGTCTTTTGATTGTACATGTACAAGCACAATATATGCAGTAATATCTTCCTGTATTGCATAAAAACATTCCCTGTGGCATGTTGAAATGTTATGAATTTGGAAATAAGCTATCATATTTCTCAAAAAATACATCTTTAGAGATGGAAAAGTCTAACAACAATGCACAGTTAGGAACTGTTGTCTTTAGAATCATATTAACATGTAGACTAAAATCTTTGATCTTAATGTATCTCACACAAGCAAGAGTGTTGATCATAGCACCACAGCAATCTAAAAGTTTCCAACAAAATATGATGAAAATACACATGAAGTATGTGAATGTACATCCTCAAGCAACCCAAAACTATCAAAAAGCAAATCAAATACAGAACAGTAGAGCAATCAGTGGTGTATAAACAAAAAGTTGGTACAAAAATACAAAACGAATCACCAAAATGGGTAGGAAAACAATAGGTTGAGCAATTATGTACAAGTCACATCTATTAAAAAAACAAACACTTATCTAAAATTATGTACATAACATCCAACTTCTATACAGCAACAAAGTATCAAAAGAATAAATATATATCTCTCTATATTTTTCTATTATTTAATCATTTACAATTTCCTGTAACCCAGCAGAATCGCTTGCACATCTTCAACTCTTCTTCTTAACTAAAAAACCTTACATTTCTATGTTCCTGAGAAAATTCATGTATCTAAATTTAAGAACAGTCCAGCATCAATGGGGAAAATTCTTTGAATATATATATATAAATATATATGGCACCAAAAAGTCATTTATTTTAAAATCGTTTCAAAGTCATGTAAAATTTGAACAAATATATGATTTGTTCATCATCTTGAATGTTTGATTTGATATGTTTACATGGTAATTGTTACGGGTTTTGAATCCCTAGCGACTTGAACGGAGAATAAATCAGTTTTCTTGGCAATCCACATTTGATCCTGTCTTGTGTCGTGATTTGGAATTAAATCTGTCTAGTTTGTGAGATTGTTTGAGGTCCTTGAGAAATGTCAAGTATGGCAGGTAGGAGTTTGAATTGCATTGAATGTAACAGTACTGCATGCAGGTATGACGCAGTAACACTCTTGGGTTTCTTTGAACAAAAGAATCTAAACTGGGGCTTTGTGACTAAACCAAATTATATCAAATCATTAATACCATTGTATCAAATCAGACAGTAATACCATAACATTTTGGGGGGATTTACCTGCAACGAAGCTATGGTATTGTTACAGTGCATAATGTGCATGTAATTTATACATGCTGTAAACCCCTATTCATAAAATGTGTACAAACAGAAAATTGAGGGGCCTTTTCATTTATTTCTACATGCAACATAGATTGCAAATTTATAGGATGCTAATAAAAGACTGTCAAGGTAAACATCTCAGGAACATAGACATGTATAGGAAAACCACTTATCATAAAATCAACTTCTCAAAACCTCAAGCGCACTTTCCAATGCCAAATGATCCCCTATTTTATACTCATCACTGCACAAATACACCCAAATAACAAGTAATAACCGATGTTTAATAATGTATGTCTGCAATATACATGTATGTTTTAACACTACTTTCATCTTTATATTTAATATTAAAGTTGTTGTAACATATCTGAAGATGAAAAACTATTAGTGCACGGATATGATGCCTGATAGAGAAGTTATTGTAATCAAAAGTGGTACTTATGTGAATCCACAATGGAATGAATACTAGTATATAATGAGAAGAAGAAGCCCAAGCCAGGTAACACTTCACTGCAGTTCATCAAGGAAAGAAACGTCTATCACTGCTGCTCTAGAATACCTCCATCCCTCTGCATACACGTAAAAAAAGAAGGGGAAATCAAATACAGTTTGATGAGTAACATTCATTATTTCATTCCTTCCCAACTTCACCCCAATGAATATGGCTTGATTTTCTATAGACCACAGTCTGAGATGTACAGAGCTCAAGCACAGACATCATTCAATCAGCTGAAATATTCAGTAAGGTGTATAGAATTATTAAATAGACCCATCCACAACATCTGAGTACCGGTAATCAAAAATATAATATGTGAAATAGGGAAAGAAAGGCATGAATTTGCACGAAACTACACCACAACAATCAGCATGTTTTATGATTTTGAATTATGTTTCCAGCTTGCTGGTACCACATCCAACTATTCACACTTGTGGAATAAAAGTATGACTTTAAGGGGAATGGCAGGCCACTGTGGCCAGTTAAGGACCACAAAAGTCAAATTAGCAAGACAGGCTTAGCTAAAAGCAGTCCGAAAGGGAAAGTTCACTCTGATATTAAGTTGGGTTTAAGTTGATTACAACTTCAAAAGTTTGTAGCTTTCTTATTTCTTATTGGATTTTTCTCAAAATGTTATTGATCTGTTTCTTTAAATTTTCTGCTTTTTTCAAAACCAGGTTGATATCAGGGTGGACTTCTCCTTTAAGCTTGTCATTTTAAGAGGGCTGCAGCCAGAGAGTAGGACATCACTACGAAATGCTGTTGAAGCCTGATGATTTCATTCATATACAATACGTATTCTTCATCTTCCGGATAGGTAAAGAAAAACAACAAAAAAACACCTGGGGAGCGTTTCATCAAGCGTTTTGTCAGTGATTTTTACTGACAAATTTGCTCTCAGCCAATGAGATAAAAGGATTTCAGTAGCTTATAACAGTTATCGGTAAAAATCATTGACAAAACGCTTGATGAAACGCTCCCCTGTTATCTCTTAGTAATGCTCACTGACCTATTACTGCCTTGCCCTAAACAGTACAAGCATGGTGCAGAAGCAGTAATACAGTGAACCCTGTATATGGACTACTGTGAACGCTGTTATTTTCGCGTGATTAAATTTTCGCGCTGAGCGACCCAAAAACATATTCGCGGGTTCTTGAATTCGCGCTGCACAATTACTCACTCGCACTCTAAAATGAATTGGATGCAAACACGTATCAATCAGATGAAGCGCGCAATGCAGCGTCCATTGAAAACAAGCATAAGAAATCGTGCTAATATTTTCGCGCGTTCTAGAATTCGCGCCTGCCGAAAATAGCACGAAATCCGCGAAAATTAATGTACCGCGAATATTTCTGCCTTTACAGTACTCTAGGGATATCAGAAAAGCCATATTGATAGCCAGGTAGTCTTTCAATATAAAAATATTGTTCACGGCAAACAAACAAAGTGATCTTTTCAGACAGGTAGTCTATTTTGCAGGTGTTCGCTGAAATCAGGTTTAGCTGTACTACATGTACATGTGTCGGTCAACCCCCTTCCATTTCCGGGTCACACTCGCACTTTCGAATTAGATCTAGTTTTCCCGAAGGATTAATGGGTTCCTTGAACTCAACAGCATAACAGACACAGGATATGGTTGATTTACACACAAGGTGCAGGCCATGTTATGGGTTGCTAATTATAGATTTATTAGGTCAGGTAAAACAGTGCTGGGTTGACTGTATATGGATGAATTCAGGCCATGCCCTAGTTTAGAATTCAAGGGATAGATTCATACACAAGAATGTCTCTGGATGAAAACCTTCTTATTTGGATATAACAACAGAGTGACTTTGAACACAAAAGTAGTGATAACTGTTGATGCAAATATATATCACAAACTTCTGATATTCTTGTTTGCATTGTTGGACCTTCTTCCTCTCATACCTTCAATAGACCGCTTCGGTAATGTATGCAAATTTTATGCATACCTTTCAAACAAAGGCTGTTCTTGACAACCTGAAAGCTTGCCGGACATAGCAACAAATAATGTAAGCAAACAATGTATGCAAACTGGATTCCAAGCATTGAGGCTCATAAAAAGCAGGTTCATGGAATAGCCCGTCACTAGGTGCTCAGAGAATATATGTGCATAAATTTGTATACATTACAGAAGCGGTCTATTGTTTCTGCTTGTTTGTATGTATCATGTTTGTTTGTTCTTGTTTACCTTCCACAGTACACAGGGTCCCCATCAGGATAGTAATCTACATCTTGATGGTCATATGCTCCATCTGAGTCCATCATCAGATCATCATCATCCACATTCAAGGACAGGTCATGCCCCAGGCCAGAGTCGTGACAAAGGTCCCTCCTTCAGAGAGAAAAAGTAGATGGGGAGTAATAGTAATATTATTTATAATGATAATAATAATAAACATTTTGGTACAGTGCATATCATGTTATAATATAATGTCGCTGTGTGCTTCCAAAGGGTTTGCATATTGCCAGAAGGCAAGCAAAGATAAGTCTACACATCTAAACTTACAGCCACTTAAACAAAATACATATATAAAATCGACTGTACACTTGTAGAGCCATATATATTTACCTTGCACATTCACTTCTTCTGAATTTGGAACAATATTAAAGTTTGCGATACATATTTGAACAATTACTTACTTCCTTTTTAAGCCTTTCAAAATTACTGTAAGTCACAAATGCTATGGGGTCAATTTAGAAAATACTCTTTTAAAAGTGATTATACACTTCAAATGGGTCAAAACTGCACTATACCTATGATTTTTTTTTTACTCATCATTAAAATTTCCTAAAGATTGTTCTTTAAGAAAATGAAAAGAAAAGGAAGATGCAGAAAGAAGGTAGCCAGTGGACATGAGAAATTAGGAATCAATTTCATTTGGCCCACACTGAGAATGCTGTGTGAGGTTCCTTGGAATACCACGAATAAAACAAACTTGACTTGATTTCATGAGTTAACTACCTTGTGGCTCTGCATGTGAAGAAGAGAATCCTCTTCAGCTTCTTGTTGTAGAAGAAGTAGTTGAATGACCACAACACTCCCTCCTCTCCAAAGGGGTCTGAGGACAGGTCTGGGTTGTAGCTGTCAAAATAAATTTAAACAATACAATATGCTTCAAAATCACTATAATTTCAAGGTATACGAAAGGTGAAAACCTGTATATAAAAACCGCTCACGGTCAAGGGAGACAAGAAAAGCGGTCTTCACAAGCAGGTGGTTTTCATATTAATGAGAAACTTTTCAAGGGAAACAAATATTGTGGCCTTTTATACAGGTTGTCGCTAAAGCAGGATTGACTGTATATACCGTAACACTTTATACTACCATCCTCCCACCCCCCCCCCCCCCCCCCTTAGCAGTGACAAACATTTAATTTGAAACTTGGCATGTAAGTAGAACATCTTATGACAAAATTTAAATCAAAACATCACACAAGTTTGGAATTACTGCCATGAATCATTTATATATATTCATGTATGACATATCTGCATTGTGTAAAATGCATATGGGGAATTTTTTTTCTCTTGGTCGCACACAGTGCAGCAAATTTTAAAGCTGGCAGTTGAATTTTTTTAAATTTCAGCATCAAATGATAGCTTGTGATTGGGGAAAACAATTGATGTACATATCAGGGCAACATATGGGAGGTGGGGGAGATCCCCTCCCCTTTTTATTGTTAAATGAGACGGATATCTCACCTGTAGATCTCGCATTCATTAGCGTTGATTTCATCATTGATAGCTGCCCACAGCTTAGGTCTAATCTGAGTAGTGTAGAGCTCCCCGCCAGCAGAGAAAAGATTGCCATCTACTGCATTCACAGTCCAGTCAAGGCTTGGCTCTCGACTGAACTCGTCACTCTTAGCATCGCTGTTGATGATAAAATCATTTACACTTACAAGTATAAAACCAGGGTTGGAATAATTTGAATCGCCTTAAGAAATACTTACCGTAGGTAACTAGGTACATGTAATTTTGTTGTTGATTGTGTTGTTGCGGGGAAAAAGAAATCCCTCAAAAAATTGGTTTGATTTTTATTATTTGGGGGCTAATAAAATTTATCCAAGTGAGAGTTTTTGTACACCAAACGATGACTGACATTAGATCTACCAAAATAATATGTTTCTTTTTTTATAGGAGCAACATTCAGGGCTACAATAACACAAAAATCAAATACCGGTAAATCGATTTAAATCAAATAAGTTACGATTGAAATAATATAAATATGATTATTTCCAACCCTGTATGAAACATATAAAGTTAGCATCTGCATAATCACATTACATATCATTTACTTGTACACTACAATCACAACTTGCGTCTGGATTCTGAAACATTGCAAGGGAACATCGAATGCTTCATACATGTACATTGTATAACCTAGCTGATTCAAAGACAGAATTTTATCTAACCCAGTTTCCTCTGTAAGCATTTACCTAAAGTCATAATCAGGGTGAAAAGCAGCATTGAGTGTTGAGATGAGGTAGAAGATCATTTTCCTGCTGCAAGTATGGCACAGGGGTCCCCCAGCTTCATCCCCACTGCTGCGGCTGACCACGTTAGGGTGCTGGACTGTCAGTGCACTCTGGGGTGGGGACAGGGCTTGCAGCTCGCTTGGAGAATGGCCATTCTCCTGGCTCAGTAGCTTGAAGAGACGCTTGTCCTGACCGGCCATCTTACAGGAGTAGCTTTCCACCCTGGAATGAAGTAAACAATGTTCCTAGTTTAGATAGTTTAGATGAACTCAAGTGGGAGCTTAAATCTGGATTACAGTCAAGAAAACATTTATACGCAAATACTACATAAAGTGTTCTAAAAATTTAAATAAATATTATTTAATCTATGCCTTCCTTATAACATGATTTCAAATACATGTACATATAATTATCAAAATGGTTGAGTTAATTACAAAAAAAACTAGAAATGTGCATTGCTGGGGCCGCGCAATGCTAAATGTATCCCCCGGCACTGGCAGCGATTTGAAGGAGGGACAAAGACCCTCCCCCATTCCCTCCCTCAAACAAAAGGATGGTGTAGAAATTAGATGTGTAGGTTTCACTAAGACACATCTTCATATAAAATTTGAAAGAAATGTGTTGAGAGATATACCAAGATACATCTCCATACAAAATTTGAAAGAAATCCATCAAGAAATGTGGCCTGCAGAGTGCACTCACACCATGCCCTGAAGTATGACCTTTGACCCTATAAAAGACGGAACACTGGTGGCAGCATCACCAAAAACTATAGGTTTTTAGATTACACCAAGAGACACCTTCATGCGAAATTTGAACGAAATCCGTCAAGAAATGCAGAAGTAAGAGTGCAAGAAATGCAGAAGTAAGAGTGCAAGAAATGGAAAAATGACCTTTGACCCTATAAAGGACGGAACAATGAGGGCAGCATCACCAAAAATTAAATATGTGTAGATTATACCAAGATACATCTCCATACAAAATTTGAATGAAATCCGTCAAGAAATGCAGAAGTAAGAGTGCACAAAAGGGACAA
This sequence comes from Heliocidaris erythrogramma, assembly GCA_025617745.1. NCBI lineage: Eukaryota > Metazoa > Echinodermata > Echinoidea > Camarodonta > Echinometridae > Heliocidaris > Heliocidaris erythrogramma. Next base: position 32,375,924 of record CM046866.1, on the reverse strand, counting down.
ATGAGCTTTGACCCTATAAAGGACGGAACAATGAGGGCAGCATCACCAAACAGTAAAGATGTGTAGATTATACCAAGATACATCTCCATACAAAATTTGAAAGAAATCCATCAAGAAATGTGGCCTGCAGAGTGAACTCACGCCATCCCTTGAAGTATGACCTTTGACCCTATAAAAGACGGGACACTGGTGGCAGCATCACCAAAAAGTACAGATTTTTAGATTACACCAAGGGACACCTTCATGCAAAATTTGAACGAAATCCGTCGAGAAATGCAGAAGTAAGAGTGCAAGAAATGGAAAAATGACCTTTGACCCTATAAAGGACGGAACAATGAGGGCAGCATCACCAAACAGTAAAGATGTGTAGATTATACCAAGATACATCTCCATACAAAATTTGAAAGAAATCCATCAAGAAATGTGGCCTGCAGAGTGAACTCACGCCATCCCTTGAAGTATGACCTTTGACCCTATAAAAGACGGGACACTGGTGGCAGCATCACCAAAAAGTACAGATTTTTAGATTACACCAAGGGACACCTTCATGCAAAATTTGAACGAAATCCGTCGAGAAATGCAGAAGTAAGAGTGCAAGAAATGGAAAAATGACCTTTGACCCTATAAAGGACGGAACAATGAGGGCAGCATCACCAAAAATTAAACATGTGTAGATGATACCAAGATACATCTCCATACAAAATTTGAACAAAATCCGTTGAGAAATGTGGCCTGCAGAGTGCACTCACGCCATGCCCTGAAGTATGACCTTTGACCCTATAAAAGACGGAACACTGGTGGCAGCATCACCAAACACTATAGGTTTTTAAATTACACCAAGAGACACCTTCATGCAAAATTTCAACGAAATCCGTTGAGAAATGTGACCGCCAGAGCGCACACAAAAGTACACACAAGACATCTATCAAAATATGACCTTTGACCCTATAAAAGACGGAACACTGGGGGCAGCATCACCAAAATCTATAGGATTCCAGATTTTACCAAGAGACACCTTCATCAAAATTTGAACAAAATCCGTTGAGAAATGTGACCGCTAGAGCGCACACAAACTATCCCCAAAAATATGGCCTTTTACCCTATAAAAGACGGAACACTGGGGGCAGCATCACCAGAAACTATAGGGGTCCAGATTTTACCAAGATACACGTCCACAGGAAGTCTGAAAAAAATTCGTCGAGAAATGTGACCGCTAGAGCGCACACAAGAATGTGACGCGGCGGCGGCGGCGGCGGCGGCGAAACGCTGCTGAATCCAAAGTATCCTCCGGCATACTGCCGGGGGATACAATAAAACAGCAGATATGAAAAAACAAGTGATTGTATGAATTAACTCTTTGTGAATTTAATCAGATCCTACATGTATGTCCCCTGATATCTCAAAATACTTTCAGAGTACAAAATACTATCCTTCCATAGGAAGAAGATTTGGTACTACATGTAATTCATATGATTGACTGCCAAAATAGTACACAGAATTGTATCACTACTTAATACTATTACAAGGGATATTATACATGTACGATGTGTAATTCAAAATACATGTATGCATATATTGTTAAGATTGTCAAGTACATGTAGTAACAAAATTGCATCCATATCTGTCAAAATATGGTGAAATCTATATGTAGCTCTGTACAGTGAAATACATTATTGATGCAGCACTGTTGCTCTTTTGGGGGTCAGACTCCAGCTCATTTTCTGTTTTCCTTTTACAATACATTTTTACATATATGGATTCCTTTTTATTGAGCCATGTTTACTTTTTATTGTACATGCATGCATTCCGTTGTATACATAATACCTTGTACCAAAACCGACCGACCAACAGACAGACAGACAGACGATACATTTCTCTTCAATTTTAACTTTTCCTTGTACTTGCTTGGTCCTTTGACCTAGTCTTGTGAGTTAATTTGTCTCCCTCCTTCTTGGAATCTAACTGGGGCAACCACATTTCAGCAATAAGGGATCCACACAAGCTTCTTTGAACTCACTTTCTGCTGTGGAGCTCAGCTTATTCAGCAGGGCAGTCCCACCTATTGATCTTCATGTTTGGCGGGAACCTGGCTGAACCATTACCATTCTAGTGTCAGCCAGCCCTCCTCACACTTCCACCATATGTAAGAAGGTTTCAACCCTCAAGATCCCGGTAACGTATCTGTCTACATGTTGCGTGTCTCTCCATTCACATCTGCACGTGCTATGTAGAATTTTATCTACGATTTTGCATGCCGTTATGATTTTGAACATCATGAACATTGAGTGATTCCTTCCACCTCCACTACAAATAACCACTGAACCTCTATGATTTTGCGTGCCTTTATGGGATTTCAGCTTGAACTTAATCCTCTCTCCTTCATATTCTTACTTCATATCCTTACTTCATATCCTGCCCATGCTCTGTTGCCACCCTGCTTATGAATCGTGCCTCGTTCACAGTCGGTAGTCTGTGTCGGCATATGTGTTTGTGCCTACATGTACTCCTCCCTCCATCCTGCCCTGCTTGTTTATATTATTTCTCCCTCCATCTACCTCCGGCTCCACCCTATCCTGCATGCTTGTACGTGTACATCACCGGCACTGCATGAATTTATTTTGTCCTCCTGTCTTTATCTCTACATCTCTACATGTTTGCATGGTTCCTACCTTCATCATACCCTGCATGCTCATAAGTTTTATCATCGGCACTGCTTGTATATTTATACTTCCTTCATCCATCCATCCATCCTTGTGTGACTGTGTGCTTACATGTACCTGTATGTGTATGATACTGCTGTATTTATTATTACCACTCTTAAGCAGAATTTATCTATATATTGTCGGTCATAACCTTGGCTGGCTGTGACCTCAATCTTGTATTCGCTCTTCGAACAAGCTGTGTCATTTAATCTTGAGCTCCTTAACCACACGGCACAGAAAATACGTAACTCTCCCCTCTCGGTCATTATGGCACTACCACCGGATCCAACTTCTGTTCAAAAGCCCTCTTCCGCAAAAAGTTGCTTTCAGGTCAGAGATATTATAATATTAGGAAATGGAGAAAAGCAGATAATATCCCGCTTACCCTTGAGGATGTTCCATTCCTTTAAGGATGTTACTATGGACCTAATTAAGTCACGCAGCTCTATGTTTGCAAAAGACCTCATTCCAACTTGGTCAGTAAAGGAGGATCACATAGTGATCACATTCTTCAACAAACTTAAGTCGGGGAAAGCAGGAAAGCAAAAACGTCTAGCAATCCAGCTGTTTAGCTCATCTGGTGAGATTCATTATATTGGTAAACACCTCTCCCTTCTTGCTTCTAGTATTATACCTGCCATCAATTGTAAGCTTAGAGAGGAGCACCCCAACTATTTTCTCTCCAATGAGCTCAGTGACCTGTTTGATGCAATAATCAAACTCTCATCTCCAAGTCCATCTCTCTCAAAATCAACAGAAGAATCTTGCCTCTGTACTCCCGAGGATGTGTCCATTATCTGTCCAGTTTGCAATAAACATTCATGCATGGACACTATCCAGTGTTCCCTTTGCGATAAATGGCTCCACTTTGCATGTACTGCCATTGCCCAACAGGAGCTCGCTCGATACATAGATAATGATGAACAGTTTCTTTGTGATCAATGCACTATCTCCAAGAAGAGCAACCTTTCGCCTGCCGCTTCTCACGATGACTCTTCCTTCCTCACCTGTACCCAAGCCAGTAATATCCCAGTATCACAAATGAGAGAGTCTGACACATTTGATGACATCCTCTGCATTTGCCCTGTCTGTGCTGCTTCTGCCCTGACTGATGGCTTGGAATGCCAGGTATGTGGACTCTGGTATCATGAAAAATGTCTACCCTCAGCACTTGGCTCCTTGCTATCAGCAAGTGGTGCTCCTCTTCATTGCCCTTCATGTGTAGAACTGAATAAGGGGCTGAGGTCAGCTTCTCCTCCCCAAAATATTAGCGATTCCCAAACTCGCCCATCATCTCAATGTGTTCCTTCCTCGATACAGAACTGCTCTAAGGAACCTGCAGTAAGTACCCACTCCGGGGATCTTCAAGTTCCCCAGGAGTTGTTGTCCGTCCCACCCGTCGTTGCTCCTCCAACCCAAGAAGTCCCTACTAAAGCTGTAGAGCCAATTGCCTGTCCAAAGTGCCCCAAACTAGAAAAGGAGATAAAATCTCTGAAGGACAAGCTAAATATGAAAACTAGAACATGTCATGCGTCACTCACGGAACATGAGAAAATTGTCTGTAAACTCCAAGAGGCACAAAGATACATCTCAACACTCGAAGCACAACTCTGTAATGGCAGAGCAGCGCTAGATGCAAAACAAAAAAAGATTGCTGAAATGAAAGCGGATGACATTCTAAAAGAACAAGAAATTACCAACCTATTATCATCCAATGACCGTCTCGTAGCAATATGTCTGAAGAATGGATTATCTATCAATAACCTGCCAATGCCAGTATTGAACACGGGCAATAAAAGTTCTGTCAAATCCTGCTCTCCAAAAGCATCCCACAACACAAGTAAAGGGCAACCAAGACAGGAATATAGCTCGTCTGTCCAAATGTCCAATAGATTTGATCTTCTGCAGGACCAAGCAGCCTCTTCTCACACCACTTCAACCCATCATAGCAAGATGCATTCCCCCAATAATCCCAAACTATCTACTAGGCCTAAAGGAATGAGCCCAAAAGCTAAAGTTACCAAGTCTCAACTCAACAGACCAAATGATAGTAGCCAGCATGCCCTGAACACAAGGAAACCTTGCCCTAAGTCAGGAAAGGCTAGCCTCCCAAGTGTGGCTAACCACATGCATCCCCAATCCTCAAAACAGCCTGAACCTTCGCAATGTCCAGCTTCTGCAACTCTCATTTCCTCTCCTGTAAGGAACTCGGCCCTGTGGGTGTACAGCCCAGGACCCCTAACCAATGAAAAGCACTACTCCAGGCAAACCAATCCTACCAGTTCAAGGAATAACAATAGGCACTCCCCTCGCCCTGCTACCTCTAGTTCCAGAGCTTCAGTCTTTGGAGTTCTCCCAAACCTGACCCATAGGGATCTAAATTGTTCTCCCCAGCAACCAAATCCTCCTGGGAACCTTCCCCCATTGTCATTTTGGCATAATGTCAGTAATAATCCTTCCACTTTGCCAAACCGAGGTACGACAAATGGTACAGGTAACTCTCAGTTGAACTGCTCTCCTCCAAGAATTCAACGACAATACCAACCCCAAATGACTACAGATTGTCCTGATCTCACTCTATCAGGTGCACCTACTAACCAACACCCTCAGCAGCCAACTCCGGTTTTTCGGCCTGGCAGAGCCACAGCCCTTATGCACCGAACCCTATTAGAAGCGGCTTACCACTCTCTAGGTACAGCACTCCATTTCCTTACAATTCCAAACGCACTCCAAGAACATTCAATCTCCCAAGCCCTCTTGACTTTCCACCAGCAAGCAATCAACTGCACTCAATCCAGCCTCAGACTCCTCCCCAATATAAATATGATCTCTCAACCCTCAGAATAGGGACCTTCAACTCAAGGGGGGTACACAGCAACAAGCAGTACATCTCTCACATCCTCGGCAACCTTGATATCCTGTGCCTCCAAGAACACTGGCTAACTCCTATGAACTTGGATCGTTTAGAGTACATCAACAGTGATTTCTCAGTTATTGCCAAAGCCCACCAAGATGGCACATCTTATCATATACCAGGTAGAGGTAGGGGTAGGGGAGGTGTCGCTATCTTTTCACGTAACTCTGTTGCCGATATATCTGAGATCAAATGCAACTCCCCAAGGCTCCTTGCTGCCTGCATTCTGCTCAAAGCAAGTGAGGAGACTATTACAATTACCAATTGTTATCTTCCCAGCAATACTTCACCATGTGACATTGCTGAGTATCAGAGCTGTCTCTGTACTATATCGGAGGTCTTGGCTTCTTACCCTCACCGTGCCAACATAGTAGCGGGCGACTTCAACGCTGACATCATTAGCACGAGCACTAAGAAACCAACGGTAGCTGTCCTTAAAAACTTCATTGCAGCAGAAAACCTTGTATCGCTTAACGCTATACATTGCTCTGGTGGCGACTACACCTTTAAGTCTGATGACGGCTCAAAGATGTCCAATATCGATGGTTTCCTGATTCCTTCTAATAGCCTCAAGTGCCTTCATACTCTCATCATATATGACGAACACCCTATGAATACCTCTGACCATCGGCCAGTGACAGTCCTCTTGAACTCAAAATCTTGTCAACCTAATGGGTCAAGTGCTGGAGGTGCGGCTCCAAGTTACAGGCCATTGATGCGTCTCAAGATTGAATGGCTCAATGATCATATTGAGGAAACCTATATTCTTCCACTTGAAGTAATGGCTGCAGACATCTTCCTGACTCTACCTTCCTTAACCCTAAATGCAGACAGTATTGATCACACACTGGAAACCCTTGCCAAGTGCATGTTAGAGGCATCAAGATCACTCCCCCACAAGCTCCAGATGGGGTTACCCAATGGCAAGAAGGAATGGACTGTGGAGGTCAATCAAGCATACAAACAGGCAAAGAAATCCTGGACTGCTTGGAAAGCTGCAGGCAGACCCCTGCAACCGAGTCCTGAATGGGTGGCATACAACACAGCCAAGAAGCTTTTTCGCAAGAGTCTGAGGCAGTCTAGGGCAAAGCTCCGTCACCAGACCCACGTAGCAATCGAGTCTGCAGACTCCAGCCGAAACCCTTCTCTCTTCTATCGGCTAATTAAGCAGAATCGAAAGATGGGGAACTCTTCCCAGTGCACACAATCATTGGACATTGGAGACATTACATACAACTGCGAGAATGTCATTACAGGGTTTGAAGTGCACTTTAGATCACTAGGGGCAGTTCCTCCTGTGGGTGATAATGGAGTCTCTCCACGGTCTCAATCCCATGTACAATCAACAAACTCAACCGCTCTGAGCCAGGTAATGGGGCCTGTCCCCCATATTTTCTTCACCTCTAAAGACCTAGATTCTGCCATCTCCTCTCTGAAGAAGGGCAAGGCAAGTGGGATCGATAACATCATGCCCGAACATCTCATCTATACTGGCCCAGTCTGCCGCAGTCTCCTCCTCCTGTTGCTCAATGCATGCCTGGCTTTGTCACACGTACCCCATCCAATGAAACAAGCTCTCATCTTACCCATACATAAAGGCAAGGGTAAGTCTACGCATGATCCATCAAACTATCGTGGAATTTCACTCACTTCAAGCTTCTCAAAAGTGCTAGAACTACTCTTGAAACCTCACCTGGAAAACTCACTTCGCGCCTCTGACATCCCGGATGAACTCCAGTTCGGTTTTCAAAAGGGGGAGATCCTGTATCTTGACGTCGGCATGCTTACAACTCTCCATTGAGATCAATAGCAGCTATAAGAACCCAACATATGTAGCGTTCTTAGATGCTCAAAAGGCATTTGACTGTGTATGGCATGATGGCCTTTTCAAGAAGGTACATGACTCCATGATTCATCCCTCAATTGAGGCACTCCTTGCTGCATCCTACAAGGATGCTAATAGCAAGGTTCTCTGGCAAGGAAAAGCTTCCAATCAAATCACCTTGGAGAAAGGCGTGCGACAAGGTGCCATACTCTCACCATCACTTTACACACTCTTTATTGATAACCTGATAAAAGATCTCAAACTGAAAGGTCTAGGATGCAGCTTCCAGGGAAGATATTCTGGTATAATCGTTCTTGCTGACGATGTAGCCCTTCTAGCCTCCTCAGCTGATGAGTTACAGGAGATGCTTACCGTCACCCATGAGTATACCAAGAGATGGAAATACTCCATCAACCCCTCTAAAAGTGCAGTCATTGCCTTCAATGAGAAGTATAGCCCTCCTGTCAAAAGGCAACAGTCTTCTTGGATGCTTGCTGAGGGTCAACCAATCAATAAAGTGACTCAATATCCCCATCTTGGAATCACCAAATCTACAGGCCAGTATGATCCTACCATAGACATCACTGCAAGGGGACTCAAAACCTTCTACTCCCTCCATGGTGTTGGGGCTTACACTTCTGGCCTGTCTCCGCATCTCTGTGCAAAGCTGTGGACCGTGTTCTGTGTCCCCAGGATGCTATATGGCACTTCTATCATCTCCTTAACATCCCACCAGGCAGCTCGCATTAACACCTCTCAAAACCAGCTGTTCAAGAAGATTTTAGGAATCCCCCAAAGTGCAGCTAACGAGGCAGTGTTCCTTCTTACAGGTATCATTCCACTCCTCTCACAAGTAGAGCTAGATTCCCTCCTCGTCATAGGCCAGCTCACTTCACTGCCTGAAGACCGTTTTGAGAAGAGGACGCTAATACATGCTTCCATCCTCAATGTACCTCTTATGAAGTCCTGGAACATTCTTCTCTCCAAATACAATCTACCTGACCTTACCTGCCTGATAGAGCTCCCAATCCCATATCAAAAGTGGAAATCTATCTCGAGGAAGTCTATCCACTCAAAAGTCCTGCAGGATACCCTAAATGCCATAACACTTAAACCATCCCTTTCCTTCTGGAAAGATCTTGACCACTTGCCTTCGTCTGCATTGTTCTTCCCGGAAGGATTAGCCCCTCATCTACGTAAGGCACAAATAATCAGAGCTCAGCTCCTTACTCAGACTTACCCTACCCAGAAGCGTCTCTCTAAAATCGGCAAATCCACCACTGCTTCCTGCCCGCTCTGTAAAGATGCTGATGAAGATGCCCTTCACTTTATCTCCTCTTGCTGCCATTTACAACCCCAGCGAACCTCCTTTATATCGACTGCCAACAAAAAGCTGCCTGAAATTGGAATTACTGATGGTCTTGACAAAGATGCTCCCCTGGCATTTGCCTTGTTAATCCTCCTCCCAGACCAAGACCTTCCCTTTGCCGCAATTAAATCCTTTACAACTCTTGCCCTCCACTTTTTACTGAAAATTCATATGCTACGGTCATCTACACTCCAGTCTTAGTCCTGCCGACTGAACTCATACCCTCTTTGACCTGACCACTTGTACATGTACTCTATCTGCAGTATCTCTCTGCTGATCTCCGAAGCAAACGGAGGAAGAATAACAAGAAGAAGTATACATAGTTTTTTCATACATTTGAATATTTACAATTATGTGTGCCATTTGTGGAAATAAAAGTGAATTGAATTGAAGTCTTTTTTCATGACCGAGCTGCTGTTATTCAATCATGGAATCTGAAACAACCTACTTTTCATCATTTGGGGAAATACAGTTCCATCTCATCCAAACATATTTTAGTCAGCACTGAATCATTGTTACTCAATTTAGGGGGGGGGGGTGGAATCGGATAAAACCTACAGAAACTGTGCATAGTTTTGCTTTTTCAAATTTGCTTTTTTTTTTGTTAATAGCATCCAGAGAAAATGCATTACATGAACTTCTTTGTTTAATAGAACTAGGCCTATGTGGTTATGAAATATGAATGTACATTGTAGCATAATATATATTCTCTCTCAGTATGATTTAACAATAAAATCATTTGAACCATTAAAAATTACCAAAAAAATATTCTACAATTGTACCTGTAATAAACACAATTAACAAATGATAGGAAGCAAGGCTTCCTTTTCAATTACTTTCCTTAAAGGACATCACTTCCTCAGATTTAGAGATCGACATGCACCAACCTTCATAATACATGTACATCAAGCAAAATTTGATTTACCTTTTTCTTTTGCTTGTTATAACATTTTTGAAAACTTGATCCTCTTCTGTAAAATCTTATCATTTCTAATGTTTCAAAAACTTCCAACATTTTAAAATTTACTTTTAATCTGGGGTAGATCATTATTAAAAAAAAAAAAAAAAAAAAAACCACAATAAGATCTACTTTGAAGTCCTGTAATTACTTACATGTAGGTATTTAATATGGGAGGCCTAATTTCTAAGACTTCTATGTGCCAGAAAACTTATTAACATTTATTAACATTTTTTGGGAAAAAAAACCCCATAACAATATCATTTTTTCACACACAACTTTGACCCAACCATTGTGATATAGTAAAAACAATGGGTCTGCTAGAGCGCCTACATGTAGCCGCCTAACCTACATACATGTAAGTCTGCGCAGTCAAACATTCTATGAATCTATCAGCATTCTGCATTTGTTTTGCATCAATACATCAGGGTTACAGTACCTAGACAAGAGGTATTATGCAATAAATTTGCAGCCTTTGATTAAGAGAAAAATTACAATGATTTTTGTCCAAAACCTGCCCTGTCAGAGAACACAAAAACTATAATTTTGTTCATCTTAGACTCAATCTGCCATGTCTGCTAAAAGATAAACATACTTTCCCAGAATTCTGCATTCTCCCATTTCCATGGCAAGAGCTTCACTGACAGCTTCCAATTTGGGGTTCTCGAGTAGCTTCATGCTGACCTTCTTAGATTGTCAAGTGATGCAAAATGTAGATTTAGCAGAAATAATGTTATCATAGAATGATAGAGCGTGGCGATTTTCACTGGAGATTCTTTTCACTTTCTAGCTGCACTGTCCGGTAAGTTTGCGATCTTGATAATAAATTTGAAAAGCAAGTTGTGATAAACTGTAGCCAGGTCTGCAGGTAGCGTAGGTGTAGCTCGTTGCAATTGTATGGAGTCAACTCTACTTTTCCAACTTCCAAATCAAATATTAGTTGCTAGTTTAACTCTTCTCATTAATATTAATATGAATGAAGGCCTGAAATTCAGATCACCATGATCACTGACATATGAATTATGATTAAAAATTTGTTCAGAATTTCAACTTACTAACTTAGTTCAGGTCAAATTAGGCCTACACTTTTTAATTAAGCTGATATTTCATCAAATCTCGGCAAACTAAGACATGAATAAATGTTAAATTTACAGTGCTTTTCACAGTGATGACTCGGTATTTGATGACTCAATCTAAACACAACAGCACACTGAGCGTTCGATGATGATGATGTTTTCCATTCGCCTTCACCACAACAAGCCATTGGAATTGGATTACGGAAGGAAGCAAACGGTATTTTGTTTGACGCGCTAAAAATGTCGATCCACGGCAGAAGAATCATCAAAATCCCCGAATCAGCTCCTCGAATAACGCTTAAAATGACACTGTTATATCCTCCAGGAAAAAGATATTCTATAATTACAAAATAAAATACGATTCAACGGCAAAATTAGGGCAAAACACAAGGTTTCCAAACGTGAAGACTTCAGTTCAGTTTAAACCTGAATCCATTATCAACCAACTTCCTTTATTATTAAAGCGCAGCTGATATTGAAGCTATCTTGACGTAATTTGACCTCCGCTCATTCATTACCCAAATCGTATAGAAGTAGCATTCCCACAATTCAATGTAAAATGAAATAGTACAGCTGTAATTTTCTTTAATTTGCTTTTTCGATATTTTTTACATGTCAAAATATTACTTAAAAACTGTAAAATTATTTTATAATATAACAAATTTCTTTATTTGTTATCTCATATATCACATTATTTACGTCTTTAAAAAAAAAGTACTGTGGGTATTTTAAGTGTGAATACGAGGTAAAGTATAGTGACGTCATGTAGAAATATGTTAAGGTGAAAAGTGTCCGCCGCCAATATCCCAGTAGTCTAGTTCTGGACTCTCTTTACTGAAATCTTTTTTCGACGACTGTACGTATATTATATGCCGAGTGATTGCACGATCCGGAAACCTGATGGCCCGAGCAAAAGGGGCCAACAGGTTCTCGCGATCGTGCCATCACTCGGCTTATCGCGTATAGTCGGCGAATAAAAAAATCAATAAAAAGAGTCCAGAACTAGACTAATATCCCAGTGGAATGAGTGCTCGGCTGATGTATGTTGTAACCAGGGAAGTTCCCTGTTGTAACCGTTGTAACCTGTAACATACAGCCATCTAGGTAGGTGGATCAGGGGGCGGGGGGGGGGGGGGAGGTATACTAGAGGGAGAGGAGAAAGAGGGCGGCGAAATAACTAAATTCCTTCTTATTTTCGAAGGAAGAGTCACTCCAGTTTTCCTCCCTGGGGCGGGGGGATTGAGGCCTGCGTCCATCGGACATTCTGAAAAAGTACCCTATAAACGAGGATTTTAGTGAAGATGTTTTTGATACATGGAAAATTGTAATTTTCAGATCCCTTTTTTTAGATCTTTTTTTTTTTTTTTTTTAGATCTTGCATAGTATTGTACACCCTATTTGGGGTTTTCCTTTCTTTTCTTTTTTCTTTCAATTCGGTTTCCCTTTTTTTTTTTTTTTTTTTTTTTAGCTTATGACTGTTTATTTTTGGATGCCAGATAATTTTGGAATGAACTCTGAAGAAACTCCAGAACTCTATGACAAGTAATTTTTAATAGCCCATAGTGCTCAGGCTTGGTCAGTGAACCTTGAATCTACCACTATACGGTAGAGTGCAAGGGGTAAGCCGCTTGACTCGGCACCCTAAACAGGCTACGTCCTACCCTTTTTTACACCGTGTCCCCACCCGATGGTCTTGTTACCTCGCAGTTCATCCACCCGCGTAAGAATTGATCGGGTACAGCTATTGAGGGGGCACTGCTGGCATCATGGGGGGGGGGGTGCATGCACAGTGTTTTTTGGTGACTTTTTTTCTCCTTTTTATCATCTATATTTTTTTCTTTCAGTGAAAAAAAAAGAAACATATAAAAGTTATATTTAAGGTATATTTTCAGTTGTATACATTCTTTATTCTGTTCTTCCATGAATGTATACATTTTTCCAGATACGTACAGTTATATTTTCAGGTGTAATTCAAGTAAGCTGAAATTATAAGTGAATTACATATATACATGTATATGTGTAAATTCTTTTTTCTTACATGAATGTATACATTTTTCCATATACGTATAGATGTACTTGTACTTGTACATTGTAAAAGTTTCTGTTTATACTTTATTCATGATTGTAATATTTCTGTTTTTGTATAGACTGTTGATTTCACTGAAAAGAAATGAATAAAAGAATACTTTTAAAAAAGGGGGCAGCAGGAGCTATAGGGGTCTATACTTTTCCTTCTTCTTTTCCTTTTTCCTTTCTTCCTTCCAAATAAGTGACAGACCTAAATGTAGACTTGTGCCATTAGGAGCTTCAATTTACTGTCACTTAATTTAAAATGCGAAAATTTGGTGATCAGTTCTTGTACTAACTGATTGATAATCTGTTTAGTATAGCACTCAAGAACATGTTCCAGTCGTTCGTAAAGTCATTCGTAACTTTACGAACAGCTTTATGAAACACCCCCCCCCCCCCCCCCGAGTAATTATGAAACTGTACAAAGCAATTACATCTTTATTTTTCAAATTTTGAACCATTTAAGCTATTCAAGAACTATGTAGGCCTACTGGGGGCGCGAAATCACGAGATCCTGAAAGAAAATAATCATGCCCCATTCTAGTTACTTTGTAGAAGCTTAGAATGCCTCTGTATAGCCAATTTTCCACATGTGCAACGTCAAAAATAATAGTTTGAAATATAAAATGTGTCTATTTTCCAAACAGCTGTTAGTCAAAATACAAAATAAAATGCAGTTAATTTACAAAATTATAATCTCAATTTAGCAGTTATTGTAAAGTGGCGCTGTTCAAGTTTTGCCATGCAGTTTATTGCCATTTTAAACCTTAAAAAATAGATTTCTAGTGCATTTAGCTTGCAGATTTGGGGCGCAAAATCCGTAAGGATTAAGGTTTTTCTTCATTTCCCGCTTTTTTTTCTCTCTCCTTTGCGTTTTTTGCGCCCCCTCCAAATGCCCCCGGCACTGGCGTAGGCGGGGGAGGGGGCACCGGGGGCCATGCCCCCCTATTCAGCCGCTAAAAAAAAGCGAGAGCGAAAAGGCGGGGGGGGGGGTAAAAGAAAAAAAGGCCTAAGGCGCTACAAGCCGTTATCTGGCTCTCTTCTTTCAAATTTGCTAAAACGTCAGAGCTTTCGCGCTTCGCGCGGGAAGGGGGGAAACTCCCCACTCCCTGCGCCAACCTTGTCACATATACAGAGCAATATTGCGTCCCAATAATTGAAAAGCAGCCACGGCGTCGAAATAACTTTCAGCCTTAAAAAAAAAATGTTACGAGGTGTTATCTTTCCTCAAATTTGCTGTAAAACGTAAGAGCTTTCGCGCTTCTCGCGGGAAGGGGGAAACTCCCCCTCCCTGCACCCACCCCTGTTACATACAGATTAGCATTACGTAAAAATAACTGAAAAGCAGTCAGCGCGTCGAACTATAACTTTCCGCCTCGAAAAATTGTTTGCTACGTGCCGTTTATATTTCTCTCAAATTTGCTAAAAACGTTGGAGCTTTCGTGCTTCGCGCAGGAAGGGGGAAACTCCCCATCCCTGCACCAACCCCTGTCACATACAGTGCAGTATTGCGTCCAAATAACTGACTAAAAAACAGTCAGGGCGTCGAATTATAACTTTCCGCCTCAAAAAATTATTTGCTACGTGCCCTTTATCTTTCTCTCAAATTTGCTGTAAATCGTACTAGGAGCTTTCGCGCTTAGCGCTGGAGGAGGGAAACTCCCCCTTACTGCACCCACCCCTGGGGAGCGCTTTGCGTGCTCATCACCAATTTCGCACTCTTCGCGCGCCCCACAACCGCCCCCTAAAATGAAATCCTGGCTATGCGGTTGGATCCTTCACGTCTGCCCCCCCCCCCCCCCCGTTATTGAAAAATCCTGGCTACGCCTGTGGTTCACGGGGCCACGTGCCCCCTGCCACGCCACTGAGCGAAGCGACCGAGCGGGGGTGCAGAGGGGGTAACCCCCTCCCACACCAGGGACTTTTTCAAAAATCTGTCTATAAAACTTGCATTTTAGAGCATCCCAAAATGTTTTTTTATAATGAAAAGAAGGAATGCACGGATCTACGCCAGTGGACGGATCCCCTCAATTGAAAATAACAATACGAGCGAAAGAATTTTCTTCGATATTCTGCATTGAGATCATGACATTTCTTATTTCCTTACTTCTAATCATTAAAGAATGTGATGGTATATTTCAAGATAAAAAATAATGAGTTTGGATAATTATTAGTTTTCAGTTAATGTATCATAATTCTTATTTATTTCATCCAAATATATCGGGGATAATAATACAGGCCACCCCCACCTCAATTTTTATATATATATATACCATACCAACATCCCCCCCCCCCCCCCCCCGGGATCGACACCCATGCCCGTGCGGCATCCGCGTCCATGACTTTAAGGTTTTTGATACCCCATTTAGGAAAACCCGCGAGAACGTTCAGATCAAACACAAGCCTTTATAATCTATTCTTAATGATGCATGCTCATGCATCTGCTGAAAATTTCACGGTCCGGTTGCAATTTTGAAGTGGCTTCCTTCAATCATAATTATGTAGTTTGAATAAAAACATTACAAGATCATTGATGCGACAAAAAGTTGCCGTATATAGAATTTCAATTTGATCCAACATAGAGTATGTCGTCTCAAGTTGTTTTCGGTACAGGTTGACATTTTGTTCTTCAGTGTTTGACAGGACTTACGGGAACGTAGGGGGGGGGGGGGCGTAGGTACGTGGCTCTGCCCATCATTTTTGTTGGGTAAAGTAGACATTTGAGAACCCTCCTTCTTAGCATGATTCTGTAAAGTAGGTGACAATTTATTTTCTTCTTCTTTATTTTGCTTTCCAAAGGCGCCCTGCAGTTTGACGATTAGGTAATATGGTAAATTACAAAAATTCAGAATGAATTAATGGCATCATAATTATATGTATATATTTGAATAGCAAGATTATAATTCAATTGAGTCAAGATTTAAATCTTTGCATAGTTTTCTAAACTTATAAAGGGATGTACACGTCCAAGCATTACAAGGGAGTGCATTCAACAAACTGGCTCCAGATCAGAGGCCAGAATATCAGATTTTGGGCAAATTTTAAAGTCTGGACTTTTTTAAATAGGGGATTCGGGCAGAGCCGGTTAGCAAGTTTTGGGTGAACTCACTGTCGGAAAACTGGGTCTGACATCACTCTCCACAGCAAGGCGACGGTCAATAATGCATTTATGAATTTTAAAGACATATTATGTACTACTATGGCTATGTAGCCTCAGCGCCTACTTCCAAATCAAATATAGTTTGAATGTTTGTTCATTAATATAAGTTATTTTTAATAACATTTCGGAAAGTTGTAGGCCTACAGTTTAATATTCCGAATTCCAAGATATGTTATAGGGTTGCTATGCCAAGCTAAGGATAATAATTATGGGAGATCACATCAGATCACATTTCCGTAAGTTATTTTTTTAAGGAGTATAGGGTGCGTTTTTATCCACCAAAGTATTGTTTGTTAATGTGAGCATGGACGGAAATTATTTTCCTTTTGAGAGAGACAAAATATTCCCTGACAAGCACAAGAAAAAAAAAGGGGAAAAAAAATCGTGCACGTTTTTCAGACTTTTCTGAGAAGCAAAATAGCCGAGAAAAAAGGGGAGGGTGCGATCGCACCCAACACAACGCCCTTCCGACAGGCCTGCATGGATCATTCATATCGATAAATCATTATCAGTACAATCGTTATAATTCTCAATATAATTCTCGTCTTTAAGAAAAAATATTTAATCCTCGGTACTGAACTCCTGCAGCTCTTATAGTCTGAGAGCAGGGGCGTCACTAGAACATTTTGAATGGGGGGGGGGGGGGGTGACACCCAAAATTTGCCGACAAATATGCTGCATCCTAATCCCCCCACAAATAATAATAAAAGAAGATCACAGATGTAGAGATCTCGATCATACGGGTCCATTTTCGCAAGGAGGGGGCTGACGCCTTTTGCCCGAATATCAACTTTTCAATTTCTAATTTTTAAAAAACTTTTCGTAGTGAAAATTTACAGATGTATACATACAGAAGTTGCATAATTACATGCATCTGGGAACCTCGCTGCCCAAATATGTGGATATTCTGGCACCTCACTTCGCTGCCCGAGTATGAAGTGGTGCATGGTTGCCCGAATATCGGACCTTTGAAAATCCTCGGGGGGGGGGGGGGGGGGGCGGCTGCAGCCTATTGCCGAAGGAGGACGTCTTTTGCCTGAAATTCCCGTTTGATATAAAAAAAATCCATGGTAATACTACGTATTTCATGGTATTACCGCCATAATACCATGAAAACATGGTAAATCCGTGGTACACATCGTATTGCCAAAGTATTATTACGAAAAACATTGTATATTCATAGTATTTGCATCGTGTACCATGAAAAGCATGGTACATTTGAACATAGTATTTTCATCTTGACAATGGGTAACGCGGTAAATTCATGGTACTTTCACAGTAATACCGTCCCAATTTACCGCCGTATTATGCATGGTATTACCATGGTACTTTTTTTGTAAGGGAGAACAAGCGAAGCGAGCGATCAAAAAAAGTGGCCAGTTTTTCCTTCTTTTTCTTTCCTTCCCTTTTCCTTTCCTTCTTTTCTTTCTGTGTTTGTTTTCCTTTCCTCTCCATTTTCTCTTTTTTTCTTTTTACTTCTCCTTTCTCTTTTCTCCTTTTCCCTTTCCTCTCCCCTCTCCCTCTTTCCCCCTTTTTTTTCTTGCTGACAGAGATGGCGCATATGCGAACAGCAATTTTGAGTGTGTGTGTGGGGGGGGGGAGGTGACACCCCCACCCCCCCCCTAGCGACGCCCCACCATTTACAGGCATTATAACCTTAATAACTCCAAAGTTTGAGATTCAATTCATGTAAAATTTACATAATACAATTTTGAGTATTGTAACTTTCTTGGGTGCAATTTGGTGTCAAATGTTCATTTCAATTATAATAAGTTATTTATTGTGAAAATTGTATTGATTTCTCAAAAGTAGGCTAGTCAAATGATATTGTCAGGATTATTTAAAGGAGAATTACGCTCAAAAATAAAGATGATAGTGTCCAAAGGTGTTATTTATTCCTACTTGTTAGACTATATGGCTTCGCGTCAAAATATACGAGATCGATACGAATCAAGATTTTCTGAGCAAAATTTACCATCTGCTAGCAATATGTATCGTCTGCTAGCAGCACATGGGGGCTGCCATTTTGTTTATGTGTACAAGAAGATTTTCTTAATCCAAATGCTCAATTGCCTTTTTCAAAATTAAAAACCCATTTGAGATTAAAAATATAGAATTGATATGTCAATTTATTTTTAAACTGAAGATTTCCTTATATATTTCTGTTGAAAATCCACATTCGCTTAATAGAAATCTATTTTCTCGATACTGGACGTATGGGACGGAGCAAATTAATTCAAATTTTATGGATGCTTCTTCCCTGAGCATCTATAGCGGCAAACTATGCATTCACCTGCTTTCGAATAATAGACTTGAAAAGTCAGAATGCATGCTGCATATATTATGTTCTGCTCTGTTTAGCAAACCCAAGAAAATAGATTTTGTTAAGCAAAACCAGACAATTTAAAGTATCATTATAAAGATTTAACTTTTATAATACATGTAAACACCCACTTTATATTTTTCGTCACATATGGGATTTTAGGTAATGAAGAAAAATCAATTTAGGATTTGGATTCAAAATATCTTCCTGAGTGGAACATTTCTCAATGGTTCATGTACAACTCCAAATCAGCAAGAAAATGGCAGCCCCCATGTAAATGAGTAGGAGACGATACCGGGTGTTGGAATATCTTTATTTATACCCTTTTCTGATATCTTATTAGAAAATGATTTAGGCCAATAAGTAGGAATATATTACACCTTCCAATATAAGTAAATTTGTAATCAGGGCTTAATTCTCCTTTAAACACACCCATTGTCCATCTGCGCTTATTTGACAAGGCATAATAGAAAGCTTGCAATGTATTTATGTAATTAACACATGAATGGTAGATTTCAGCATGGCAGCCAAATGTCTTGGACAATGCAACCCGATGACCTATGACATCATCGGCAGGTCGGGGAATACCCGCTTATGGGCTAGGCTACGCCGCGCTGCTGGAATAATGGAGCGTCGATTGAGTAGTACGTGTACGCAGCGAGTTAGTTGCGTGGTTTCGGCAAAGGTATAGCTATAGTGGTGAATCCCGTGAATTTCTTTATCATTGTGATTATTTCGCAATTTCCTTCCACTTGCTGCGATGATTCATCAATATGACATACCATTGTTGATCAAAAGCTGTGTAAGTATGGTTAAAATTTGCTAAGATTGTTAAAACTATGAAACTAGACGGTAAGTCGGTAGATCAAAATTAATTAATACAATAAAGACAAAGTAAAACTAAAAAAGTAGACCTACTTTGATTGAATTTGATAATAATATACTCAATAATATACTCAATAATAGACCGAAAAATCAGTCTTTTTCGTTCGGGGATATGCTCCGCTGAGACTAACAGTTACGTCTGGCTTCACGGAATCCGTTTGACTCTGTCTTGGAGGAGAACCTCGACGCTCGACTCGAGTCTAGAGTCAGAAAATGTTATAAAAAATTAAAAGTTAAAAGTAAAACTCCTCCAAACAGACAGATTTTTTCTGTCTAACTCAATAACTCTTGTTTTTTTTTTGGATCTAACTAAGTCTAAGACTAAGAGTAAGAATTTTTTTTTGTTTACACAGCAATCATGGCAATATAACTATTTCAATACATCTAGCTGTCACTCAAGCCAAGAGAATGTGTGGGACTGCACATTCCACATATTTGTACTGGAGTATTAGTGGCATACCATGGCAGTAATTAATTAAATTATGTTCATACATAGATCTAGACCGAATATTCTGTCTCTTGTTCGTTAGCTCTTCACTTACAGACAGAACAGCCAATCCGCAGGTCCCCTAAAAGTGCGCTATTTTATTTCCAATTCTGTCTGACTATGAATACATAATGAGCAAGAACAACCAGGAACATCTCATTTGCAAACTATTGAATAGCCTACTTATCATTCACCAATTGTCATGAGTTATACATCAAATAAAAGAAGAGGCATCAGAGATTTGTGACATGCTTTTATTGTGTTCAAAATAAAAGACGAAATTGGTATAAAATGGTGTTCCTTTTATGACAAAAAATGGAAATTAAATGAAATATAAATCTGGCCAAATCTACCATAGTTTTATTGTGAGCCAGGGCAAATTTGACATGAGCGTAAAGGGCATTTTCTGTACTTTCCAAAGATTGAAATAACATTAATGTGCACTTCATGACAGGGTCAGGATCCAGCAATATGTAACCGATGTACACACTTTGTCTTTAAAAAAGTCAATTCCAGCATTCTGATTGGTTACCACCACGCTAGATGTTTTCTCACAGCCAGGCAACAGCTATGCGCATGTTTGCGCAAGGATGAAGCAACAGGTTGCGCAATGTTTCATTCAACGCGCACTTGGTTACGGATGGCTCGCTTGCCAATCACAGGGATAAGATTCTATGGTCTTGACCATGGTCTTGACAACGGATGACCTGCGGCTGAATATTGCTGGATCCTGACTCTGTCATAAATTTATGGATGATTTGAATGTAACGATGAAAAAGATGAGATTCCAGCGCTTCCATACATATGTGTCTTGATGGCGGCTCATATACTTTTTATATGTCTTTTAACAACTTGAAATCTTGTGAAAAAAAGGCTTTTGTATGACTATTTCATCAGTTATTTTAAACATTTTCGTTTTAAAATTCTGACTAAAACAAAATATCCCTGTGTTGGTAAACTATTCATTTATTTTTGCAGAAAGTCTAATGAGCACAACATTAATATTTATTGAAGAGCATAACTTTAAAGATGACCATGCGATACAGCCGGCTGGGTGCAGGGAGAAAGTTCATTTCGGGCACTGGAAATAAAATGCGCGTTTTTTGCTCATTTGCATACGACCTGCGGTCTGACTGAGAAACGCTTGTATCACTCTGCACTGCAAACCGAATACACATTCACTTACGTACACACTGTTAATAACAGTGTGAATATGGCTGCAAGATTTTTCAAACAGAGAATACCTTAGACCCTGAATTACCTGAAAAAGGAGGTTTAAGGAGCTTTATTATTCAGTCAAATTGGTTTAAAAGTTGAACCAATTCCTTGAATAGTAGAGCCTAGGCCTAACCAATTCAAGAATAATATGTAGATCTAGATATATGAGGACAAATCAAATTATAGCGATTTTTACAACTACTCGTCAGCGCGTAGTCGGTTTGCACAGCAGAGTGATACAAGCGTTTCTGTCTCTAAGTGAAGAGCTAACGAACAAGAGACAGAATTTTCGGTCTAACATAGTTCATGAATTTGCTCTGTCTCAATTCTTCTTTTTGAAATTTCTGTTACCACATGAAGTTGAGTACAGATTTGTCACTAATTGGTGACTTAATTGGCATTATTTTAAAATAAGTCACCCCTCATTCACTCCGCACAAGCCACAGTATTGGTTTGTTGCGTGCAATGCTATGGTGACTTCATTCCAACTCATAGACATAAAACGCAAGTGTGTGCGTACACACTGAATAGGGGAGACGTACTCCACGATTAGGCCACTTAATTCTTTCCTCATCTTGTACACAAGCTCATGTGGACAGAAAAATCCGTCTGTTTGGAGGAGTTTTATAACATTTTCTGACTTTAGAGGTTCTCCTCCAGGGATTCAAAAGTCAGAATGCGCGTTGTATAAATTATGTTCTGCTCTGCCAGGCAAGCCCAAGAAATTGATTTCTATTTAGCACAAGAGAATTTAAAAAGAAATCTATAAGTTTCAAATTTTAGAATATATGTATACACCTGTTATGTATTTTCCATCATATATGGGGATTTTTTATAATGAAGAGAAGCAATTTAGTTCGAGGATTAAAAATGTCTTCTTGACCGGAATGGTTTCCAGTGGTTCATGTACCACTCCATATCATCAAGAAAATGGCAGCCCCCATGTAAAGTGTTATTTACCCTGAGCTAGAATGTCTTGATTTAAATCTTTTCCTGATATTTTATTTCTAAGGCTTAGTCAGAAAGGGTGGGTAGCGTCGATTCTCGTCGCATTGACGCGAACGCCACCATTTGTCCAAAGCCCCCACGGGTTTGACTGAAAGGGTGCGTTGGGAGCGTCAAGTCGCATTGGGTCGCGTCGCGTTGACTGGAACGCAACCCATTCGTCCAAGGCACCCCCGGTTTTGCCGAAAGGATGCGTTGACTTTTTCTAAATATTGTTATTATTATTATTATCAGGGGCGGATCCAGGATTTTGTAAAAAGGGGGGGGGGGGGAAGCACAGAAATGTAGGGCTGTCATCAGGGGCGGATCCAGGATTTTGTAAAGGAGGGGAGGGGCACAGAAATGCAGGGCTGTCATCAGGGGCAGATCCGCGTTTTGCAGAAAGCTTGCTTTTGAAAGAGAAGTATGCTTTGTGCCCCCCCTTTTAGAACTGATAACAGTTTTTGTTGCTTGTCAGAGAATTATGGGAGGAAAAGTGGACCCCATAAAATCTGTTACCCCCCTCCCCTCCTTCACTGAACGAAATTGGAGGGCTGGCGAAAAAAATTCTCGCCACTCCCCCCACTCGCTCCCCCCACCCACTGAATGATTTAAAATACGTATCTCCCTCTAAAGTTGACAGCCCTGCATATCTGTGCCCCCCCTTTTTACGAAATCCTGGATCCGCCCCTGTGACAGCCCTGCATTTCTGTGCCTCCCCTTGTTTACAAAATCCTAGATCCGCCCCTAATGACAGACCTGCATTTCTGTGCCCCCCTTCCTTGTTACAAAATCCTGAATCCGCCCCTAATGACAGCCCTGCATTTCAACCCCCCCCCCCCCTTTTACAAAATCCTGGATCCGCCCCTGATAATGATAATAATAATAACAATATCCTAGTATTTAGAAAAAGTCAACGCACCCTTTCGGTCAAACCCGGGGGGCTTTGGACGAATGGTGACGCTACCCACCCACCCTTTCGGACTAACTTATTTCTAAAGTGATACAGGTCAATGATTAAAAATATATTACACCTTTGAACTTAAGTACAATTATATTCTAGTATCAATACTCCTTTAAGTGTACCAATCACCTGAAAAAAGTAATTTATGTAAGCTAGAAAGTATAAACCAAGGAGCTTGTGTTTGAAATCAATCTCAAAGAACTTTATCTGGTATGTTATACTTACAGGTGTAGTAAATGGGTACCTGGCAGGATTTATTCCTTGAAATGCACTTGCGCTGATTACGGCTGCCGGAGCTAAAGCCAGGGTAATAATATCCAAACCCTTTGGAAGCGCATAGAGACGTATGTATCATAACGTGTTATGCGCTATACAAGAACGGAATATTATTATTATTATTATTAGGTCAAATTGAACAGTTAAGGAGTACGTCATGTATGAAGGAAATAAAGGATAACATGAAGGTGCTCATGCAGAACCGAGCTTCAAGTTTTACTCAAAAGTTGCTTTTATGCTTGTAGAGACTGAGGGTTAAACTTGCAATATCTCTTTATAGAGCTCCTGATATGTCTTATAAGCAGAATACCTCTAGTGTATAAGGTCACTTCCTTTCATTACGATGGCTGTCATACTAAAAAGGACCATTGGTCTGTTTCAAGATGTGGTTATTTGCATTAAGTTAGCTGTGTCTTGAAGCTTATATCTGCTAAGTAAAAAGTTATGGACGTTGGAACTTTTTGCCTAAAATAGACATAAGCGAGTTAGAATGGTGTATTTGGTTGAGACATAATGAAACCAAGGTATAATGCTGAAAATTTTAAATAGTGGAGAATTTCATTTCTAAGATTGCCATCGAATTGAAAAAATACTGCATAAGCATTAAAGTGAAATTTGCATCTGATAATTTTGCATTTTGGCATAAAGCGTCAAAATGCAAAATTGTTGATATGTTAAAGAATTATGTATTGAGGCTCTCTTTCTTTAAAGAGACATCCAGCCTTAATGCCAAGTTGCTCTGGAAGAAAGCAGAAGTAGATTGTTAAATGTTTGAACGAAAATCGGACAAGCAATATGAAAGTTGTAATCCCTATACAAATGGGAATTTCAAAGTTGGCTGAACCGGTATTGTCACTGTGATGTAGCGGCGGAGAACTCTCCCATTTGTTCCAACATACACAATGACTAAAATGTCAACTTTTCAAAAAGAAAATTACAGAAATATATTTTAGTAGTGCCCCAAGGGAAAAGGGGCTTATGAGAAATAAGAAATTAATGGTGTACGACAGAATCGAGAGTTGACTGGGAAAACCTCACAATCGACTGACCCAAATTCCAATTTGCGATTCAAATAGTGATCTCATTTCTCAAACATTGATAACTTTCCGATTTCTTTCAAACTTTCATCATTTTGTTTCTCCTTTTTTCTGATTTCACACAAATCAATTTACTACAAGTTCCCTGTAATAAGTGTTGCAGGTTTTTATAAAGAATAGATATTAATTGGCATCTATAGATATAAATCTTACGATGTCTAGGTTGTTTCATAAGGACATATCAGTTTCGTCTGTTATCAATATGGCCACTAAGATGAAAAAAGAGGAAAGTGCAGTTTTATCACATACTTGTTTTGCATCTGATTATAGGCTTATTTTGGCATAATAACATTTATTTGTAAAAGAAGAGTTGTTTTTTTGTTTGCTTCATCAGGATATTAATGTATATTGTTCATGAATAATTCTTCAATAAAGGAAAAATGTTTTAAATGTTAGATTGATATTTTCTGTTCATAGAAATTTCCAGCATATCAGTACTAGATTCCACACTTTTATACCAAGTTATAAGCTTCCAGATACAACGTAAACTTTAAAAATGCCAATATTCACATCTTAAATCACAACGGAGGCCATTTTGAATGTTACGGCCATAAGCATCCAACTAGTCTACCTACAATAACCAGCTTACAAATAGCTTTGCTTTAAAACCCAAACTCAAGTTACATACAAGTAGTTAATTGTCTCGAATGGGTGATCGATGGGCCTATGTGGCCTGCTAAAGTGGGCTTTTTATATAACCTATGTTGCAGATATATTATTTTCGGCCTTTTGGGGCCTTTTTGGTCATAATGGGCACCTGCGCCACATTATCTCATTGATTTCAAAGACGTAATGTCAACTGATCACAATTAGAAGCATTTTACTTATATGTTCAACAAATCAGGGACTTCATAATATTTTTATATATAGGATGGCCCTTTATTTGAAAAATGGGCACCTAAAGCATTTGTCTGAATTTATAGGCCACAAAATATTACATAATATTTCATTATATCAAACTAAATTTGATAACATCAACTTTGAAGGGAAAAGACCTTGAGAGGGCCAATTTTTAAAAAATGGGCACAACGGGCCCCAGGGCCCAAATATCCAGAATTATTCGGCATCAAAAACTCTACATACATGCCAAATTTCATGCTTTTATGAAAAAGTGTGCCATTATTTCACCAATCTGCCGGACTAAATGTAGAAATGTGTACGGTATGCACTATGCACCCTGGCTGATCTGATATTTACTGAAAGAGTTTAATTTCAGACCATCCGTCAACATGTGTCCATAGTAGATTTTTATGTTTAGCAAATTATTTAACAAAATGTCTCTTGAAAGCATGATATCAGCTATATACAGTACTTGACCAATCGTTTGAATTTTTTTCAACCAATTAACTAATGTTTGTTAATATGTGTGAAATTAGGATTACCGGTAATATTTTAGCATTTTTTAAAAATTTCAATGCAGGCGAAGAGCAGATTGGTTCAAGACTTGAATCCCCTTTCTACCAACAAGAAGTAAAAAAAAGGAAGCACCCTGGTGGAATTTAACTTCAGATAACTTTCCCTCTTCCCCCTATCTCCTATCCCTGCAAATTTGAGAAACTTGGACTGTGGCATAACTGTCTCTCAAACAGCTAGTATATTGATTAGACGATCATCCTCGTGAAGCTGCGCATCTTTGGTTGTTGTCCATACCAGAGAAATTGACAAACATTTAAGTATTTACCAAGTCAACTTTAAAGAAAAAAAAACCTTCAAGAGTCTGTCAGTTTCTTGACAACAGCGTGATCCCTCTCCTATACTGACCATTGTATGATGCACTCCAGCCTGTCACGAGGCCACACATCTGGGATAACGATCATTCTCTCGGGAAGAGGCTTCTTAAGTAGCTATCCGACTGGGGACCTCACCGGTAGGAGAGATCTCAACGGGGGCCAACCGGCTAACAACGCTTACGATGGGGGTCTCTTAAACATCCCAGTGAAGCTGCAGCTTGTCAATCATAAACATGGAGGCTATTCCATTCGTGCTGTTCATAATGATGATAGAGTAAGTATACATGTACTTCAGACCATAGTTTTCTTGCGTGTCACTAAAAAAGAGAAGTTGCGAAGATGTGTTCTTTTGAAATCGTATGTTAGATTTGTAAATAATTCCAAAGTGAGAAATGGGGGAGAGAAGAGATGAAATGAGGTTAGAGGCATGGGCAGTCGCCCCCCCCCCCCCCCCCCCCGATGCCAACTTAACAAAAAAGCGAGAGTGAAATCGAAAAAGTGGGGGTGAAGTGAGAGGGAAAAAAGCCTAAAAAGCTGCTACGAGCCGTTATCTTTCTCTCAAAATTTGCTAACACCTCAAAGCTTTCCCTGCACCCACCCCCTGGGGAGCACGCTTCCTGTGCTCATTAGTATGCAACTGCCCCCCCCCCCCTTACATTAAACCCTAGCTACGCAGTTGTACTGTAGTGCTGAAGTAATTTTTGTTTTCATTTTGTTTCTTTTGAACCCTCCAGCCAAGATCACAACCAATCATCAGTGTAGATTTAGATGAGATATCTGTTCTGAATCACACCGCGCAAGAGTTTGAGTTCCTTTTGAACAGTGACGGTAGTCGGCATTCGATGCTTTTCAGCAACTTGGGCGAGGGGCAACAATTTCAACAGTTACTCGGTGCCGTCAAGACTCAAGCACAAATTAGAATGTCAAGTCAGTAAATTTCAATTTATATTATGTTGGAATATTGAATTTTCATTTTAGACGTAGACATGAACAGACAGTTGTGGCCTGTCAGCTTTGCTCTAAACAAGTTATCTAATAATTATTATAAAACGGGTTCAAGAATGAAGCCATCCTGATTGGTCAAATAACACCACGTGACAGTGCAAAAAAAAAAGGACTAACGCACGGCAAAAAGGCTCTAAAGAACGGCTGAGCTGCGCGTACATGTACCTCTGTTGCGTGCAAACTTAAAATGCAATGAAATCGTGTAGTTTAATTGTCATTTTAGCACAGGGATTACATGCGCGCACTGAAACGCGCATGACTTTTGTTGGCTGCGCTTATGTGATGTCATCCAGGAAAGCAAATGGCAGCCTCCATGACTGTGCGACTCTAGGCGTTTCTATGGGGTTCGTAACCATTTTTATAGACTTCATAATCATATTGCCGACCCGTTTTATAAAACTATTAATACATGGTTGTGAGTTCGTGCATTAGTGCGATCCGGAACACGCAGGTTTTTATTGTGGTGTCCAACACACTCGGCTTGCGCCTCGTGCGTATAGTACACCACGATAAAAACCTTTGTGTTGCCAGATCGCACCAACGCACTCCCAACCATGTGGGTCTGAGCCAAAAGTCCTGTCAACGCGATGGGACGGAATTCAATAGGATTTTTTCTCCTTACAAGAAAATAAGAAATGCTACCTGCTGCATACCTTTACTTATATAATAAGTTTACACTGAAGAACAATTCCACTACAAACACAAGAATGATCGTAATTCCGTTTCCATGGTAACAACATTTTTTGTTAGCGCGACGGGACGGAACGATAGAATGGTGAGATTTTGTAAGACAGATTCAAAGTAAAATTCTATCGAAGTTAAAATTGAAGACTAGCTATGTATCCTGCTTTTTTATTAGTATGATAGAGCACATGACATTCAACCATGAAGCTAAGATTTTGGCCCAATCAATTTTTTTAAATTTGAAAATTGATGAATGGGTGTCGCGCGACGGGACGGAATGCGACGGGACGGAAACTTTTGCACCATGTACAAAATGAATGGGGATTTAAAATTTTTTTAAAAATATTGTCCAACTGTACTTTTTTCTTTTAAACTATGGTAGAACTACAATGTTAAGGCACAGGGAAGTGGCAAGCTTTATTGTTAATTCAAATTAAAAAGATAAAATCACTAGAGAGGATGGACACTTTTGCACCATGTACAAAACAAATGGGGATTTTGAAAAGAAATTTTTTTGATATCATGAAATAGTTCTTTTCTCTAAAAAAATGTGGTAGAACTACATTGTTCGGGTAAGAAAACTTTTATTCTCTATTGTTTATTCAAATTAAATGAATAAAAACTTGCTCGGGTTAAAAAAAGTATACTTACATCAAATGACATATATGGGACTGTACTTTCCATGCAAAATTCCGTCCCGTCGCGCCTAAAATCCCTTAAATACCCACTAAATGCGACGGGACGGAAAAAAAAAGAACACATCACAATTCTTCTCGAAATATAAGGGAATCAATTTTAATGGTACAGAAGTGATGGTACGATAGTTCATTGATACTTTATAAGACCTCAGTCTATAAACTCCACTTTATCCTACAAAAAAATAAAAAGGGGGTGTCAAAGTGCCCCAAAATACAATTTTGCACCAAAAAGTTCAAATTTTAACCCAATTATAACAGAATATTGCCAGAACTGTTATTGGGCTTTGAATAATATTGCATATAGTATTCCAACTCCAAAATTTATTTTTCAAATGCCCTTTCACTTTTTTTTAAAAATTGCTTTTTCTAGTAATTCCGTCCCGTCGCGCTATGAGGGCGCTCTTTTCCATTTTAAAGGTTATTTTAAAAAAACGGAACGCAATCATGAAGAGACATGTACATTTTCATAAACTACAGATTCTCAGCTTTCATGTGATATACAAGGGCAGGCACAAATCTTAAATTGAAAATTTAGGGTTTATGTTGACTACTTTTGGCTCAGACCCATGTATTAACAGTATACTACTACTACTACTACTACTACTGCTACTGCTACGACTACTATGACTACTTCTACTACTACTACGACTACTACTAGTGCGACTAGTGCTACTATGACTACTTCGATGACTATGACTACGACTACTAACTAATTCTACTACTACGACTACTACGACTACTACTACTACTACTGCTACTACTGCTGCGACTACCACTACGACTACTACGACTACTTCTGCTACTACGACTACTACTAGTGCGACTAGTACTACTACGACTACTTCGATGACTACTACTACTACAACAACTACGACAACGACTACGACTACTACTACGACTACTACTACTACTACGACTACTACTACTACTACGACTACTACTACTACGATTACTACTACTTCTTCTACTACTATACTGCTACTACTACTACTACTACTAATACTAGTCAAAGTATCAGAAGTCAGAACCGAAGTCTAGCTTTTCAAATCCACCCAATTTGGTAAGAAGAAAAAAAAAATTGGTTGCCACAGTATCACTGCTGGTCAAAAAATGACACACACCGGTAGGATTGAATTTGATAAGTGCTTGAGGAATCGATTCAGAGGTGCTTTCAAGGTAATTAACGTACAATCAGGCGCCAGTACAGAAAGTGAAAGTGGAAAGAATGGAAAAAAAACATGATATGACACAGAATGCTTGCTGCATGTGCATATATGCTCAAGTGGATTACATCACAAAATTCAACTTGGCTCCTCTTTGCTACACTGTTTATTACAATATTTCAGAGATAGTATTGTGCACATGCTTCAACAGAAAATGAAACATAAATGTATACTGGTACATGCATCTCACTCTGATCTTGCCCGGGTTATATTAGTAATGGCTGTTTCGTTAGTTTATCCTTTTGTAGTTCATGTGAGTGAATGTGTATTTCGAATTTTGTCTCGCCCACCGGAGGTGAGGGCGAGACTAAGGGATCCAAATGGTGTCCGTCCGTCGTCCGTCGTCCTTCCGTCCGTCACAAACGTTAAAGTTTACCTGCAAGACTCTCTTATGATGCATTACTTGGCAACTGTTACTGCATTGGCAGCCACACTTGGGTGATAGAAGCACTAGGGGCATCTCCATGTTATTGTGTTGTCGGAGGTCACATGATGATGTCAAAGGTCATTTGAGGTCATATGTTAAAGTTTACCTGCAAGACTCTTTTCATATGTTAAAGTTTACCTGCAAGACTCTCTTTTGTGAAATAACTTCACATCAGTTGCTTGGATTACAACCTAACTTGGGTCATATTTGCACTGAGAGTACCTTGACGTTATGTTGCCGTTGGAGGTCACATGATAGGGTCAAAGGTCATTTGAGGTCATACGTTAAAGTTTACCTGCAAGACTCTCTTATGACAGATAACTTTGCAACCGTCACTCACTTTTCAACCAAACTTGGGTTGTAGATGCACTGAGGGGACCTGCATGTTATGGTGCCGTTGGAGGTCACGTGATAAGGTCAAAGGTCATTTCAGGTCAAACGTTAAAGTTTACCTGCAAGACTCTCTTATGACAGATAACTTTGCAACCGTCACTCACTTTTCAACCAAACTTGGGTTGTAGATGCACTGAGGGGACCTGCATGTTATGGTGCCGTTGGAGGTCACATGATAGGGTCAAAGGTCATTTGAGGTCATACGTTAAAGTTTACCTGCAAGAGTCTCTTATGACAGATAACTTTGCAACCGTCACTCACTTTTCAACCAAACTTGGGTTGTAGATGCACTAAGGGGACCTGCATGTTATGGTGCCGTTGGAGGTCACATGATAAGGTCAAAGGTCATACGTTAAAGTTTACCTGCAAGACTCTCTTATGAGAGATAACTTTGCAACCATCACTCACTTTTCAACCAAACTTGGGTTTTAGAAGCACTTGGGGGACCTGCATGTTATGCTGCCATCAGAGGTCACATGGTAAGGTCAGAGATCATTTCAGGTCAAACATTATAGTTTACCCGCAAGACTCTCTTATGACATAACTTTGTAAACGTCACTTTCCAAACATTAGTAATGTAGATATATGCAAGCATAACTTATGCAGATTTATGCACTTGGGGGACCTGTTGCATGGCAACAGAGATCACGATATTTCTAGTTATCGCATGTGGGCGAGACAAATTATCGCTAATGCCTTGTTTGACAAGTTGCTAAACTTTGCTACACAATTCTCTGTATTTGCAATACGATGCTCAACCTATCACGGACAACAGACAGGCCGAAATCCGCAATGCCTCATGGGAAATAGTTGACATCACGATGCCTAGCTACTGTACGTTTAATGTACGTTTAATGTACCATAAACAATACATGCCACATATTTCCTTGTGATATTTGGACAATTTTTTTTCAATCCTCCCTCAGATGCAATGGGTCATGCAGTGGGTGAAATGGCCATGCAGCAATACTGCTACATTTTCATGTCGACCCTGAAGGTTGGAAATTGGCATCCGATAGGTGGCGCACCGTATCGCGAATACAGAGAATTTTAGTTTGAAAGCAAGGTTTAAATAACACTTTCATCATCGTCATTTACCAGGTGCAGTCAAGTTTGAAAAGGGTAAATTTCCTATTAAAATTTTTTTTTGATATGTTCTGTCAGATATTAAAGACATTGAAACAATAAGAACAGAGTGTATCGTCTGCTTATAGCCAGGAGGACGTTAATTCATATTCATATCATTTTGCGTAGAATAAACGTCCGTCTGGTTTTGAACAGTCAAATTTTCCCTTGACTCTTTATTCTGTGCTCCTTCACCAATGTGACAGCTAAAACCGATTCTTTATTTGTCGCTCCATTCAACAGTGTGTTGGCTAACTTGCACTGTGCAATGACTCCAGCATGGTACTTCAAAGAATAGCCTACATGTACATCATCTTTACTTCTACAAATCATTCACTCAATCAATCAATCAATCAACCACATATCTCTGATGGAGTGATTAAACCTTGTAACTAAAAAAATAATAATTGAAATCTGCAGGAGAACAAATATCCAAAAAATCAAATCGGTGTAGTGTGGTACACCTGCACATCCCAATCAGTTATCTCCGGAGGAGACGTGAGGATTACAGTGATTCAGTTTGCTTCTCCCCTCACAGGCACTGGTGACGCCAAATACTTCAAAATAATTATGAAAAATATAATCAGAAATTGAGTTGTGAAGTTTTATCACCCTACGCACGATATGTTCTTTTTCCTCCCCCCCCCCCCAACCAGGTAAACGAGGGATAGCTCCAATGGCAGCCAGATTTCCAGGCTTACTGGGATCCAGTGATGTAGGAGGAGGAGCAGCAACGGTCAAGAAGAAAGGATCCAAGATGGAGAATGACAGAGTTCCAACGTCAACACCTACAGATAATGGAGAAGAGGATATCGACATTCGTAAGTTGAATTCATCCCTTCCTAAGATTCTTCTGTTCTAATGATCTTTCCAACTTTATGCGAGGAATGGAGCTACAAAAGTTCAAGATCGTTCTCAGTATTTAAATCGATAGAAATTAGACATGTTGATTTTTGAGGGTGACTATTACTAGACGGTGGCTATAAATTAAGACCACTGTACTCATTGGAGATCTGAGAACATTGAGATTTATAGCTGTTTGAATCCTAATCAAATGATCGGCTAAGTGCAAGTCATGTGGTCTACAACAGTGGCGGAGATGTGTTACACATTTCTATTCGTTCTATTTCCACCCATGGTCTACAACATGCTTGATATCAAGTTCACCATGGATGTTTTCACTAACAAATATGCTTATGCAAACATATTGTACATGTGTACATCATTGTGATTGGTGATGTTGACTTTCGCAACACCTACCAAATGAGGGAACATGTGTCAGATTTTGGGCCTCGCGCAAATATAAATAGCAAATCAGCATCCAAACTATGAAGTATTGAAATGTCTCTTGATTAAGACAGTATGCACATATGACCTATTGTTATGTACCCCCATGGTGAAAAGAATTTCTTGCATATTTCCGCCCATGGTCTACAACATGCTTAATATCAAGTTCACCGTGGATGTTTTCACTAACAAATATGCTTATGCAAAATATAGTACATGACTGTGTACATCATTGTGATTGCTGATGTTGACTTGAGAAACACCTACCAAATGAGGGAACATGTGTCAGATTTTGGGCCTCGCGCAAATATAAATAGCAAATTAGCATCCAAACTATGAAGTATTGAAATGTCTATTGATGAAGACAATATACGTATTGGGATAAGCATTTCAACTGTTCAAGCGGTAAACTAGTCTTAAATCAGTTTGTTTTAAATACAAACCACTACTTATTTATCAAGTGGAAAGGATCCGCAGATACACAGTTTTTGTTAAACAAATTGCAAATAGCTCTTAATTGCGCATTGGAACTAGGTAACTTCAGAATACTCCAAAAACACTCTACTTTGCATCAAGGACTTCAGACTATTCTAAAGCTATACCTTGTGAGCTAATTTCTACTAATAGACCCAAGAGCTATATTATTTGTGTATCATATAGCTAACCCATCTGATATATGTATTTTCTATTAACAGATACTATGGTAGAACTCTTAAAATCCTCAATACAAGCTGGTGATATAAAGAACTCTGAGATTTGGGCCAGGAACCTGGCTGCCCTCCAACCCAAACTCAGTATTCTGGTAGAGACAGCTGGAACTAGTGTGTCCCCCAGTAGTAATATATCGTAAGTTCTGTAGTTTTCTCTCTCTTTTCTGTCATGAGGACTGTCATGAATTTGTTTCCCGATTTCCAGTCATTTTTTTTAAATGTTAAATCCCTTCTTCCAATATTTTTCTGATTTCTCTTTTAAAATCTCACAATGATATGATATTGATGGATTATTATAATTCATGTTTTCATGTAATCATTTTACAGGAGAGTCCGACATTATATTTTTACTTACTTTTTTATTATTTTTTACAATATACATTATGTTACTACTGTATGTTTTAGCCCTGTCATGAACCTCTGATAAGAACAAGATTGAGATGTATTTATTCTTAATATAAAAACTGATGATTTTTGTCATGAAATTTGTTTCTTTGCATCTGCAGGATTCAAGTTCAAGTCGAAGACAAAGACACATCAAAATTGAAATTAAGAATGTCAGTTCCCTCAAATATAACAATAGCCGGTCTGAAGAAAATGGTAGGTGAATTGAAATGAAGGGCAATTCAAACTTTGCAATAAGTTGATTTGTGTGAGAGCAGAAAAATAAGCGAAACATGAGGTGACAGTTTGAAAGATATTGGACAAATAACAAGAAAGTTATGAATGTTTTAACAGTTAGATCACCAAATGTATGCAAATTTCAAATTGGCAATTTGGCTAGTTGATTGTGACGTATTCCCAGTCAACTCTCCTATTTGTAGTACTCTAAGATATTATTAATATCCGGATTTCTCTTAAGCGCCTTTTCTCTTGCGGCAGTGCTTCAAATATCTTGTAGATAGCAAATTGTGATAGCTCCTCCAAGAGGAAACAGATCCTACTGGGTAATACATTTTTAGAAAATGCCATTTTAGTCATTTTGGGGTGTTGGAACAAATGTGGACCCCTTTGAAAACCAACAGAAGTTGATAGGGTAATCCACCCCAAATGTGGAAATAAATAAATAAAAACTAAAAAAGAGCTGTCTACCGCCACATCACGGTGACAGTACCAATTTAGCCAATTTGAAGTTCCCATGTGTATAATTAAAACATTTTAAAAATCACAACTTTCTTATTGCTTGTCAGATTAACCAATCTGCTCTGATTTTTCTGTTTTCACACAAATCAAATTATTACAAAGGTTGGATTTCCCTTTAAGGGTGAATTTCCCTTTAAGGCAAAACATAAATTACCTTATATTCTATTGAATTTGGTCAACAAGTGTAGTTCAGATTTTGTTTCTATGGGCATTCAAAAGCAACAAGAATAAATAACTTTGGCCATTACTGATATCCATTATCTTATACATGTTCATGGAAAAAACAATAACAATTTATGATTACATGCCAATTGCTTTTAAAAAGGTCATGTATTATCAAATCAGAATTGAGATATTTGTTATGGCTTTGCAGAAGGTGGACTTTTAGTGGTCAGTACTATCAAAATATTATCTATTTGACAGTACCGTAACTTACATGGTGTACATATGCTATGTAGTTAGGCCCTATATAGTTGTTTTGTGCTAGCAAGTATGGTCAGCAAAAAAAGGGGAGATTGAGTAGAAAAATATGTACATGTAGAAGCAATTTTGTGTAAAAAGTTTTGTTGCCTTTCCCTTTTTAAACAAAATGATCAATTTGCAGGTCATGAACATTCTTTACATTATATCCTTTCCGTCAAATTTCATTTAGAGAATCATTTCAACTGATTCCTTTGCAGACGTGTCTCAAGTATGATCTTCCAACGCAAGTCCAGAATTGGCTCATCGGTGGCCGTATCGTTAAAGACACAGAGACATTGTCAGGGTATGGCATTGTTTCTTCCGGTGCGACCCTTTACCTCTACTTGACCTCGGCGACAAAGGTCAACATTTCGAAGCAGGACCTGGAGATTGAGAGGCATGCCGTCGCTGAAGAGCAGAAACACCCACGACAGAGACCGGAACATAGTAGGATGAAGATGCTGCGACATCTGCTCCAGCGACGATTGCTCCAGGCTTTCTTTTGTCAATGACGTAGGGTTAGGTTTAGGGTTGGGTATAGTTTTAGGTCCAGGGTTTACGTTGGGAGATAGTGTAGGATATAGGCTGTTGAGCGGTTGTCGCTGGAGCATATGTGGCGTACAACCAGGATGAAAGATTTTATGGTAGCGAAAAGCTATCGGTATTGTACATGTATGATGCGGAAAATTGTAGAAGTAGGTGTTTCTGCATATTAAATATTGATTTCTTCGGCTTGTAAAAACCTTGAAGTCTAGACTATCCCTAGATCTGTACTATTCTTTATTTTAATTTTTTATACCCTTGTATACAGTATCTAGACAGTCACTATCAGCTTGACCTTCATCTTCTCCCAGACTGCTGATGATACAGCAACAAGTTTTTTAATAAATGAAAAGTGCCCAAAAGATTGGCTTCATGTGGGTTAGCCCTGCAATCGCCTGGTAATTCTGCCTTATTCCATTGCCAGATAGTACAGTATGGGCACTGTTTGCCATGCTAGCCCACCTTGGTAAAAATAAAGGGTAAATAACTTTAGTGGGCTAAAAGGAACTGCAGGTAAAGCCAGCCATGCTGCCGTCTCTTTTATCTATGGTTAGTTAAGTAAATAGTCTAACCAACTTGTTGTTTATTCAATTAGAGAGAGCAATATATGCTTATAGTAATAGTGTATGTATAATACGTGCTGTGATTGGTTAGATTTGCATCACATGACGTGCACAAATTTTTTTTATAGTGCACGATCGTCCACTATAACTTTGATTTTTGCACGAGGAATCTATAACAGTTATAGATCTGGGGTTCTATTTACGTATAACAATTAATGCATGTTTTATTTATGCACCATTACTGGACTATATGAACTCCAAATACTAAATTATCCTCTATTTCACCTTGGCCTGCAGCCTCGGTGAAACAAAACTGCACTTGGGATAATTTAGTATTTGTCATGCACATAATCCAGTATAGTGCATGATAGACCATGCACTACTTATATAGCAGGTACCAGGTGACATATGGTTTTGAGTGGTATCAAAAGGCACAATAATCAAATTACTTCTCTAAGGACACTAACCCACTGACCTGCTCTTGAAGTTGAGAAATCGTGATCCGAAAAATATTGCTCTGTCCATATCTATCAAATCATAACTCCAGTGGCTATAGTTACAAGATTCTTTCTGGAGTTGGGGTTTACAAATATGTGGTCAAACAGTATCTGATGAGCATATCTGCTTGGGTCTTCCTCTCTTATTAACCCATAGACTACAGGAACCAGGTGGCTCCTGCATTAAGCCTATGATATTTAAAGAATTCACTAGTCAACGGGTTAACATGTAATTGATACAGAGTGGTGGAGGCAAATGGGTAGTAAAAAGGAGTAGCTGAAAAGTACTAGAATTTTGAGTGAGTGAATGAAATGGAGAAGAAACTCCTGAGGTAAAGGTATACATATAAAGCACCCTGTTTTAAAAATAAGTTGAAAGAAAGAATATTGTAGACATATTAGCCTGTATTCTGAACTCGGTTTAACTTAAACCACGGTCTGTGTGGTTTAAACCCAGTCTAAACAGGTCTGCCCTTTAAACCAGAGTTTTAGAAAATCACATTCTGAAATCCGTTTTTTAACTTAAACTCCAGTAGAGTGTGGTTTAACTTTGTACAGAAATTTAGACTGGACTTGCGGTTGAAGTTAGTTTGAATTAAAGTTCTGGGGAGCGTTGCATCAAGCGTTTTGTCAGTGATTTTTACCGACAACTGTTATAAGCTATTCAGATCCGATTGCACTCGAATAACATTAATAGGGATAACGGCATTGACATCCCTAACGAATGGTTATCTGCTATTCAGCGCCACGCAGCTAACCGGTTAGAACTGGCCAAGGATAGCGCGCCCCCCGCCGACACGGCAGGGAACGACGCCGCGCCCGGTGATTGGTCAACGGCAGCGCGAGTGGTCCGAGCGTACATCAGGCCGCTCCGGGCGGCTCCTGCCGCTATTTAAGACCCGCTCAGCGTGATCTCGGCTCATTGTCTATGACTAAGGCTAGCAGTATATAGCAGCCGAAACGTCAGACTTCCTACATTTACGTTTGCACATCGTGAGACAACTGATTAACTCTCTTCAATTATTCTTCACCACGATGAACCTCTTCCAATCTATTAACTGTTGTAAGCTTCTGAAATCCTTGCATCTGATTGGCTGAAAGCAAATTTGTCAGTAAAAATGACTGACAAAAATGCTTGATGAAACGCTCCCCAGGTTTAACTTTAGACTACTGGCCATTGATTTTAGTAGTCTGTAATATAATGAAGGATTTTCTTTTGAATTATGCTATATAGAACCCCAAACTATGAAAAGGACTCCCAGCAATAGCGCCGAAGGGCCCGGTACCTTACGGTCATCACAAAACAGAGTCTCGTCACCCTCCTGGAACGAACACATCTCAGCACCAAGACTTGTGACGCCAGCTTCTTTGACAAGGCCTTCAGATAGAAGGTCCTCAGGTCTGAGATCTTCACAAGTCGTATCACCCCCAGTGAAGAGGAAACCAACAGCCACGGAGGTGAGTTTACTGTAAACTCAGAACCCCTAGTTTAATAGTAATATGCTAAATAAAGAAGAAATATCCGACCTGTAATTTATTGCAGAATAAGGCAAGAAATTCTGCAAAATTGAGAAAATAATACCATAATTCTTTCTACTATTTGATAAAGCTATGGAAAAGAGATGTCCGTTGATTTGTAAACATGCAGAAGAAAAGAGCAACAGTTCTCTCCGACCCAGGTTGTAGCATTCTGCTCCAAATGCTGACCATTGTTTGAAAGATTTGTAAACATATACCTTATTTATCTTTTACGTAATATTTTAGGGCACATCTATGACAGAGCGTAATAGGAATATTGTGAATAGAATGATGGGAAATGAAAGGAATTGATAGAGATGGATTGAGATGGAGGCGTGTGTTTAAAACATTCATGAAAACTCAGTGCCCAGTTTTGGTCAGAGTGGTTATTCATACTTCGTATCTGGAAACCTGTGACTGGAATTCTCTAAAATCAAACTAACATTGCAGATTGACAAGTAGGAAAATTATATGACAAAAAATTGATTTATTGGAGTGAAACAAAACTGCATATAGTGATCAACTGTTTAGAAATACATGAAGAGTCAACTGCATGAGGTCAGAGCTTACATTGCTTAAAGAGTCACTTCTCTCATAAAGACCGATGACACAGGGAATTTGTGCTAACTGTTTGCTTTTCATAAATGTTTGATGATGATTGGGAATTTATTGATGTTTCTGTAAAAGGATTTTGGACAAGTACATGTACATCATTCTGATTTACAACTTTAGAAGTAACATTATAATGCACCATAGTATTCTCCCAATGCTTTGTTGTTTTATTTTGCCTAGGTTGGATGGACCTGTGCAGCCTGCACACTCGTCAACCCTCCTCTTATACCGGGGTGCCAGGCTTGCACTACTGCCCGTCCTGACACATACGCAGTTCCTTCAGAGGACTCCTACACTTTGGACCCATCGGAACGCGCCTTTCAGAAAAGCAATAAAGAGGATGCGCAAGCTTTTTTAGAGGTAAATTATCAAATTTGACGTAATCCTTCCATCTAGGGTACACAACTCCCGATAGATTTTGGACGTCATTCGTTTCACATATCGTCTTTGTGGAGCCAGAATGGCATTAACTCCTATACTGTAACACAGAGTTAACGCCCTTCTGGCTCTCAACAGACAACATTCAGATGGGAGAATCAAATGTGGCTAATTTTCACAATGCCTAAATAGTTGGGTGCCATTACACTTCATTAACCCCTACCATGCCGTGGGCGGCGAATCCCGCCCAAAAATTTGAGTGTTGAACATTTTGTTTAGGTGCAGAATGGCTTGAAAATCGTTCCTCATACAGAAATTTGTGCCGTCAATATAATGTTTTTTCCTATGCAATATATCTTTGCCCAGTTTGCTCAAGAGAAAACGCACCGAAAGTTAATATTTAACTCTTGAAAGTTCGTTTTTGACAATTCCTCAAAAATCTGGTGGCATGGAAGGGGTTAAGCCTCTTTTATTGTCTGTTCTATGTTTCTGTTATTAAAATCGTCGAAGGGAGTATTTTTTACAATTGTTTTTGTATACATCTAAACAGGAGAGAGTTCTCCATGTATGACATCACGCAAAATTATGGCATTGCCAATAGGAGATGCCTCATATCATCAGTGAGCTCAGCTTTCAAACATCCATAACTTTCTTATTCTTTGTCCCATTTTCTCAAACTTCCACTATTCTGCTTCTCTGATTTTTCTGCTTCAACTTATCAAAGTTTCAATGAGGGGTTATTTCCCCTTTTAGACTACTTCAGTAAACATGGAGTAATGGCACATGGCTATGATCAGGTGTGTGTGTCTGTAATTGGTTTTACTGACTTGTATCAATCAAATATGATTATTTACGTCTGGGACCGCTCTTTAACATCACCATCTGAAAGATGTGACTGAGATTCGAACCTGGGTCCGATCAGAGTCGGTACAAAATACTGAGTACAAAATAGAAAAAGCTGCCCACAGATGTTACCGCGAGACCACCTCCTGATCCCGTAGGATTCTGATATTTTTATGTATCTTAGATGGAGAGGGAGCAGGTGTTGAGAAATTATGAGGACCTCTTAAGGATTGATGATCAAGACCTGGTCCTAAATAAAGAAGCCTTTGACTGTCCTGTATGTATGGTAGACTATGGTCCTGGAGACGGGATAGTGCTGAGAGAGTGTCTTCATATGTTCTGCAGGTAAGACTTATTTATCAGGTTAGAAATGGTTATCAAGGGTTCCTGTAGGAAAGGAAGCCTTTGACTGTCCTGTATGTATGGTATACTATGGTCCTGGGGACGGGATAGTGCTGAGAGAGTGTCTTCGTATATTCTGCAGGTAAGACTTATTTATCAGGTTAGAAAGGGTTGTCAAGGCTTTCTGTATGAAAGGAACCCTATGACTGTCCTGTATGTATGGTAGACTATGGTCCTAGGGACGGGATAGTGCTGAGAGAGTGTCTTCATACACTAATTCTGCAGATTAGACGTGTGTATCAGGGTAGTCTATACAAATCAGAAACTCTTCGACTGTCCTGTATGTCTTGAGGATTAGCGCTGAGGGAATGCCTTTATACATTCTGTAGGTAAAACAGGGTTATCAAGGTAGTCTATACTAATCAAGAACCAGTGGACTGCCTGGGTATCTCAAGGACCAGTGGTTTGGAAACATCATTGCACAGGTAAGACAGGGTTATCGGGGTAGTCTGTAGGGATCTGGAACTCTTTGAATGGCCAGTATGTCTATAGACTGTTGTTCTGTGGAAGGGATAGTGCTCTAGGATTGTCTTCATATATTCTGCACATGAGACAGGTTTATCAGGTTAGTCTCTAGGAATCATAAAGTATTTGACTGTCCTGTATTAAGTCTGTATGTCTCGTGGACTACATTGTTGAGGAGGGGATGGTGGTGAGGGAATGTCTTTATACATTCTTCAGGAAAGATGGAGTTGTCAAGGTAGTCCATAGGAATCATGAATTCTTTGATTGCACTGTATGTCTGTTTCTATAGTGGACAGCAATGTCGAGGGAAGGATAATGCTAAGGAAATGTCTTCATATATTTTGCGGGTAAGACAGGCGGCATGTCACTCATGTCTGCACAAAGCCTAATGATTGTCAATAGTTAAACATATTTCACATGAGGAAATAACAG
Source organism: Heliocidaris erythrogramma (assembly GCA_025617745.1). Taxonomy (NCBI): domain Eukaryota; kingdom Metazoa; phylum Echinodermata; class Echinoidea; order Camarodonta; family Echinometridae; genus Heliocidaris; species Heliocidaris erythrogramma. Next base: position 32,334,476 of record CM046866.1, on the reverse strand, counting down.
TACTTTTGTTATCAGATTCACCTTTCTATAAACATAAATTGCAAACAGCTGTCCATTTGAAACCTGCTGCTCACAAACTTTTGTTTTATACAGGGATTGTTTAATCCAGCATGTGAAGCAGTCAACTGATGCCTTAGTCAAGTGCCCTGATATGGTTGATGGTATACCATGCACAGAGCATGTCCTGGAAAGGGAAATCAAAGCAGTGAGTATAAACAGGAATCTGTTTTGGTTGGAGCCAGAAGGGCATTAACTCATATACTTTAACACAGAATTAACCCCCTTCTGGTTCCAAACAGACAATATTCAGTTTTCAAATCATGAATGATGAAAAATGTTAAGGAATTATTAAAGCGTAAGAGAGTGAAGCTAGTCTTGTGCTCTAAAATGGACAAATATACTACATTAACCCGTTGCCTACGGGAACCAGGTGGTCCCTGTATTATGACTATGGGAGTAAGAGTTTTCAGTAGTCACCGGGTTAATGGCATACATTATTATGAAGGCAAATACCCTGTAGTAAGTCACTGATGAATCATATATGTTACCTCTTATCTTGTTCTGAGAGCTAGAGAGACATTATTAGTTGTCTCCTTTTACACAGTAATGCCTTTTTGGCTCTGGGCAGATGATATTGTATTGCAGTTGCAGTTGCCGTTGCTTTTTTTTTAATGGCTATTTACAAGCTAAATATCAGGTCTTGTTTCGCTTTCCTCATAAATCAAAGAGAAATTCAATTACGCAAGTCTTTATCTTCACATATTGTCTGAGTTTACCAGTATATTTTGTTCAAATGAAGTCTTTTCTATTTAACTTGTTGCCTTCATAAACCAGATGATCTCTGTATTAAGTCTAAATGGGAATGAGCGAAATTCAGTAGTCACCAAACGAATTAATCAGTATGGTACGCCCTTCGCTCAAATGGAAAATATTTCATTGGTTATCACAGCTTTTGAAGGAAGAGGACTTCCAGAACTACTTGGAGCGTGGTCTTCGCCGGGCCGAGTCCAGCGCGGCCAACAGCTTCCACTGCAAGACAACGGACTGCAGGGGCTTCTGCTTCTACGAGGACAACAACAACTTCTTTAATTGCCCTCTGTGCAAGCGAATGAACTGTTTGACATGTAAGGCCATTCACGAAGGTATCGACTGCAAGCAATACCAGGAGGATCTAAAACTAAGGGCTCAGAACGACGTGACGGCAAGGCAGACGCAAGACACTCTGGAGGTGATGTATTTCTTCTGTCTTCAATTGTCACTCCTAAGGCCTAGTTCACACGTTCACACAATTGCTTTAAAAAAAAACGTGATGAAATCAAATGAGAAAAGAGTGCTGGGCTGCATAGGGAAATGGTTGTTGTAAAACAAGACGTTTTCACGTGCATGAAACTTTCACAAATTTCGCTAGTGGTTGAGATTCTGTTCGCGAAAGTTTTTGTTGAGCCAAATAATCAAATCACAATTGAAACAACACAAAACTACTGCAATTCGGAAAAGTTTCTTGCTGCAAGATTGGCTGTCATGAACTATTCCTGAAAGCTTTTTGTCGCGAAAGTTTTACAGGATGCCTAGGAGCCTTGGTTTGAGACTGGTACATTTTTTCTTCTCCATCTGCCGTTCATTACCCTTAACATATCATAATTTTGCAGCAGCATTTTTGTCTGGCAGTTCGCTTGTGGTGTCATGTGTGAACGCAGTTTAAACCTTGTACCCATGATCTGTCTTTTCACTTCTATTTCTTCCCTTTCTCCGTGTTCTTCCTTGTTTCTGGATAATCCTCAGTTCCTCTTCTCATTTTGTACCCTCTCAGTGTTTTATCTCTTCACATTTATTTCCCTGTCATGCTCCTTCTGTTTCTTTCTTTTACTTTTAATTCTCCTTGTTTCCATGTAAACCTCTGATTCTTTTCTCATTTTCTACCCTCACACTTTTCTATCTCTTCACTTTTTCCCATGTCATTCTCCTTTTTCTCCTTCTTTATTCAAACTCCTTTGTATTTTCATCCCCCCATTCACCTATGTTCTACTTCTTTGTCTCTTAATTGCATTTCCCTCTGGCTATTTGTGCAATTACCTAGTAATTATAGAGGTTTAGGTCAAATAATCTCAAAGCAGACTGAGTTGTATGTGTATAAACTGAAACCCTAAAAAGTAGATTCCTCCATATGCTGATATTAAAGAATAAGCACAGAATTATATTTAAAAAAAAAGAAGTGTAATATGTATATGAAATTTCAAAATGATCATAAAAAAACACATGAATTTAATAATAATAATATAATATTTATTATTTTAAGTGCACATCAGTAATTTTACCTGTTTTTTGCAGTGTAATTCTTACTTATTTTACAATTCTGTAAATTAATTCCTAATATTTGTTGCAGGACCTGGTGAGTAGTGGGGAAGCCATGAAGTGCCCTGTGTGTAGTATCATTGTCCAGAAGAAAGGAGGTTGTGATTGGCTACGCTGCTCTGTATGTCAGACTGAGATATGCTGGGTAACGAAGCAGGCTCGATGGGGACCAGGGGTAAGTTTATTAAATGAATGCAAATATGTAATGTAAATTAGGGCATGTTAATTACTGGCAGTACAACAAAAGTCTTTCCTGAGAAATCCCTCTCATAAAGTAGGTATCTTTAATACAGACACAACTTTTTGTTCAACTGGAGATCTTTGATTATTAACCCCTACCATGCCGTGGGCGGCAAATCCCGCCCAAAAATGTGAGTGTTGAACATTTTGTTTAGGCTCAGAATGGCTTGAAAATTATTTCTCGTACAGAAACCTATGCCTCCAATATAATGTTTATTCATATGCAATAAATCTTTGCCCAGTTTGCTCAGGAAAAAAAACTCATTTAAAGTTGATAATCAACTCTTGAAAGTTAAATTTTGACAATTGCTAATAAATCTGGTGGCATGGAAGGGGTTAAAGAGTTGGAAAGACTGAAATATTTGTTTTTGGTAAAGTTTATTATGATAAGAAATATAATTATGACAATAATATGTTGCAAATCTTTCTTACAATTGATTACACAAAATGGATCTATCTGTGATTATTAAATATGGTTGCTTTCAGAATAATTTTTCAATCTGAGGGGGTGTTGCAAGAAAGTTGCAATCAATTGCAAATCCCCCAAATCAGTCGAAAATCTTGCAATTGATTGCAAGTTCTATTTAAAATACATGTATCATATTTGCAATCGATTGCAAATGGGGATTTGTGATTGATTGCAACTTTCTTGCAACACCCCATTAGTTACATATTTAATGATTTTTTTTTTTGCAAAGAAGAAGGCTGGAATATTTGTTCTTGGTACAATTTTATTATGATAAGAGAAATAATCATGATAATGATATGTTATAAATCTCTCTTTATAACTGATTATGTCAAAATGGATCTATCTGTGATTATAAAATATAGTTGCTTTCAGAAGAATTTTTCAATCTGTGCTTCATTTTCAATGATTTTTAAAGTGCTCAATGATACCCTGCCTGTGCAGCTACAAGAATTTCCTGCTCAAAGTCAGTCACTTTGAGAAAAAAACGGAGACCATAGAATATGAAAATCACACATTATGGTGTAGATTAGCTGCAGAACCAAGCACTAATCCACTTTGTCTTCTCTCCCTTTCTCTCCTTTATCTTTTCTTCTCATAGGGTACTGGAGACATATCCGGGGGATGTCGTTGCCGTGTCAACGGGGAGAAATGTCATCCAGAATGTCATAACTGTCACTGATGCTGTATAAACCATCAAGAGATTGGATTGAGGGACATTCCTGTACAATTTACAACAGCCGAAACACTGATATTGTATATCTGAACCTTTTTTTTGTTGAAACGGCTAGATATGCATTTTAAGATGGACGCAAGCTATAATCCCTTCAAGATGATAATGAACAGTTTAATAATGAGGATAATGATAAGGTATATTCCCCATCCTAGCAAAGATTATATCACATTTTGAAATAACATCTCTATATCCTGAATATATACAAAAATATATCCCTAATAGCTCTTTGAAATTACCACCCTGGCTTTAACTCTACCCCAAGGCATTAACAATAGAGGTGGTATTATTTTTGCATTTTTCAAAGCTATGCTTGATAACCCATTAGCGATGGGTTTCACTTTCATTTTGCATGCATATCCTGTAGGTTTCATCCAATTTATCTTCAGCTTCATAATGTGTTGACATTTGACCCCAAAGCCTAATCACTTCATCCTTAGATTGTATTAGTCAATTTGACAGTCCTATGTAGCCAATAGTGAACCTCGAAAAGTTCTTCCCACTGATTTGCATATTAAAATCCATTGTGTTGTTTATCTTATGCAAGACAACCAGTGATACAGTGAACCGAGGTTATAGCAGGGAATTGTATTGTATTAAAGGTATCATTGCACAAGATTAACAACACTGTTAGTGTTAGGTGCAGTCTGCACACTGTGTGTATTAAAGTTGTTTTATTTATGCAAATTATGCAAAATGCCCAAAGTTGCTTTTTAAGCAACAAAGCAGAAATTTTTCGGAGAACAAGTGGGATCAGAAATCCACAGAAATACTTCAAAGGAAAGAACTTTTCTTTGTTCATAAAATATCAACTCGACTATATTGTCTACATGTAGTAGACTTTATAAATACCTTCAAAATTTTGCATAAAAAATACATTACCACAAATTTAAGTACTATGACCTGTAATCTTTTACCTTTGACATTTGACCTAATATCTGGTCAGATCATCTTTACCTGGTCATGCATACATATAACAAATTTGATTAAAAACCCTTTTGTTCTTCCTCAAGTAATCTCAGTAACAAAGTCATTAAAAAAGATATGGCACGTAGACGAATAGAGTGGCAGATTAATAGATGGACATAATGCCTTCAGCAACTTTTTGTTAATCCATGAAAATATATCATAATATTTATACCAACACTAAGGTTTACCTTTTAGCAGGGATGTTTACTCACTTTTAGTTTTTAAGGGGGTCCAAATTTTTGGATCCCTATGCATTTGTCCCTATTTTAAAATCTTTTTTTTTTTTTTGGGGGGGGGGGGGGGGTGGTCTTGACCTGGATTGGGGTCCATGTTAGTGTCGAGCCCTGCTTTAAGGTCAAATCATGATGTACCATTCAGGGTGCGTCTCTACATGTAGTTCCAAGAATGTTCATGTTTGATTCTCGTCATTACAATTGTCTGTTTACAACGGTTATGTTAATATGTTGTTTTATGCATTACCTTATATTTTGAAAATAATTGTAATTGTGATCCAATAAGATCCATCCATTCATTCATTCATTCATTCATTCAAACCATATGCTTGCCTTTATGACATTGGTTACTAGTGACCATCCTAGTGCTTGTCTTAGCTTCACTTAACATAGCATCACCTACAAGCAAGCTGCAATAAGGTAACAACTAGTAACATTGGAAACAGATAGTTTGTCCCTCGGGTTGTGGGATAGAGGCAGCCATATAGTCGAATACACTTGTGAACCGTTCTAGTTAGTCAAGTCAAGGACATTCTTATAGTAACTGTAAATGCTTCAATCAAATCATTTTTGCAAAATGAACCTATCATAATTTTATTTATAGCCTATTTTTCTTTCTTGAATAATTATTTAATAGTCAAAGATACCATTACAATTCAGGGTTTTTTTTCTTCTTAAATAGTTATTTAATCGTAAAAGATACCATTACAATTCAGCTTATTAAAAAATGTGTACAAATGATTGTACTTCGATCCAGATTAAGAAAAATATAATTTGTTATAAGGTGAAATATTCTTTCTTACATTATTTTCTTATTCCATGCATCATTACTCAGTGTATTTACAAACAGAACTATGGCTCAGTTGGTCAAAGAAAAGACTTTTTACCTAGAATTGCGAGATGCTTTTCTTTCCTCAAATATCTCTTGTGTGGTTATTGGAATTTTTAGGTCGCTAGCAGAATATTCCCTTGCTTCCTAGTGTTCAAGGACAATCAATCGTAATTTTTGGAAGTTCATGTGTTGTAAACCACCAAACAGAGGATTAAAATAATCTTTAGAAATAATGTTACAAGTAAACTTTTATGACTGACTAAAAATGTATGTGTGTGCAAGATAAATAAAAGCCGTAAAAAAGGCTGACCTCCATTAAGAAGTCTAGCTCGCTACATTTTATGACTCGGGATCAAGATTTGAAAATATGCTGATAAAAGCACTAAAATGCTGTAATTGATGATACTTTATTTTTTTTCTTCAAAGTTTTTCTTATTCTCTGTGTAATTTGTTCCTTTCATTGTTCTCCTTGTGGCCAAACAATTTGTTATTTGGGTGGAGATTTCCTTTAAAGGAATGATGTTAATTGTAAGGCCCTTAGCTCATCAGAATCAGATTACATTCAGCTTTTCCAGGTTTACCTGTCAAACAAGCTGTAACCATAAAGAAGTGTGCTTTTTAATGAAACTTGATCGGGCGGAGAAAAAAAAACATCAGTTACAGTGAAAATTCAGTTTTACTTATTATTTGCTTTTTTATTTTTTTAATCATATGAATACACTTTTATACATTGATAATAGTATGATAGGTAGCGCACTCTCCTAAATGATATCCTTTGTATAAATTAATATATATCATTGTTAATCACATGACTCTCACAATATATTTTCACATCGTTATACGTATAATGTATGTTGCAGGAAGAAGAAGAGGCAAGTCTGCACGATAATATGTTTTGCCATACGCAGGTCAATGTCCTAGGAAATTTCTAATTTTAAAAATTTTGGGTCGAAGTTTAAAGTTGTCTGTAATATATGGTAGTCTCATTTGATTAAACTACATTGAAACTGTAATCCCCTCTGCTGTTAATCTGAGTGATGTATTCTGTTGACGTTGGTTTTATTGTAGAAGAATATTTTCATGTTTATTGATTGTAAATACTGAAGAATAGCTATTCATATTTCTTCCCTCCTTTCTTCATCTGTCTTACTGCATTTTCCTCCTGTAATCTCTCTCTCTCTCTCTCTCTCGCTCTCTCTCTCTCGCCCGCTCTCTCTCTATTTCTTTCCCTCTCCCATTCTTTCTCTGTCATTTGTCTGTCGGCTTCTGATCTAATAGTTACCTGGTTGTCTATTCTTTCAACAGCACTCAATTTGCTTTCTTTCCAAAGGTACTTTTCTCTCAGATGCACTTCTGTGTGTGTGTGTGTGTGTGTGTGTACATGTTTACGCATTCAAACCGATGACATCGAACGAAGAGAACATTGGGTCATCGGTAGTAATTCAATAGGTCATCGGTTGTCAGCAATTGGTGAGGTTTATTCCATCAATGAATTTTGTGACGCAATTCAATAGTGGAGTCATTGGTTGAAATTCGAACAATAGAAAACATAGATAATGTGCGTTTGTTTAGCATTATGTCCGAGGACATTTTCGGACAGAGAACAAAAAAAAAAATCATGACAACAATGGTCCTCGGAAGCCGGACAATAGTCCTCGAACGTCGAACAATGAATTTATGCCTTATTCCGTCGACTGTCCGAGGACGAGTAACAATAGAGGAACAATAGTTGTCCTCGGAAGTAAAGCCATGTAAACCTGTGTGTGTGTGTGTGTGCGTGTGTATGCCTTGTTCAGTATAGTTGTTCATTTATGGATGGCACAGTCATGAGAAAGGGCACAGTCATGAGAAAAAAGGTTGCTTTACGCCCCAAAATTAAGAGAAATAGATCATAAAGATAACATTTAACAAATTCATAGTGACGAAGCTTTTCGACCTGCACTCATCGGGTCACAACGCAGGAATGAGAGAATACAAGAAAATGCAAAAGTCAAGGAAGGGTGTGTATAGCGACCCGGGTAGGATCCGGGCACGCTAGAATAATCGAAGCGCTTGTACAAACTCCTTTTGTCGGCACAATAGCGGATCTCTCGACTGAATGAACAACGCTTCTAAGAAGCGAAGATGTTGAAAGCTGCGTGCTCGGGCAACAATAGTGAACTGAGCCGGGTTATACGCCTTGGAATAGATCAGATACGCCTTAGAAATAGATCAGTGAAAGTTTGAGAAAGATTCGACAAAGAATAAGAGAGTTATGAATTTTAAAAATTCTATATAAATCTCAAATTGGCAACTCCAGGTCATGTGACTGTGATATCCTGCGATGTCATGGATTCACTATACTTTACATTTGTTTTTGTACTAAAAAATGACCCCAAATATCTTTTTTCCTCGAAATAGTAAACGAATATAGAGTTAGTTTAAACAAGAGGACATGCCAAAACATTCCACCCTTAATGCCTCAAGCATAGGAATAAGGAAGATGTTATACACCAAAAATGAAAATTAATAACGTTCAATCATTTTTAAAACATATATCATTTTTTTTTTTTTTTTTTTTGGGGGGGGGGGGGGTCAATGTAATGAAAGTAAAGAATATGCCTATTTTTACAAGATGATATACAAAAACATGTTACCCTCACTATACTTCGAGCACAGGAATAAAAATGATGTTTTTTTTGAGAAAAATGTAAAATAGTGACATTTCATGTACAAAAAAAATTGGATTTCCATAGAATTAAAAAATATCATAACTCTCTTATTCTTTGTCGTATTTTTCTCAAACTTTAACTGATCTATTTCTCTAATGGCTGTGCTTTTATTTAAGGCAACTTTTTTCTCATGAATGTGTCCCTTTAAGCCCTAAGGTCCTAACTTGTTATGAAGTCCAAGATGAGGTCTAAAATCATTATAGGCCTATACTCTACCAAGATTAAGCATCATTCAACATCTATTGATTTACATGGAGGATTAACATCAGGTGTGTATTGAACATGGATCGGATTATGAAGGGACTTTCAGGAATCAACCTCTAATCATAGATTAAAAGAGGTACTAGTATTATAACGTGTCTAGACCAATTAACTTGAAGCAGGGGTTATCTTCACAACACTTTGGAATTGGTATTTAACTCAATTAAGACTGACACCTTAGCGCAAATGGGCACATTAATGGATCAGATGGACACCATACGAAAATGATTTGAAGAAAAATTGATTAATTTGAAAATAGTGGGGCACCCACTGATCATGAAATGTCTTGTCTTCTTCGCATATAGATGAACAGCACAATTGGTGGCGAAGCGTGTGCCCAGCTATTGAGGGGATCACTGGCGTCATGGGGGGGGGGGGGGACAAAATTATTATATTAGACTGATTAAAATTCGAGAAAACACAGTCACAGAGTGGGGAAGGGTTCGGGCGTATCGAGATTTTTTGAATTGTCGTTCCCCCTCTTTTCATCCCCCCCCTTTCTCTCTCTCTCCACCTCCCTCCATCTTTCTCCTTCTCATGTCCCCTTTGTTTTCGCTATATGGAGGGGGCATGTTTCTCCGTGCCTTTGTGTCTACGCCACTAGGCATAAGCATTCTGATGCAGAGTGAGATTAACATAAAGAAAATGCAATTGAGGGAAGAGATATTTGAAAGTGAAATGACTTTCCCATCTTTAAGCAAAGGGATGTAACATTCAGAAGTTTGAAATGATTAACAGCTTTGCACTTATGAAGATTTCATTTGTTAGGTATTCAAATTGGGGGTTTATTTTTCAGAATATGACTGATCATGGACAATAAATTTCCTTCAAATTCTGATCAGAAGCAACGTCGCGACGCGTCGTCCAGGTACAATTTCGTCGGGGGTTGGGTGGGTGATCACGTCTCAAAAACGAATAGGCCCTATGAACTTTCCATGAGGTGGTTGCCAAAAATATTGGTTCCAAGTCGGGGGGGGGGGGGCGGCAGCCTCAACCCCGGATTCCTAAGCTTATGCACATAAGACCAGTTCTTTTGATATTATTAGTGTTTAAATAGCACTGGAAAGCTGATAAATGTTCTCACATTATCCTCTTTGTTGCCCCATCCACCAAAAATGAAAGAGTGATGCCCGTGCAAGATGCAGTAAACAAGTTTGGGCTATTGAGTGCTATAAAGCCCGTGAAACGCCCGTTTGTCTCATTACTATACAATTTGCCATACGATAAATTTGAAAACAAGGTTTTCACTCTCCGATGTACATGTACCTCTGTATTCTACCGAATAATCAACAGGGGATCGATAAGAGCGAATGGCGTACTCGTACACACACTGCTCAAAAGAAAACCCATAGCTTTTCTTAACAGTGCACATCTTTAATAATTCATGAGAAAAATGATGAAGAATTAGTAGTAACCGCTTTGCTTCCTACATTACCAGGCCTTTACCGTTTAATGTTTCTTAGCATTAACTATTGTTTCAGGTGGCAATTTTTCAAAAATGGATTTTTGAAGTAACATGGACCGTGCAAATATAATGTCAGTCGAAGTGAGGACAACGGGGCGCAGAGAGCATTTGTTCCACAGAAGGAATTGATCGACCCAAAATCACTGGACTGTACAAAACGGGTCATGACAACGGGGACTAAGAAGCTAGGGACTGGATCTTCTATTGTTTTAGGGACATCACCGAATTATTTGTCTGAACGTTGTCTTCTTTCTTTGGAATACAATGCGATACCCAATGAATGCTTCTTGAGAGGGACGGATGGAAGTGGGTTAAGTGTATGTAGTTCCAACGCATCATGCTCTCCCCAAGTGAGGATTTTATCGTGCTTTTCACATCAGACGCATTGGGAATAAACTGGAATAATTATATCTTCCAACATTGGTAAGTGGACGTCTACTGCAATTGTTTTAGAAATGAAAATGATCATGACGATTAATAACAACAATTATAACATCAGAAAGAAAGAGATGGCAACATCGTTGTATAGCGCGTCGGATTTGAGTATATTCTCAAATTATTTATGAGGCTACTCTTACCATCTTCATCACTTTTCAAAGCAATAGACCAGTACATTAAATACACTTTCGTAAAAAAAAAGGGATTCTAAAGATATACAGGCCTATTATGTTCACTTCATGTCAAGTTATATCATTTGCTGCATTTTTATAAAGATAGATAGATAGATAGATAGATAGACAAATTTTATTTTCACACGGTAAAAAACCCAAACAGATACAAAGTCTGATTTACATTGGGGCCGTGCCATAAACTAATAAACAAACTAAAAGGCACCCAAAATTAAAATACATAAATCACATCGGAAACATTATACTAGATTTAAAAAAAAGATGTCCTCTCTATAGCGACAAATGTTTTAAGAATATTGCTATATATTTTTATACCAGATTGAGCTATAGATTGATGCACATATATTTTGTCGAAGAACTACAGTGTCAAAACAATTGATTGTAAAACACTTGCATCAAGTTTACAGCATAACCTGATGAAACAAACGAGACAGTAGTCAACAAGAGAGTTGCAAAAAATATATTATAAATGTCATGACGACAAATGCACTCATGGTGATTTCCAAACTTACCTCGAATATCTCAATTGTTTAAAATTATTTTCAAATTGTGCTTAATATTTTACCGATTACAGACGTTTTAGCAACTCAAGGGGCAAGCGTTTTGTACAAGCTCTGCTTCTTTTGCTGGTCTCTTTTTTCATTTCTTTTCTTACTTTAAATCACACACTTTAATAACTATGTACATGTATTTAAATCGTTTTATTATCCAATTGGATTCTAATGAGTAATATTGTTGTCATGCGTTTCTTCGGTATTCATGTTACCCATACACTATGTTTATGATTTTTACTTGCTGATTTGTGTTTTTATTATTAATGATTTGTATTTACATTATTATTGATTTGTATGTTGACTGCTGAAAAGAATTAAAATAAAATAAATCTAAATCTAATCTAATCTAATCTAAGTCTACGATATATATTGTATGTAATTTATAATTATTATGTTTCATACAGAAAGACTAAAATAATATTAATGTGATCACATAATAACGCAAATCCTTATTCTCAAGGAAAGCAAAAAGCCAAGAAGATTTTTACAAATATTGAGAGTTTCTTAGCCCTTGTAATTTTTCATCTGGGAGGGGGATCAGTTATTAAGAATTTACTTTCAATTTTCTGAGGATTTAGTGATCTTATCAAATGAAATGAGATAAATATTTTGAGTTACATTTCTGGCTCGAATTCATCATAGAGAAGATTTTTGGTTGTTGCAATTTTGCATATTTGAATTTATCACCAGTTTACCCTTTTTCCTGAAAATTCTATTTTCTTTGATAAGTTATTGATACGTCGATCTGTCTTGGAATCAGAAATGTTTTGTACTTAATTTTGCAAAAATCATTTTGTAAAGAACTTCTCTGCAGTGCAATGTGAGATATATCTTACTTTTCATATAGAAACAATTATCGTGTCATAAATTCACTGAAACAAATGAATGATTCCCCTCTTTTAGCAAGATATTTCATTCTGGATCTTCTCAAATTTATAATTTATTCCCAAATTTTTAGGCTATAAAAAAATAAGACAATGTTTAATCATATAATTGCAACATGATTAGCTGATGAAATATTAAAGGCCCGTATATACTTTGCTCTATTCCGGTAAAATTGTTAATACTAATGAAGTTGATTACTTTTTTCATCAAGTCAAACGTTCAGGCTTGTGAGCATGCACTTCATTCATTAAATAGGCCTAATAAAAAATAAAAACAAAACAGAATGAACAATAATAAGATATTTGAATAATTGACCAATCAACCTTGTATATATTCAAATCACCTATTTTACTCACCAATATTTGATCCACACCCCCTCCCCCCAAAAGAGTAGATGTATTACAGATTGTTATATTAAACAGTTTTCAAATTATACACAAACTATCTTTACTCTTGTATGCAGCTACCAGTCTGGTTGAAGGTCATGGTTGTGGTGATTAATCTATAAACCCTTGCAAAACGATTGATTTCTCGTGTAGTTTGTACCTGAAAACTATATCAGTTTAACAGGAATAATGTTTCTCAGAGCTTTATAGAATCATACAGCGTTTCCGTTTGTTAACTTCTATTGTGTTATTTTACAAAATTATATTATTTTACAAAATCATAATCATTTGTACTTCTGTTAAAAGAAAAATAAAATTAAAAGTCAGCACTCATGAGGAGGCCCGTGACGATAAGAAATATAAAAAAAGAAAGTGACACATAAGATGTTGCATGTGCAAAGAGTAAACGTGATCTAATTTACCGATAATTATGCACAAATATTCCTCATATTTTGATAAATGCACTAAATTATTATCCTCATCGTGGGTTATTTGGAAATTCACAAAAAAATGTTTCTTTGAATATTGTTGCCTAATCAAAACTTGTTTTTCTTATCGCCATTTTGCTTCAATTCCGCTTGAATCTGTAAGGTTCATTGGGGATAATTTGATGACAATAACACGCGTTTGATAAGTGTCGTTTAGTACGATTGGAATATAGTGTGTGAAGATTACTCGAGCAATTAGAAACCATTTCAGTGACTGACATGACTATCTCCAGGCAATACTACGTCACGTCTGTCACCTCTTTCTTGTCACCCCTCTCTCATCCTTTATCCCTCTCCCATCTCTCTCTCTCTCTTTATCTTTTCTTCTCGTTTTCTTTCTCCCCTATATCCCCATCTCTCTCTTGCTTTCTCCCTCCCAACGCCCCATATCTCAGTTGCTTTGTTTCTCACCTCCCAACATCTCTTCGGCTTTCTTACCCCTTTCCATATCCATCTTCTCTCTCTTGCTTTTTTTCTCTTTTGCCTTTTTTCTCTTAGATCACCGCCTCTCTCTCTCTCTCTTTCTCTCTCTATTCTTTCTCTCTCTCTTTCTCTCTCTCTCTCTCTCTCTCACACACACACACACACATACACTCACACACAGAGTCTCTGGCTTTTCCCTCCTACTTTCTCTCTCCACCTATCCCTCCTCTCTCTCTCTCTCTCTCTCTCCCTCTCTCTTTCCCCTTCTTCTTCTTCTTCTGTTTTCCTCCTCCTCCTCCTTCGTCTTCTTCTTTTTATTTGCTTCACTCAAGATTTTTTTCTCCCGAGTCTCACACTGTCTCCCAATCTGTATAAAATTTACCGCCATCTCAAAGCCTATGAATTATTATAATATTCAATGCAATGCTTTTCAACGTTTAGGTTTCCTTCTCTTTTCCTCGATTTTTCGCATCAAGGAATGAGCGTCTTTGTTGTTTTTGCCCAGAAAAGGCACAGTTTAAAAAACAAATCTCCATAAGATATGAATGTATCAAAATAAATATAGATAAGTATATATTTGGATGTTGCTCCATTATTAGGAGTGATTGGATGAATGCAGCAATATAAAGAGGGGGGGGGGGGGGGTTAACCCATGTCATTGCCAATAAATATGCACAGGAAAACTTATATTTGATTGAAAATATGAAAATAATGAGACTATCTGGAGGTCGCTATTCTACACCTTTATAACATGTATAAATTTGCTCATGTTATAGGCCTATTTATTTATGGCCAGCCTTTTCACACGTTTATGTGTCGATAAATATATAAGGAGTATGATATGCCCACATTTTTCTGCAAGGTTATAATGTGAGGAAAAATTATCTGAAAACCCATCGAAGGAGGGGGTGGGTTGTTGCGTGCCCCATGGCTACACCAATGACTCTTTGCCATCCAGAATGTATTTCCCGAAATGAGTATTGAGAGGCCTTGATTATAGTGGCTAAAAAAAACCCACACAAATCAGTCAACTACTTTGGGGTTCATAAACAAATGGCTAAAAAGTGAAAGTTCATTAATGCTTTATGAATATTATATCTTCTTGTATATTTAACAGCAATAAGCAATTACGTTCTAAATCATGCAAAACGACATATTAAGCTGCTTAATACTATTTTACGTTTCAGGTAGCTTCCACATGCAAAAAGTGAAATATCAAATTAAGAGACAGTGGACTTGTTAATCTAATAATCATCATCAATCATCATGTAATGTTACTTGTAAAGGAAAATGTAGTTGCTGTAGTGTAAAAACTGCAAAATCATCGTTGAATTTTAATGTCTTGACGCTATATATACAGATATATAACTGGGGGAAAATCCATCAACTTGTCTTCATTTGTATTCGTAATAAGTGCGAATGTTGCGTGGCAAAAACATCTGCCTCGTTATAGTGCATGTTTATTTATTTTCTCCTCTATTAATATGTAGCCTACAATACAATCGATGCTAACAACCTTCCTTCTTCCGCAACAAGTTATGGTGGTATATTTGGAAGAAAATCGTTACAGCATGTAGAAAAGAGGGTCTTCTGAGATGAAAGCTTCTAGAGGAGAAAGTGTCAAAACGGGGGTCAAAACAAACAAACATCATCTTTCATGTCCTCGGTCCGCCATTATAGACATGTTAAGCCTTCACCATTGCGTTGACATAAAGGATGAGGACATGGGCGGATCCAGGATTATGCAAAGGAGGGGGGGGGGGGCACAAATTTTTAGATGCTTTGGGGGTCTGAAATCTGAAAGGGGCATAAGCACACAATAAGGAAGGGGTACATTTTTCTTTTGTGGAAGGCCATAAATTCTGATGATCTGTACCCTGCATTGTTATATATTTGAGTAGGAATATTGTGTTTTTGTAATTCAGTTTCTTGATTTTAAGTATTTCTATTGTATCTTTTTATATTGTAATTTGTGCATGTTTTGGGGGTAAAACTATCACAATTCAGCCATCTGGCTGAGAAAATTATGTTCTAATGAACCTTGAATTAAATCGAATTGAATAGAATCTACCAACAAACTTGCCGATAGAAAAAATATGGGGGGGGGGGGGGGTCACACACCCACACATCTCTAGAGACGACCCTGTCCCGTTTACAAAGGGATAAGGAGGAGGCGAAGATGTTTCCTTTGTCCCCATCAGTGCCCAAATGACGGCGGTTCTTGTATTATCCTTGTAAAGTGTTTTTGAGAGAAGCCACCAGTTAGCATCTCCTCTTCTCGTTTTTACAAACCGAGCTTAGTATACAAATATTGTGATTATCCAGGTGTTAGCACAGCGGATTTGCACCTTGTTGTTAAGTAGTCGTCTTAATATGGCGTCCCTGGAAACGGATGACATCATTTATTCACTAACAGAATCAGCAAATACTATACTACTTAGGAATGGTTCTTATACTGGTATTGAAAAAAAGCTATAGCAAACATATAACCAACTTAGTAAACGAAGAAGCTTGACTGGGGAGGAATTTTTAATTTGTAAACAAATCTTTCGGCATATCACTCCCCAGTCAAGCTCCCCAGTCAAGCTTCTTCGTTTACTAACCATTGTTCCACGGCGGACCGTTTGAATATTAATGAGTCAGAAAGAAGAGGATCTTGGGTATTTGATTCTAGTTCGTCGTGACTTGGCCGTGAACCAGAATAGCCTGGTGGTTAAGTCGCTGCCCGGCAGGCGGTGGATGACGGGTTCGAGTCCCGCTGGTTCCAATTTTTTCTGACTTGTGTTTTTCATTATAGATCGAGCATGCGATCTTTGACACTGGGAGTGATATGCCGAAAGATGTGTTTACAAATTAAACATATAACCAACTTGGTTAATATTCATTCATCATGGGATGTTACGTAAGGGCAGAGGCGTTTATAGCTGAAGCTTTGCCAGGTGTGTGCATCATATAGAAAACTGTCTCACTTTAATACGGAGATAGATTACCCAGTTTATGTAACGTATGAAAAAAATAAAACGTATAATATAACAAAACAGCACCATGTTCTACAAAGGAGATGTTTAAAATAATAAAAAATTATTATGTTAATACATAAGTGTTTTCAATTCAATTTATATTGCATCTACGAATGCTATTTTTGAAATCAGAAATATGCCGCCATTTATGTTGTAAATCATCATCATTCTCACACGATTACTTTGTAAATGAAGCCAGGTATTTTTAAAAAAACATTTTCTTCTTCAATTTGATGATGACTTTTCATATGCAGTTTATGCCCCCGCGTTCCCCTGCCATTGCTACGCCATTAATCTTATAACGATGTGAGAAACGAAATAAAAGCATTGTAACTCGACATGACTGTGTAAATACAGAACTTCGAGTAACGAAGATCGAGGGGTATCCAAGCATATAGGATGGAGCCAAAATTTCGTACACCCGTGTGAAAACCCAGCAAAAAAGTCCACCCAATCTGCAATGTGTCTTTGATTGTCCCTCATTGGGGAGAATCAACCACTGTTTACCATTTTCTGTATATGCACCATAATGTTATAGCTTCGAAAGCTCGTTTGAGAAATATCACTTATTTAATTTTCAAGCTTGCTCTCTTCCAGGAATGATTTAAAAACAAAAGTATTTCAAGTAGATGACCTTAAAGGTATACGGGTATTATTTTTCAGAAGCATAATTGTCTTTTATCGAATGAAATAAAGATACTCAAAGTTGTATCTATGTTAGGAAGATCGGTGGTGTATTATATTCATGAAAAATATGATTATTATTCCGATTTCAGTTTCATTGCAGGATTCAAATCATTAACTGTTCTTTGTGGCTAGAATGTTATTGAAGAAAAATCAGAAACCAATATAATAATGAAATCGAATGAAGATGCGAATAGTCCCCCCCCCCACCAAATGACCTTTGTTTGTTAAAACAAAATGGGTTTTTAAAAATTATTTGTAGGTTATCCAAAGACATGGATACTGACCAGTGCATTATACAGAACTGATTGACAGATGATGATATCCTGTCGATAGAGCCAAAGGCACCCGCTTCGAGGAATATAATAGTCTCACATCTACCTCATCATTTCGACGATCGACAACGACAAGGAGGTCGATGAAGACGTTGGTGACAACATTGACTAGGAGGACCCTTGAATCCATACGATGCAGAACTTACCATGTCGATCCCTCTCAGTGCCACCATCGCTCAGCTGAAGCCACAGTACAGCGGGACAAAACGGCCTTGTTCCCGGTGTCTTGCATTTGTGGGAATCCCGTCGGGAATGGCCTGCTGACGAGAACGGTGCTTGTGATCGTCTTTATACCTTTATTGGCAAATGCAGCCTTCGTAGGCGCTGGTGAGTTTCATTTGTATTTATTTTGTACTTTCAATCTAGATAGCTGCTATCACTTATTGTTTACCTGGCAATGAACATTTTTAGATACATTTTGATACAAAAACATGAACAAAATAATAATTCTACGATCTGCGAATTAACCATAGACACAGTTCCTTATCAATTTTTTTAATTACGTTGTGTAAAAACAGAGTTGCTATGTTGGAGATACAAACTACCAAATCTTCAGTTTCTGTCTTTATCTTTCTTTGGAAAGGGTACAAGTGAAGAAAAATATGAAACGAATGTACATGTATTTTAATTTCTGCTGCAACTTCAGAAACAAAGTCATACATCCAAATATTGGGTAGTCATAATATTCTTTGAATGAACGATGTCTTCAAGAACTGGTATGAACATTTGTCAGCACGATATCCAATCATTTCATGATTTGATCTTCATAACGTTTCAGAGTCAACATCTACTTCTAGACCGTCCACCCTTTCCCCGAACGAGGCAGGAGTTTTGGCATCCCACACTCCAGAGGGTCTGCCTAAAGTCGGTTCCACAGCCTTCTTTCTCATCTTTCTCTTTCTCTTCAGCATCGGTATCAGTTACTTCTTCAAGTGCTATGTCTTCAGTCGCGACCGCAAGGAGTGGTGCTGCGAGAAACGGTCCCAGAGTGCAGTATCACCTGAAGCCATGGGGCTCAAGGAGAACACCAACAAACAGAACACACCCAAAAATGGCAAAACTGCCACGACCGGTCTCTACGCCAATATCTTTGCGATATCTTACGATTCGGATGAAGAGGAAATACGTCAGTTGGAGCTCGAGGCCAGGAAAGCAGAGGAAGAGAGTGACACGGAGTTCCGCGTCGGCAAGAAACCAGCGAAACCAAGTAGAGCCTCTATTCTCAAGGCATTAGAAACTGCCAATCATTTGTCCAAGTTTTCAATACAAACAATGAGCACTGGGGAGAGCGCAAAGAATGGGACAGCTGTCAGAAATGTGACTGGTGTTTGGATGGAGAAAGCATTGAATAAACCGGATGAGAATAAAAACATTCCAAGTATGACTGTAGTTGATGTAGACAGAGGGTCTAGCATTACAAGCCACCATAACAGTGAAAATCACGCCGGTCTCACCAGTGTCGTAGTGCATAGAGATCCAAGTCCCGTGCCTTCAGTAAACTTACACGACGCAGAAACGAACGGAAACCTCTCGGCCGAAAGGCATGAGAATGAATCCATGTCGGGAACCCCTCGAACAGACATCTCGAATGGTATGCTCTCCATGAGACCAAAATCGAGTCATGGGGACATGGATGGATATTCTACAGATTTCGAGTCGATCAGTTTGTATTCTGAATTATCCAATGTTACTAGTGAATTCCCAAAGAGTATGGATAGCAGAAGTGTCAGGGGGTATACTGCAAGAAGGAAACGGACAACGCACCAAAACTATGTATCAACTACAAATGATAATACTGCTCATGAACATGGTATTTTTAGCAAGGAAACATTGGGAGATAATTCTGAAAACCATGTAGTAAATGCAAAAAGCAATGCAGAAAATATGCAAACTGCTCATCAAGAAACGTACCAAGATGCTGGATCGAAACAGATCAATATGAGAGCAAAGGCTCGACCTCAGAATGATGATGTTGCAAGTGGAATGTGGGCAAACAAAGTTACCCCCAAAGAAGCCTCAACATTAGAGGATGGACACTCTAAAAAATGCGCAAAAGACAACAGTCGATCAGAGGCGAATCCCACTCTTGCCACCAAGCCTGGACATCCATCGCAAGGAGCGGACGTGTCCAGTCCTCAAGAAGAAAGTGCGGTAAAGGCCAGTAGTGAGGATGACAAACCAGGGACTCCAGAAAGTGGTACGCCTCTCCTTGTTACGGACGATGTCGATGAAGGCCTGAAGCAACGCGATGGTGTTTCTGAGGAACCTGCAGACCTTGGTGATGCGGCTCAGTCGCAAACAGGGAACGAACCCGTGGACATTTATGCAAAGTATGCCAATAACGCCAAAATTCCCAATAAACACATACTGGGAGAAGCAGAAGGGAATGATAGGCCTTCTACAAGTGTGAAACCAAGAACGCCAGTGAAGGATAACAAGGAGGCAGAACAAAAAACACTTGGCAGTAGTCCGAACAAAGGTAGAAAGAGTTTTGCGGTGTCCAAGGCTTCCGATGGCACCTCTAGGGCCAAGACAAGTTCGAGAAGGCCGAGTACTCAGAAAAGGAGAAATGCCAAAAGATGACGACCGGTCGTATGTAGGGTTTTTGTTTTCAGAATAGATTAACAATAAATGATGTAAACTATCTTTTAAAGATTCGAAAACATTTTCTGATACTTCTGATTAAATTCATAAGCCAAGAAAAAAATCCTACTATTTAATACACCTTGAAATCCAAGACACACATAATTATGCGAGGATATGTGGCCCACTGCTATTTCAGTGAGAACGTCATGCAATTGACTTAAATTATCCGAAAGCTCAACCATTGATTGACATCATTCTTTTCTCAAAATCCTGAAGGCTAGCGGGCATGATTTTTGCATTATTATGTACGACTTCAATTTTCAATTCATAATGATAATCTTTACGTAATTCATCAAAGTATACTGTTACTAATAATGTGTAATTGTAATGTGGCAGATTTCACAAGAGCATGAATACAGAGTGTGACTCTGTACATCGTTTCGAAAATTTTTATATGAACTGCGTCCACTGTAGAAAGTTTGACGGGAGTTATTTAAGTGTATAACGGGATGATAATAGATGATATAAATTACATTAATAAACAAATTCAAAAAGGATGTTAACTTGTTTTCTGACACATCCAAATGGTATTTACCTATGACACCTTCGATGTCAATATCAATGTCTTAGTGAGGTGGCTTAACCATGGAAATCAAAACTGTCACAGGAAAACACCCTTTAGACGTGTCTTAGAACTGATTTTGAATGATTTCAATTTTAGTTCACCTTTAACAATCCAGGCTTAATATTTCACTATTGAATACATGTTCAGTGTCGAGTCACTAACGGGAAACCTATAGATTCAACCAAAAATATCGTTGCTGAACAGTAACATTTTTTCCTGTTTCATATAAAATTTGCCTCTGCCCAAGTGTCATGATCGGTGATCAACCCAAGGACCAAGGAGTTACTAGGCAAGCTTGCTTTGTAACTCCTTGGTCTACATTTAAGTTGAATGCACTCACAAATAATGGAAGTAGCTCATGCACACCATTTAGCCTAAACTTGGGCAAAGACGATTTTGACACGCTTTTTAAAAATGACTAGTGCTCAATCATCCACGATCGCATTTTGATGAGCAGCCTATCAAATTAAAGTGGACATGATCAACTATCATAACATTATAAATACATTTCAGTGGTTTCACTTGATTTTAAAGATGTTGGGGTTTAAATATGGGTTACCCTTTTATTAACTGAATATGATAATGCAGCCTTACAGAATTTTCAGTATCTTTCAGTGACTTAGCCTTGGGAGCACAGGGTGTGCGTGGTGCCCCTTCCCCGAAGTAAATGGTCCCTCCACCAGGCCCCCCATTATATATATATATATGTACAGGGAAAATTTTGAAAAGGTAAAGAGGGGGAAACTTACTGACAGCAAATGAAAAGATCATTTGACCCCCTCCTACACCCTTCCCTACTCTTTGGCCGTGTTCTCTCAAAGTTTTTTTCTATCATCTAAGACCAGAGACCCCTAATGATTCTATCAATTTTATTTCTTCAGAAAGACATCTTTACTGAAAATTGCCTTAATGTTGCTTTGATCTTACAAATTATAATTTAGATAAAAGAAGTCATATTGATATATGGGGGGGGGGGGGGGGGGGTCTTACTGGTACTTACTAACACAAGTATGATTTATGCAAATTTTGATGTCTGGAGCTAGAAGGGTGTTCACTCACATACTTTAACACAGAGTTAATGCCCTTCTGGCTCTCAACGGACCATTATGTGTGTGCAGACTGGGAGGTGACAATGTGACAGGAGAGGGATGGGCAGAGAGAAAGAGAGAGAGAGGGTAAGAAAGAGAGAGAGAAAGAGGGAGAAAAAGAGAGAAAGAGAAAGAGAAAGAGGGAGAAAAAGAGAAAGAGAAAGAGAAAGAGAGAGAAAAAGAGGGAGAAAAAGAGAGAAAGAGAAAGGGAGAGAGAAAGAGAAAGGGAGAGAAAAGAGAGATAGAGTTAAATAGACAGGGAGTGATAAAACAAATCACCGTCTAGTTTATGACATTGTAAATAAACCAATGCATGCATGTATGTGTAATACATAGAGGTTAATATAATAGATGTTTAATGGAGGAGTTATACTTCTACCAGCCTAGGTCTTATTTCCTAAATTTAGAATACATGTACTCCATAATGCCTTTTCCCAAAAGTCAATTCAAGCAAAACAAACTGATAGTTTGTATATCATATTGCACTCTCAGCACTAACCATATTTATAAAAACATCACAAATTTATCTCGACATAGCTCCTTTTCTCCTTCTTCCTCCCTATCGACTTCAAAAGAAAGAAAAGAAAAAACAGAGCTAAGTGTGTTGGCATTTTAGATGATTTCTTATAATCTTTATTTACAAACTGTATGACAAAATTAGATTCATTTCCACAAGTATTTACACACATACTGCATTCATATTCTTACAGATTGTAATATATCAATACATCTGTTATATAATATTAGCATTAAGTCTAAACTTGCCTGAATATCATTGTCTTATACAGCAAAATAGGGGGAAAAAATACCACAAATCACTACAGCCAATTTCATATCATTTATTTTTGTATGCTAGTGTATTTTTATAGGTTATAATAAGGATGTCTCCTTCAATATAAAGTTTTGCATCAGTTAAAAAAAAAGAAAGAAAAAATATGGGAACCTAATCAACTGCAATAAATATCATTTCGATTCATTTAACCTATCTACATCTACATTCATAACTTCTTGTTCATTTATAAACTTTTATAGAGATTTATTAATACTATTGAAATCCAGGACCACCTGATTGTAGAGGAATACCGGTAATACGAATAACCAAATTAAATATTCAAATATGACACTGGATTAAACTGGCAAGCAATGATATTGTCGGTTTGGAGCCAGAAGGGCGTTAACTCATATACTTTGACAAAGAGCTAACGTCCTTCCGTCTCTCAAAAGACGATATAGTCCCCACGCATTACTAACTGGGATATGTTCTATACATATACATTTCTTCTTGTGCATTTTCATCCAAACGAAGCTGAAGTTAAGAGTTTTAGGCCCCTAATACCACTCATTCTGCCAATAAATAATCAACTCATGCACCATTTCTGGAAGACCAAAGAGAAACAAATAGATAATACTGTAATTGTTGTTCAACTCACATTTCCAAATCTAGATCTTAAACATGGGGAAAAGGTGGTTTCTTTTCTTTTTTTTAATCCCTTTCAAAGATCACATAAAAGCAAAGACATAAGATTATTACAGGTTAAGACAAAAAAACACGAGAACCCTTTCAAGGCAACTGACCACATTTTGTGGTTTGGGTCAGTAACTTTTGATTCAGAGATCTAGAAAATATACCAGATGCACGAGTAGAAAGAGCAAAAGCTTCTGCACACATTGTGTCCATTTTCACTGCATATCAATATTGCGTTTGATGCCAGGAATTTTAGAAAGGAGAATAAGCGTTAAAAGCCTTAAAATTGGTAACACATTGAGAGGTTCAAAATCACTGCTTTTTATAAAAAGCAGCAATTTTTTCAACTTTTCGACAAAGTTCAGGACTGTGTGTATTATTTTCAAAGAAATTACATTTTATCAGAACCATGTAGCACGAAAAGATAAATATTATTGTTGCCAATTTGAAGAAGAAAATGTGATCAATTTAGCCCTTGAAAATAATTCCTGTCCTGAAAGGGTTAAGGTTCAGCATTTTGTCCGTCTGTGACGCAGAATATATTTTATCATATTAATTCAAAGACTATCAATACAACGAAACACATCCAAGTTACTAGAAATTTGGTTCTTCAAAGGGTTCCAAGGTGCCAGAGTTCTTGGACCAACTATTTTTAAGTGGGGGTGTTTTAGCAAAATTTCAATCTGTCATGCAAACATTTTCACATCTCTTATGCACTCTAAAGCTTGTTTTGAAATTCCAAATGTCTCAGAGCTGACAGGAAAGTCAATTTATCTGACTGACATTTGCAAGTGAAAGTATTCAACAAAGTCATGTTGTTATAGTATGAACAGCAACAGAGTAATGAGAGGTTTACACAGAATTTCTATTTCCTAATCTGAGACATTGAGCATTTCATTGATTCTCATTTAAGTAACCATGACAACCAAATTTTAACAATTTTCAGTACACATAGTGATACCCTCCAGATTAGAGTGATAACAAGATGAGTATAATTGTTTTTTCTCCATGTTATCACAACATACACTCTGTTCGGTTTTGATTCAACAATTGAGCTTTCATTCTTCACATGTTACATATATCCTTCTTTACTGAAGGATCTATTCAACAGTTTATTGTGCTATGAAGCAATATCAATGAGTGTTACGAACAGCAAAGAGGGGACAAAAACAAAACAAAACAAACAAAAAAGACTGTGAGAAAAGCATTTTCCCAAGATACAGATTGGTAGAAAATTACTGTCATTTCCTGTTTTTGCTATTGCAAAAACAGATGAAAACAAATTGTTGAAATCAAATTTTCACTTGAAAATGATAAATAGTACCTTCATCTTTCACAATGCCACAAGCATAGTAGGAAATCTAAAAAAACAACAGATGTGTAACTTCATGATAAACAGGAGTCATCATATTGCACTTAAATATTAATTTCATTCAAATAATTACATCCATGTATAACAACTGCCTCTGAAAATGTTGTGTTATATCAATAATTGCATTAGAAAACATAGAATATGCAGTACTATCTATATTTGAGTATATTACAAAATAAATACAGATTATGATTCCACAACCCAATTCAGGAATAAACATCTGTTTTTACCACTTGTATGACACCAACTTTTTGTCCAATTGTCACAAATGAAGCTTTTAGTATTGAAACCTTGATCTTTAAGATCACAAATTAGGATTAAGATATATTCCATGGGAATAATCTTTACATCGAAGCTAACTGTCTCTGTGTCAGGAAAAGGGACGTAGAAATTCACAGTCGAAACAATTTGTTCAACACCCGTAACGCTTGGGCGGAATGTCCCGTCCACGGCATGGAAGAAATTAAACTAATACCTATTTCAGAAACCCATGCTCCTATTATGCTCACTGATATAATGACTGTGCATTAAGCAATAAAAATCAAGAGCCGCATGATATGATTATTATTTTTATGAGCACCCATACAGTAAACCCACACTGTGCATGAACTGTGAAGGAGATGTTGCCCTACAGCGGAAAATAAAATGACCTTTGACCGATATCAAGGTGGGATAATGCGAAGTTTGCATTATCACATTCATAAACCATTGCATAAACCATTGCATAAACCATTGCATTTGGTGGAAAATACAGGGATTATGCACATAATAGCAACCACAAAATAATGCACATTACTTTGATGCAGATACATTCATAAAGTCCTGTAATGCTCTTATTATATTCTGCTCCTATTATTCACTCTTGGGAGTTCATGAAAGGGATATAAAGCCCTTTTCTATTTGCTATTTATTCCGACATATTCTAAGATTAACCCTTGTACAACAATAGATGTTGCCAGAAGTCCCCTTCCACTATAGTCCTCTTCTTCCAGCTATTCTCGTCTTTAGGGAAACCTAACGGGTGTAATGGCATGACAACCGGACGCTGCTTTGCTGGTTGCTAATATTCTTATAAATCTTTTGAAAATTTTCACCATTCTCATTTTGAGTTTTAAGTATTTCTTCGCCAGTATACTTTGGAATATTTCCTCAATCTATTTAGGTTTAACGTAATAGACATAGTATAGTATATTCTTGTAACATCTTTTCCCTTTTTTAATGTTGGTATGAAAACAATGATTACACTTTTAAATTCTATCTTTGGGAAGTACAAACACAGCTTGACATGAAAATAATGATACTTTCCAAAACCGGTCAACATACAATGGTCATCCTATGCTGGTCATTTCTTGATGGGTCTTGCAGGGCTGGAGGCTGGCCGGTCAGCAGATGCCCGTTGGGAGAGCCTGGCACATCTTGGACAATCGCCTGACCGCTTGTAGAAGCAGTCCCTGTCAAAAATATATATCAAAGTTTGTTTGGATGTGTTTCACTTCCTTTAGAATCGTTCCTTCTGTATTCATTTTGTTACCACTTCAGATTGAATTCCCATATCCACCAACAACTTCATTTATTAAAAGAAAAATTGGAGTTCTGGGGAGCGTTTCATCAAGTGTTTTGTCAGTGATTTTTACCGACAACTGTTATAAGCTACTGAAATCCTTGCATCTGATTGGCTGAGAGCAAATTTGTCACTAAAAATCACTGACAAAACACTTGATGAAACGCTCCCCTGGTCATGCGAGTACAGTGTGAAAGAAACTGTCTCAAAGAAATTGGGGAAGTTTGATTATGTCAACATAAGAATTGGTGTACACTGTGAGGTTTTGGAATCACCAAACTGATAAGAAAATGACCCAATCTTGATGAAAAGCACATGCACTGCACACAGAAATGGGTATATGGGACTGCACACCCAATTGGCATATATGTTCGGCCTGAATAATTCAGCCGTTTCTCGTCATATTTTGAATATGAGGGTATTTGAGGAGCAGACCTATTAAGGGGACATATCTACTGTGATATTCCTCCAAACTAACATAAAAGGAATGAGAAATATTTTTCCGCTTTCCCAGAACTCAACCTTCTCTTTAATATCATGTCCCTGTCTATAAATCATCATCTTAAATGTATCCAACAAATTGCTGAGGCAAATAGAAGAATGTGCAAATTAAAATATCACTAAATTATACTAGTTGATAGTCTGTACGTGACCATTTACAAGACAATTGTATCCAACTAATAACAATCCATGTCCAAGACAAGTTTAAGATTCAACATTCACAAAGTCATATCTGGGGGGCGTTTCATGAAAGGACTTGTCAGATATTTTATCCAACAAATTTGCTCTCAGCCAATCAAATGCAAGGATTTCAGTAGCTTATAACAGTTGTCGGATACAATATCCGACAACTTCCTTTCATGAAACGCTCCCCTGGATAACTAGAAGAAAAAAACCCTGATGGACAGATTTAGTAATGACCAATTAAATGTTTTACTACTTGTGCTGAAAGTACTAGCAAAAGTTTTTCTGATGCAGTGATTATCAACATTTAGTACTAGCGTGGAGGAGGTTTACGGTTCACCATGTGTTAGTCCTGATAAGAACTGTTGGGATATTGAAATGAGGGTAGAAAATGATGAGAGAAGGGGAGAAAATGATGAGAGAAGGGGAGAAAATGATGAGAGAAGGGGAGAATATGAGAGAAGGGGAGAATATGAGAAATTGATAGTCAAGAAAGTAACAAGGTGAGAGGAAAGTGAAAGGGGGGGATGTTATCTTTCGTGAGAGGGGGTGAAGTCCTTAGAAGGACTGTAAACCAGAAGAGGAAATGTGACTGAAGAAGAGTAGATGAGGTGATGAGTCTCGGTGGTGGAGAATAGATCTGGTGAGAAGTCTCAGCGATGAAGAGCAGGAGAGATGAGGCATCTCGACGCCTAGTACTAGATCTGATAATCAGGGCCATGTGAAAATTTGAGAGAATATTGCCAGGATGTTCTTTAACTTCTGAGACATTCATTTCTTACTTCTACCTCTTCTAGAAATGCAAAATGAATTATTTTTTTTCTAAACTATTAATCATGCTGTTCTTCGAATATCAACAAACTATTCTTACCTGTGAAACACTGTTGAGCAGTTAGCACACAATGTAGCTATCATGTCAAATGGGAACAGAATCTCATCTGAACTGCAAATCTCACATATAAAACCTTTGCCTTGACAGATCTGCAAGACCAAAAGAAGAATATCAAATACAGTATTTTTTTTTTTTAAAGTACATATTTGAAGTTTTTAATTCTACGAATTATCACTTTAGCACAAACCTGGTTGATAAAAGTTGTTTGAACTGCATTACAATCCAAATTCAAAAATAAGAAGACTTTGTTTGTGATCATAAAACGATAAATTCCAATAACTGTAATGAAAATGTGTGCTTCAGTTTCGTTTTGGTAAGATATATTGTATTTCAAACTTTAAATCATTATTCTATAAATGCTATCTTCCTATTAAAACAGACCACTATTCAGAAAATAATTTGAGCTGAATGCTACAGATAATGAACAAATAAAGAAAGGGAGAAGGCAAAAGGACAGAGGGAGAATAAAATGAAAGGATGCAAGAAAAAAAATATTTAGGCAGAAAGAGAATGTGAGAAAAAGGAGAAAGATAAAGAGAGAAAGAAAGCGCGCACAAGACAGAGAGAGATAGAGAGAAAGAAAGGGGGGAAAGGGAATCAGATGAAAATACATAAATTTAAATAACATGCTTATTTTCCACACAATGAGCAATGATAAAACCTACTACATCGCTTTCCGATAAAGAAATCTGGCTATGTACCTGGCAATCGATCCGTATGTGTACTGCATAGTCTCCATGTATAGTTGCCAGCTCTGATAGCAGGTTGCCCTCTTCTGTATCCATCAGGTCTTGAAGTGAGTACGTGTCACTGTTCTCTACAAAGTGGGGCCTCCCCTGGAGCTGTATAAGCAAAGGGTGAAGTGGAAATTCAATCAAGCTAGTTGAATGCACAGAATGCAAACATTCCACCGTCAGCTCCCGGGTTAAATTGATAATTAATCATATGGACAAGCAAAATTTACAAACTACACACTTAAAGATAAAGTTGAGTCCTGGTCAAGCGAATATATTGTGAAAGAAATTTGATTTAATTGGGAAAGGTTGGTCATGTCTACATAACAACTGGTGTAAACTGTGAGAATTTGGAATCATCAAAATGACGAGAAATTGACCCACTCTCACTGCACACAGAAATGGGTATATGGGACTGTACACGCACATGGCATGAATGTTCGGCCCGAACATTTCAGCTATTTCTCATCATAGTTCGAATATGAGCGCATTAGAAGAGCAATCCTTTTCAGGAGGCTATTTCAATATGATATTCTTCCAAACTGATATAAAAAGAATGAGAAAGCTCACAAAATATATTTTTTACCTTTCCCAGAACTCCACCTTCTCTTTCAATGATATGATTGCTGACAAATCTTTTATTTTCACTGATTATATAGTAAAATCGCTTCTATTTACTCTATAGAGAGCAAATGACTTGTTTCCAACTTAGATCATAAGTTATCATGGGAATGACGCTGGCAGGCTGACACTACATGTATGTTTATTTAATACATTGTTGAGATATTGTGTTAACGTACGGAAGGATTTTCTTCTACTGACTAATATTTATCTTTTGGGGCCATAGCAGCATGCATTTTCAACCACAGTTGCCAGAGTGGGCATAATTATGCTTTCTGGCATAAGATGCCCCTTTGAGCATCTAGCTGTATGCCTAGCAATTTTAAAGAAAAATTTTTGACCTTTTTTTTTCTTTTTGCCCGTTTAGAGAAATATTGGAGTAAAAGACACTCCAAAATGCTGATGAAGCGTTTAAAGGGTCCAACATAATTTGGCATAATTTTTTTCTTTGGTATGTAGCATAATTTAATTTCTGGCGCTTGTCACACTGATTTCACCACCGTGCAGTATTCACAATCTCCTGCAATATCAAAGGCACTATTGCAGGGTCAAAGAGGAAGCAACAACAACAAGATGAATGCGACTGCGTCTCCTATATGCCTCCGCCTAAATTCAGTTGATGGCTCAAACTGTTCTAGAAATATTTGATAACGAGGCTAAAAACCAGTAATTTCATGTAATTTCATGTAAATTGACCTCTGTGACCTCTGAACTTTGACCTACCTACCCCAAAATCTAATCAGTTCCTCTTTCTATGGGGATACATACTGGTACCAAGTTTGAAGTTCTTACCTCAAATAGTTCTTGAGATATCGCGGTAACGGTGCTAAAAACCAGTAATTCCATGTAATTTCATGTAAATTGACCTCCGTGACCTCTGAACTTTGACCTACCTACCCCAAAATCTAATCAGTTCCTCTTTCTATGGGGATACATACTGGTACCAAGTTTGAAGTTCTTACCTCAAATAGTTCTTGAGATATCGCGGTAACGGTGCTAAAAACCAAGAATTTCATGTAAATTGACCTCTGTGACCTCTGACCTTTGACCTACTTACCCCAAAATCTAATCAGTTCATCTTCTATGGGGATACATACTGGTACCAAGTTTGAAGTTCTCACCTCAGATAGTTCTTGAGATATCGCGGTAACTGTGCTAAAAACCAGTAATTCCATGTAATTTCATGTAAATTGACCTCTGTGACCTCTGAACTTTGACCTACCTACCCCAAAATCTAATCAGTTCCTCTTTCTATGGGGATACATACTGGTACCAAGTTTGAAGTTCTCACCTCAAACAGTTCTTGAGATATCGCGGTAACGGTGCTAAAAACCAAGAATTTCATGTAATTTCATGTAAATTGACCTCTGTGACCTCTGACCCCAAAATCTAATCAGTTCATCTTCGTATAGGGAAACATACTAGTACCAAGTTTGAAGTTCTTCCCTCCAACAGATATCGCGGTAACGGTGCTAAAAACCAAGAATTTCATGTAATTTCATGTAAATTGACCTCTGTGACCTCTGACCTTTGACCTACTTACCCCAAAATCTAATCAGTTCATCTTCGTATGGGGATACATACTAGTACCAAGTTTGAGGTTCCTACCTCAAATGATTCTTCAGATATCGCGGTAACGAGAAGTGGGACGGACGGACGGACGGACGGACGGACGGACGGACAACCCGAAAACATAATGCCTCCGGCACCCACCTTCGGTGGGCGGAGGCATAATAAAATCTCTAATCCCTGTCATCAAAGAGCCCCAAAATGTTGAAGGTGTAGCCCATCTATCTCTACCACGTGGACATAGCATTGTATGCATGGCTCTATGCGAGCAGTTGATTTGGCCACACAACCAAAATTAGGAGCCCTACACTCAAACCAGTATGTGGGATACCATCTGCTGTGTACGATTCCAGTGTACTGCTACGCAAAAGATATGTGATTTGATTTTTGATTGTTTGTGCAGTTAATTTGTGAAAAAACATTCACAGTGCTGAATTATTTGATTCTGAAAATGCATAAAATTATATTGAAACAGTATAGCAGCGGTGTAAAAATGCATAAAATCATATTGCAACAGTACAGCGGCGGTGTTATTCTGCGAGCCCTAACATCAAACGTAGAGGGCGTTGCTTTATCCACTGGTAAAGGTCGATGGTGTAGTCTTATAGCAAAAAAAAATTCTCTTTCAAAGTGGGAAACTTGAGAAAACTTACCTGTTTGAGTAGTTTCTGTTCCATGGCTCTCCGGCAAGACAGAAAGTATACCTTCATGATCAGGATCTCCTCTCTCAGTCTCTGTACATTTCAAAACATGAAATTCAACAATGAACTACTACTGTGCCATGGGGTTGTGCTTGTTTTGTGATTTTACCAAAATGTAAATAATGCATTTAAAACGCTTGTACCTTCCTCTTTAACTCTACCTTGCAATACAAAAATTTTGTGAACAAAGAAAGTAGAGATGGTACCAAACATTGCTATTTGAATTGTGATCTTTGCCTACTGCAAAATGAATGAAAAGGAGTTTACTTTTATTCTTTTACATTTTATTTCTCATTTGTTTACTTTTTTTTAATCAATGCGATACTGAGAAAAGGCTTTCACTAAACAGTCTGGTCGCGGCGCGGCGTGGCTCGCTGGGTAGAAATTTTCAAACATGTTTCAGGAATTTTATGTATGGTATCTGTGGTTTTTTAGCAGCAAAAAAAAAAAGAAAAGAAAAAAGGTGTAGTACTATTCTTTTCTTTTTTTATCGTTCTATAATTTTTCTTTCCACCTTTCCTTTCGTTATGTTCTTCTTTGATTATTTTTATTATCTTGTCTTCCCTCTTTCCTCGTGTTACTCTTTATATTCATTCTTTTTATTCTATCTGTTTTTTTTGTTGTTTTTTTTTGCTTTCCACCTTCACTTTCGTGCAGAGCACAAGGTACAGGGTTCGAATCCCACCATGTCACTAATGTCCTTTGGCAAGACACTAATCTGCATTTTCCACTCTCCACCCAGGTGTAAATGGGTACCTGATGTGCCTGAGCACTAGCTATTTTGGCGGCTCGGCTATAACCGGGATATGAGAACTATATCAGTGGCTATTATTATCATTATCATCTTCTCTTCCACCTTCCCTCATGTTTATATTTATCATTTCTCTTTCGATCTCTCTTTTTGTTATTCCTTGCTTTTATCCTTCTATCAATTATCTTTCCGTTCTTCCTCTCGTTATGATATTCTTTGTTTCCTTTTATCATTTTCTTCCGTTAATTTTTATCCTTCTATCATTTCTCTCTCTATCCTTATACCTTTTTATCCTATCATCTCTCTCTATCTTTCATATTATTCTTTTTTTTTAAATAATTTTCTGCTTTCCATCTTTACTTACTTTCCTTAAGCCATTCTTTGTTTTTATACTATCATTTTTTCTTTTCATCTTTCCTTTCATTATGTTATTCTTTTATTCAAATTATCATCTTCTCGTCTATCTTTCCTATGTTTCTCTTAAGATCTTTATCCTTCTATCACTTATGTCTCTATCTTTACGTTATTCTTTGTGTTTATCCACTCATCTTTTCTTTCCAATTTTCCTTTTGTTGTATTCTATGTTTCCTTTCATCATCATTTCTTCCATCTTTCCTACCCTTCTATCCTCTCTCGATCGTTCATGTTTTTCTTTGCATTATTGTTCTTCCCTTGATTTTGTTTTTAGCCTAAAAACGGGAAAATCATACTGAGATGGACACTTTTTCAATTTGTCTCCTTGAAGACACCATACAATTTAATGTTTGAAAATTTCTACCCAGCGAGCCGTGCCGCGCCACGACTCGACTGTTTAGTAAAAGCCCTGAGAAAATATCTTCTACTAAAGGTGCTCTATTCTTGAAAAATGTGTCTCCCCCACACTGGCTCTGCCACTGAATATACATGAGATTAACAAACAGACATCTCTCTCAAATGAAATGTATTCTTTATCCCCTTCAGGACAGGATTTGTTTAAGGGCTAAATTGATCAAATTTTGTTCTTCAAATTAGCAACACTAATATTTCTCTTTTAGTGCTACATGATCCAAATAAGATGTAATGTCTTTGAAAACAAGACACATGGGTAAGGAATTTTGTTGAAAAGTTGACAAAATTGCCAATTTTGATAAAAAAACAATGAGTTTGAACCTCTCAATGTGTAGCCAATTAAAGGATGTTAAAGCGTATGCTCGTTTTTAAAATTCCTGACATCAAACACAATACGGTCATGCAACAAAAATGGACATAGTGTGTACAGAAATTTTGGCTCTTTCTACTCATGCATCTGGTATATTTTATAGAGCTCTGAATCAAAAGTTATTGAGCCAACCCTCAAAATGTGGTCAATTCTCTTGAAAGGGTTAAACAACAAAACCGTAAGTGCAGCACATGTATTTGTTACCATGGACATTAGAACATGGCATCAGTGAAAATCAGAGCTAACCTTGATCTGACTGAGTTCCTCTACGTAGTTGAACAGCAGTGGGTTAAGGTCTTGGATTCTGAGAACTGCCCTGCCACGCATTAACTTGAGAAGCTGTTTAGACTGGCGACACACCTGGCGAGATACCATCACACATTCATGTATACTATGAATTGAGTCACGTTCTGAAATATTCCCTCACAACTTCAAGCAATGACCGCTTCTGTAATGTATGCAAATTTATGCACATATATTCTCTGAGCACCTAGTGACGAGCTATTCCATTAACCTGCCGTTTATAAATGAGCCTCAATGATTTGAATTCAGTTTGCATACATTATTTGTTGCTATGTCCGGCAAGACTCCACAAGCTATCAGGTCTTCAAGAACGACCTTTGTTTGAAAGGTATGTATAAAATTTGCATACATTACGGAAGCGGTCTATTACAAGATCTTTAAATAATTCATGAAATCTAAGAGTACCATTAATTCACCAGTTTATTGGAGCTCTTCCAAAGTTCACATCTTGCTTCTAATTAATGGATGCTTCATCAAAATTTTGTTTTCTTCTTCATATGATTGGAAAAAATAACTTAAATCATTTATCCTTTACAAGCACCTTCATCATTACGAGTACAACTAAATAAACATATCAATTGCCTGATCAATCTTTATCTTGTAAATACCATATTCACAATATCATGACTGAACTGCAATAGTTATGTGTACACTGTACACTGTAAAACTTACTTTTCTTGGTTCGAAGTCCCAGTTATGAATGACCCTTGCGGGGATGACTTCCTGGTCATTCCAGTGGCATATGCTGCAGTAATACAGACCGCTGTAATCACATAGTCTAGGTTCTGACTGGAAATCACCTAGAAACGAATGGACAATGTCATAAAAAAATGTTAGT
Organism: Heliocidaris erythrogramma; assembly: GCA_025617745.1. Taxonomy (NCBI): domain Eukaryota; kingdom Metazoa; phylum Echinodermata; class Echinoidea; order Camarodonta; family Echinometridae; genus Heliocidaris; species Heliocidaris erythrogramma. The sequence goes on along the minus strand of CM046866.1, from coordinate 32,299,822 downwards.
CCTGTTGGTATCAATGTACATTGTATCATTGCACAGTAGTACAGACCACAGTGTGCTGACTACTATAATTGCAAAGTCTGGCTCCAACTGTAACCAATCTGGAAATGAATGGACAATATTATATGAAATGTTGGTATCAATGCATCATTGTACAGTACCCATAAACTGTCACAATCCCGACAGACATGATACGATTGAAGAAATTATTTCATTCATATACATGGAAGAGGAATGGATTTTCATGAATTACTTATAAGCTCTATCAACAAAGCAGGGAAATGGTCATTTTAAGATAAAGTTGAGTTATAGCCATACAATTACAGTGTGAAATCAACCTCTCAAAGCAACTGGGAAAGGTTGATCATGTCTTCATAGGAATTGGTGTATACTGTGAGGTTTTGGAACCATCAAAATGATAAGCAATTAACCCAATCCTGCTGAAAAGCATACACTTGTGGCATGAATGGTAGGCCCGAACATTTCAGCTATATCTCGCCATATTTCAAATATGAGGGCATTTGAAGAGCGATTCCTTTTGAGGCAACTTTTCTGCCATGTGGTGTTCTTCCAAACTGACATAAAAAGACTGAGACAGCTCACAAATTATATATCCCCTTTCCCAGAACTCAGCCTTCTCTTTAACAGTACAGAAATAAAATGGGAAGGGACTGAAAGAGAAAAGGGGAATGAAAGGAGAAGGGAAAGCAGATAAGGAAAATTAACAAATACCAGGGGAGCGTTCCATCAAGCGTTTTGTCAGTGCTTTTTACCGACAACTGTTATAAGCTACTGAAATCCTTGCATCTGATTGGCTGAGAGCAAATTTGTTGGTAAAAATCACTGACAAAACGCTTGATGAAACGCTCCCCTGGTACATCAAAAATGAAGGGAAATTTAGGACCCAGTAGAGGTGGAAGAGAAAGATATGATAAATATATGAACAACATATGACAAGTAGATCCCTCAGCAATACACCTTTTAAGTGATGTTTTTGGAGTATCTTTTGATCAGGAATGAATGCTAGGAATTACATGTTATACAGGAGAAGAAAGAGCAAAAATCACAGAAAATTTCAAGTCTATTTCCAATGCAGTACGCTGTGCCTTTCACAGATAAGAGTGATTTAATTGTAACTAATCACTGAAGTCTACAAATTGGCAACGCAGAGTAAAATATCTAATCACTATTTTTGTTAGCAAATTGGCAAATTTCTGTTAAATTTTGCAAGTTCCAATCACATTGGTTCATTTAATAATAATCATTTTATTTTTGTCAATGTATGCAGGAGTGGAAAATACAAGAATTGTTGCCAATTTGAGGAGGGAAAATGATTAATTCAGACCATAAGAAAACTCTGAACTGCTATGGGTTAAATGAAAAATACAGTTTTATCATATGACAAGTTGATTTAAAGAAAAAAAATAAATGAAGGAAAAGCTGGAGTCTCCCTCGTGAGAAAAGAGAAATGCAAACTCACTGAAAGGGAATCTGCATTCCGCACATCTATAATTCTGAGCCGACAGACCTTTCTCTGGACAGATGTTCAGATCAAAGCACAGTCGTGAAACCTGGAATGAGACAAAAAAAAAAAAGAAGATGATTTGAATTTCACTCTCCATAATAACTCTATCACATAATCTGCTTACACAACTTCTACATACTTCTCAAACCCTTTCAAGACAACTGACCAAATTTTGTGGTTTGGCTCAATAACTTTTGATTCAGAGCTCTAAAAAATATACCAGATGCATGAGTAGAAAGAGCAAATATTTCTGCACACACTGTATCCATTTTTGTTGCATTACCACATTGCGTTTGATTCCAGGAATTAAAAAAAAGAGAATGAGCTTTAAAATCCTTAAATTGGCAACATAATGAGAGGTTCAAAATCATTGTTTTTTGATTGAAATTGGCAATTTTTTAACTTTGACAAAGTTCCCAACCATGTATACTGTTTTCAAGACATCCTATTAGAACCATGTAGCGCTAAAAGAAAAATATTGTTGCCAATTTGAAGAAGAAAATGTGATCAATTTAGATCTTAAATAATTCCTGTACTGAAAGGGTTAACTCTTTATTTGCTATGGATCCAAACCCAGAGACTGCCACATTGTTGGCACATGTACATTGCATGTGTGCCGTAAGTCAACTGTGGCAGTCCAGTGATTGTTCCACTAGTCGACGTAAGCTGTGAAAGAGTTAACTAATACCTTGTCATAAATCAGTAGAAAGTGCTACTACATGTAACTTGCTCTTCAGAAGCTATACCATTAATCCTTACTGCATATTTTTTTTTTCATAAACACCCTTTCACAAGGAACATATGGCAAATAGAACAAGCTTTCATCTGCATATACCAAATGCTCATTTCTAGTTTCTTGGAAAAAATAATACCATAACATACACTACAAACATTCACATTGTTGTACACAGGGGTGGATCTAGGGGGCCCTCCCCAGGCAAAAAAGAAGACACCACAAAAATCCTGATGACCTGTTATTTTTCTTTTTTTTTGTGTTGCTTGTCAGCGAATTTTGGAGTAAAAAGACATGTACACCAAATATGCTGATATTTTTTTTTTGCTTGTCAGAAAATTTTCTGAATATTGGGCCCCCACCCAAAAATCACAAAATCCTGTATCCGGACTGGTTGTACTGTATATGTAGTTTAATATTTAGCAATTTTTGAAGTTTGAAGTTTATTTGTTCCACATTCCACATTTACATCAAAACAATTTTTCAGAAGTGATTTTACAAGCATAATTGTCAATTTCACAACATAGGGGTAAAGAACTCTGATCAATTACAATGTACAGTAAATAGGTAGAAAGTTTGAGAGATATATAAACGACTGGCAAAAGTAAGAAAAAAGGTAAAATGTGGGGAGCCTAAATAAAAAGCATTGCTTGTAAATGATTAGGCTCCCGTATAGAGTAATTAATTCTGATTTGCAGATGTGGTCAAAACAACAATGTGCTAGAACTTTTTTTTTCTTATTTCTCAGTCATATCAGAATTACTTGTTCACATTCTCTGTCCCTGGGTTGAGTATTACAACTAGGCCCAAATACTAAAACGAAAAAATCTTTCATATGAAAATCACATTGCAGACAATAGGTACGTTCACACGTAGAGCGATAGCATCGATGCTATCTAGGTTTCGATACTATTTTGGTGAAGACCAGATAGTTTTAAGACCAAACACTGTCTGAACGCAGATAGTCACGAGATAGAAGCGAGTTTCCAAACTATTCTTGCAGCGAGTTTAGCAGGAGTAAATCTCAAGATCCAGCGACAAAGCATCGACGCTTTGCGGTAGACCACCCACCACGCTTGTGACTATTTGTAATGTGAGCGCAATCGCTGCTTTCTTCACTCGCTGCTATTATAATTCTGTCTGTTTCATTTGGTGCTATAATATAATGCAATGTATGTATTCATGTGATGTACCCTCTTCCCTACTTTTTTTCTATTATCATTCTGTCTGTTTCATCTGGTACTGTAATGTATGCATTCATGTGATGTATATAGGGGTAAGTAGGCTAATGTGTATACTGTGTGGTAAGGAAGGGTTGTTTTTTTTGGGGGGGTTCCTTCTTTTTATCTTCTTTTTTATATACCGGTATGTGACCAGGCACCACAAAACCACCCAAAAGTCGCACTGTGTGATTTTCAGTTAGAGCTCAATCAATGTGTTTTGGTTGGCATGCATGGTCAAATTTTAGTTTTGGGTATTTCCTGAAAGAGTATAATCTAAAAATATGGAGGCACCAAACAATCTAGAAGTGGTATTTTTGACAGTTTTTTATCAGACTTATGTGTGTCTTCTCTGGATTTTGTTGTATTACTTTTCTTTTTCACCGACCCTGAATACTTGTCTCATTTTAATCTCCCATAAATCTCCCGGAGTAAGTTCTTGCATTGATACTTGTGCACTATGATAAACAGGATATGTCTAAGTAGCACGCCAAGTTTTAGGACAATCTGATAATCCCTTCATAGAAATTTTTGTTGAGTTCTAATCCTCCTTTTGTCACCTTAGCACAACACTTTGCAAGTCAGAGTGCTTCAATAGACTGCAAACTTTAAACCCTTTAAGAAGTAACATTATGAGGGACTGTGCATTCTTCTCTTTGTACATTGAGTTATGAACATCCAATGAGTTATATATCATTTTAAAGCTGAGAATCTGCTCTTTCAGAATCAGACCTTAACCCTATTCCAACTGGGCTATTTTACCCCCTGTTTTTACTGGGGGGGGGGGGTCCATCTGACCCCCCCTTCAGATCTCGGCCGCTGATCGCGCGATTGCCGCGAAATTTTGCCTGAACATAGAGCCGGATGTAAGCTACAAGATTATAAAGTTAAATTTAAGAAAATTATTGATTTTCTAGTTTTAATTAATTAATTATGCAAATTTATGCATGAATTTATGTTTTTGCCTGTAACTCCATAAAAAAGGCTGAAAGAACGCTAATTTTTTGTGTCAGTATTCCTCAAGACACATTGAACAATTTCCTTGCAAAAAAAATCCAATCAAAATTAATTTCTTATGTTTTTTATTGTTTTGCTACTTTCTTATGTATTTTATTGTTTTTTCAATCTTTTGTTTTCTATTGTTTTTTTGCCGAAATTTGTTGGGGACAGTTTTTCAAGCTTATTTACATTAGAATAAATTAATTTCAATGATTTAAATTTGAAATAATCTAATTAATATCAATTTAACCCCAAAACAGAATTTGCATTGGATTTGCACACAAAATCACAAATTTGAGCTGTTTTGGGGCCGACGTGCATGTACAAAACATTATGTAATTTCAGAACGGTCTACCCGGACATCGCAAATTTGGTCTCAAAATATGCGGGAGACTTCAAAGAAAAAAGTCATGAAATGGCGCGGCAAAATCTTTGCGCGTTGCAGAATTATCGCGCAAAATGTCGAGGGGGGGGTCAAATTGACCCCCCCCCCCCAGTAGGAATAGGGTTAACTAAAATATGATGTGGTCTTTAGATATTGATTTACATGTGCTTACCAGAGAATATAGTGTGCATGCATGTGTTTTATTTTGGCATAAGACTGGAGTTCAGTCAATTTTGACATGTACAAGGTTTATTTAAAATTAAGTATTATAACACATGAATTTGCTAGTTGATTGTATTATCGATATTACAAATGAATTGTTATTGTGTTATTATGTTGATTTATGAAGACAAATAAAATATTATTCAAAACAAAAGCTTCGCATGATATGACCCCTGTGCACAAACTTCCGTGCGTTTGACCATGCATACCAATAAGCCAGTTCGGGGTTAGCGCATGGTACAAATGACCCCAAATATCCACAGATATTTTAGACATGGAGGGTCCCTTTATGTGCACTTCAGAAAAATAACTCTGGGAGTGATAGAGGTGCCTCATGAATAGCTTTTGTTTCCCCCTTTAAAAAGAATACTTCCACCTGGATATTATGGAATGCACCATTAGTGCATAATTGAATAATGATTACATGACATTCATGAGCACATATCGAATATTAGTGTCAGTGGGTTTTAGAATTTGGTACAGATGACCTTTATCTGCTCATGCTCAGATTGCATCTCCGAAGTGGCTTATTATACTCGGGTCACTCTGTGTGGCGCAGTAATTATTGTTTTGGCAGCGAGTGAGCGATGAATAGTCACGAGTGGGTGATAGAAGCAAGTCGATCATGGCCTGTCTGAACGTACTGGAAATATTTTTGAAACTTACATAGCATCGATGCTATGTACTACGTGTGAACATAACTAATGTAATTTTCATTTCACTATGAACACTTTTTTTATGTATTAACAATGTTACAAATACCAATTATGTGTTAGTTGCTTCATATAGCGAATAAAAATAAATAAAGTGACTAGCTGACATGATGTTGCAAATGATTTGGACATACCTTTGCAATCACACACTTTCTTTTGACTCGATTAAGGCACTTGCCATGACATCCAAAGTTACATTCTGAAAGAAAAAGAAAAAGAGCACTCATTTAACCCATTGCATACTGGAACCGGGTGGTCCCTGTATTAACCCTGTAGGAATGAGAGAATTCAGTAATCAACGGGTTAATGAATGGAACCAGCTTGCAACAAGAGGAAGTACATCATATCTAGTTCAGAGTTTAAAGTTCTGTTAGAAATAGAAGTGCTTTTTACGAGAAATACTTAAAATGATGCTGAACTGTAGAGCGTGCAGTAGATTCTGATGGGCGGTTGAGATTAGCATAATGTAAACAAACTGATGGAGACTTGCCCGGAAACACATTCGCTGAAGACACAATCCATAGTTTGATACCATGTGTTATATGCATGGGGTTGGCATGACTAGCTCTTTCTTTTAAAAAAAATCTTTCTTTACTTACATCTTTTCTTTTTTGAAAAAAACTGTTTGGAAGATTTATTTTATTTGTAATTCTTGAACATTCAATGTAACTTTTATCTGATTCTGTTAATTTTTTTTTGGAACCACTATAAAAGAGAAGGTTGAGTTCTGGGAAAGGTGAAAAACAATTTGTGTGCTTTCCCATTCATTTTATGTCAGTTTGGAAGAACAACATATTAGATATGTCCACTGAAAAGGATTGGTCCTCATATATGCCCTCATATTCGAAATATGACGAGAAGTTGGTGAAGTGTTTGGGCTGAACATTCAGGCCACATGTGTGTGCAGTCCCATATACCCATTTCTGTGTGCAGTGCATGTGCTTTTCAGTGAGATGAGATAAATTTCCTATCATTTCTGATGTTTCCAAAAACCTCATAGTACACACCAATGCTTATGTAGACATGATGAACCTTTCCCAATTGCTTTGAGACACTTTCTTTGACAATGTAATCGCATGACCAGAACTCAACTATATCTTTAAGAGAACTCAAGATTACCTTGAACTCTTTATGATGCATTTCACTTTCAAAAATGAAAGTAATTTTTTAGATTGAAATATGTAAAGTACAGTATAGTACAGTATGTCCTAGAATAAATTACAATCAGCATTTGGGTATCGATTACGAAAGAAAGCTTTGTGCAATAAGAGAGGTCACACTGGATTATTAAATTATACCTATTTCTCTACCAGTCAGTGAAGACCCCATCCAATTTGGTCCAATAGTCACAAAGAAATAGGGATTTATATAAAGCATGTCATAGGTCCCCTTTCTTCCATCTTTTGTCACTTGGATGTTCTTGGCATCCACCTGAAGGGAGTATTTTGCCCACAATATAATGTTTATTTACATATTCAAATTCTCTGCAAAAATCCCTATTTCTTTGTGACTAGTGAACCAAATCGGATAGGTTTTTGCTGAAATACAGATAATTACTTGTAGTATCACAACCCTAAAATATGTTCTGATTAATTCATAATTTTTGAAAGCTATCGATGCTGAAAGTCTGATTGTAATTTTTTTTTTACATACTGTACGGTATAGGACAAGGGTTTCATAGTTTGCATGAAATCTCATAACCTTTCAACTCTTCCTTAGCTTCTAAAAGGGGGGGGGGGGGGGGAAGAGGACAAAAAACAGCCTGGCCTGTACATGACACTTTGAGAACAGCTAATAATTAACTCTTTCGAGACAATTGACCACATTTTGTGGGGTTGGCTCAATAACTTTTGATTCAGAGGTCTAAAAATATGCCAGATGCATGAGGAGAAAGAGCAAAAATTTCTGCACATACTACATGTATGTCTATTTTTGTTACATGACCATACTGCATTCGATGCCAGGAGTTTTAAAAACAAGAATGAGCTTTAAAATCCTTAAATTGGCAACACATTGAGAGGTTAAAATCATTATTGAGAATAAAAATTTGCAATTTTTTAACTTTTCGACAAAATTCCTGACCATATATGAAGATTGTTTTCAAAGACATTAAACCTTATTAGAACCATGTGACACTAAAAGAAAAATATTGTTGCCAATTTGAAGAACAAAATGTGATCAACTTAGCCCTGAAATAATTCCTGTCCTGAAAGGGTTAAAAGAACTCACCACTACACTTGTACCACTTCTGAAGGAGAGCCCAGATGACGGAGAGACAAACCTCACAGTGATCATTCAGACTCTTTCCTTTCATCCGATTGAAACGATGACCAAGAACAGCCTTCACTTCAGACTGCTCCTCTTCCTCATCCCCTTCCTGGGAAGAAATCATCAAGCAAGTAAATACCAGTTTCCGTTTATTTCGTATTTCACATTTTATAATATCTTCACAAAATAAATGGTACCAACAAACATGAATTCCATTGTGAGACTAGATCATACCGAATTGTTTGCATTCAGTATTAATTGAAAAGACTGAGCTAAAAGAAGAGTGAAATATGGAGGATCTTAAGGTGAAAGCGAAGCTTGTTAGTTATAGGCTCCAAAGGGTAATAAAATGTGTACTAGTCATTCAAAATACATGTAGTTGGAACGAGCAAGGCATGATTACAACAAATATTGTGTATATAGATAAAATGTAAATAGCCTTTTATAGAATTTGCATTCGAAGAAGGGGCATTGGATTTTAGCATCATTTTCATTACCACAATAATATAACAATTCACAATATTAGAATTAATTGGCACTACCTGTTGACCATGAGTGCTCTACTTTTAGACGTTCTACCGATAAAGTGAAATTTCTCATGGGGCATTCACACTATTTTTCATTAGCTATTTTGAGCTTTTAGGGATTTGCTCTCCATAACTATATAGTTTTTCACATGTAAGTATACATCAAGTCCATAGAGATTTCTTTTCAAGAGAAAAGGTCACAATTTGAAAGAAAATGAGCTTGTGCTTCTCAATGTTCATTAACGCTGAGCTACACAAGGCAGAAATAGAAGTAAAATTACTAAATTGCTATTTTCCTAATAACATTTTAATACAGGATTTCATGAACGACAGTGAGTTTGAGAAAAAATCATACAGGTGGAAGCATTTGTGTGGCCTGATCTAAAAAAAACCTGAGGATATATTGAATGATCTACAAAAAACCTTCAGACAGATTGAATAATCTAAATTGCCCGAACATTATATTATTTTGTAAAAGAGTGCTGTTATGACAAACTCAAAATGATTTTGAGACCACAACCAATGTTTGTGACAATGTTTGTGACCAATACCGTGAAGAATGAAATTAGGAGGGTACTTACTTTGAGCTGGAGTAGTTTGAGTCTGAGTTGTACTAGTTTGGCGACCATCTTGCGTCTGTTCTCCGAGTGTTCTTGCGATGTGGTGACTGCTTCCTTACAGTTCTCTATTGCCATCTCCAGCTCCTCAATGCGAGAGAAACCAAATATACCCTGGGAAAAAAAAGAGAGAAATTAATAACATCATGTCAGAATGAAAGGGTCATATCTAATAATCTTCTTGCCATGTAGTATTTTAATTTTAGTCCAACTGGTCCAGTGTTATATTAGACCATGACTAAACACTCACACACACAAAAGAAATACACATTAAATAACGAAATAAATACGCTGCAGTAGGAAAAGTAGACATTGAAACTAAAATGTTATTTGTACCTCTGTTGGCGTAAGACAGTAAACATCAGGCCCACAACATTTATAACTAGTGAACATAGAACAATCGATTTTGATTCTTTCCTATCATGAACATATGGCTATTTCTGTGATTCTTATTATTTCTGTTCATGTATAGAGACCCAAGGTTTCAATTTCACCATCTGATGCCAAATATCAAAACTGGCAGCCGACTTTGAAGTTGGCAGTGATCCATAGAGTGCAATGAACTATATTGGATTTGTTTATTTCTATACAGAAAAAAAAGAAAGAAAAAAAAGAAAGAAAAAAAATCTGATTTATTTCATTTAAATCACGATTTCTATTGAAATCGATTTATTTGATTTTCTTTATAGTTGGCCCTAACAGTTAGCCCTAAATGCCGCTCCTATAGAAAAAAAACAGATCCGTATGGTAGATCTAACATAAGACATATTTGGAGTAGAAGCACTTGGACAAATTTCTTAGCCAATTTGAAAAACAAAACAATGATTTTTTAATAGTGATTTGATTTGGCGCATCAACAAAATCAACAACAAAATTACTTTTTTTTGTTCCGAGTATACTTTGTTTTGATTTAAATAGACAATTAAAAAAAAAAACAACCTTGATTTAAATCAAGTTGCTTTATATCGTGCCAACCCTGCAAGGTACGAAAATTCTTAAGTTTGTGTTCAGATTTTTTTAAAGGAAAAAGTGGATAGCCGATGTCTTTTTTTGTGTGGGAAATAACATCCCTTTTTCATGTTAAATTCACTTTATACATGTATGTTAACTCATGTAGGGGCTGTACACAAATTTATAATGAAGGTAAATTCTACAAGTTTAATCATTCTCCTGTTGTGAGCCTTTACGTACACGTAATCTACACATTGTTTGATTGATTACTTTAACTTGAGCTATCTTTTCCCATTACTGTCATTCGTGAGCCTTTCGTACACACATGACACATCCATTGTAAGCTGCATATATCTAACTTGATATACAACATACATGTAAATGCAGGTTTGTTTACAAGTGTGTGTAGCATACCTGCAGTGTAAGGCTGGTCATACATGTACATTACTTTTGTCGAAATTGAAAGTAAATTAATGTCTATTAATGCCTATTAATGCCTATTAATGCAGGATGGAAAACAAAGTATTCAAAATGTACTGCATTAGCTGTTTCTTTTTTCTCTCCTCTTGAATATTCTTACTTTCCTGTAAACCTGCTTGTACTTTCTAATAGACCGCTTTGGTAATGTATGCAAATTTTATGCATACCTTTCAAACAAAGGTTGTTCATGACAACATGAAAGCTTGCCGGACTCTTGCCGGGTATAGCAACAAATAATGTACGCAAACTGGATTCCAAACATTGAGGCTCATTTATAAAAAGCATGTTCATGGAATAGCTTGTCACTAGGTGCTCAGAGAATATATGCGCATAAATTTGTATACATTACAGAAGCGGTCTGATTATCTGATGTTAAAGATAAAGAACTTTGAGTTCTTGTCATGTGATTACATCATGAAAGAAACTGTCTCAAAGCAATAGACCGCTTCTGTAATGTATACAAATTGTCAAGAACAACCTTTGTTTGAAAGGTATGTATAAAATTTGCATACATTACCGAAGCGGTCTATTGGGAGAGGTTGATCCAGTCTACATACATGTAAGAATTGGTGTATACATTACGTATGTCCTAATCAGTATTTGGGTATGGATTATGCAATATGCAATATGAAAAGTCATTCTGGATTATGAAACTACTGTATAACTATTTCTCTACCAGTCAGTGAAGAACAATCCAATTTGGTCCAGTAGTCACGATGAAATAGGGATTTTTGTATTTAGCATTTCATGGGTCCCTTCCTTCCATCTTCTACCACTTGGATTGTCATGGCATCCACATGAAAGGAAATCTTTTGTTCACAAGAGACATGTTTACGAACATATTCAAATTCTTTGCATACCATATTACCAAAGAACTGTAAATAATATCACCCTAAATCTAGACAAGTTGTTTTATTATACATGTACATGTACAGCTTCATAATTTTGTTCAATCATTCATTTTCAATTACAAATGACCAACATCATACCTGCCAACATTTTTATTTTGAGGAAAGCTTCCTATTTTTCACCTTCAAACTAATACGAGGAGCACTCGAAATTTATGCCTCCGCCATTGCATTCATGTTGATTTGTTTTAGATTTTGATTGAACCAGAATAAAAAGCCTATAATTGCATGTTAATTGACCTCTTTGACATTTGACCTTACACCTTATAACCCAAAAGTCTAATCACTTTATCTCCTCCTAGACATGAATACAAATAGTTGAGACATGGTGATAACAAAAGGTAAAAAAACTTCAGTTGATGGCTCAAAGCTGTTCTTGAAATATTGTGATAAGCAGAGTAAATAGCCTCTAATTACATGTTAATTGAATTCTTTGACATTGACCTTACACCTTATAACCCAAAAGTCTGATCACTTTATCTCCTATAGTCATGAATACAAAATAGTTGAGATACATGTAACAAAGGTTAAAAAACATTGATTTCACATACACCTGTATAATGACCACTATGACCTGTCACCTTTGACCTACGTGAATAAAAATCTAATCAGTTTGTCTCATTATGGTGTTACATACATGTACTAGCACTATGTTTGAAGTTCATACCTCATATGTGCTTCTTGAGTTATTGCTAGAACGAGGCTGGTAGAGCACTTGTAACACTCCAAACAGAATGGTCCAAATTCACAAAAAAGGTTTATTTTTGATAAACCATGGTCTAAACCATGGTTTAAACCTCCACCGTGGACTAAATAAGCATATATATAAGCACATTACTGTCCACCCATTGGATATCAACATGCACGTGTACGCTTATGGAGGTTTAAACCTTTGACCCATGTACCCCAAAATCTAATCAGATCGTCTTCCTATGGTGATACATACTAGCACCAAGTTTGAAGTTCATACCTCATGTGGTTCTTGAGTTATCGCTAGAATGAGGCTAACACCTGAAATTTCAAAAATTGGCCTCTGTGACCTTGACCTTTGACCTACGTACCCCAAAATCCAATCAGATCGTCTTCCTATGGTGATACATACTAGCACCAAGTTTGAAGTTCATACCTCATGTGGTTCTTGAGTTATTGCTAGAACAAGAAAGCAGGACGGACGGACGGACAGACAACCCGAAAACATAATGCCTCCGGCACCACCTTCGATGGGCGGAGGCATAAAAATATATACAAATTAATTTTTACCTTTCCCAGACCTTACTCAACCTTCTCTTAATAATAGGAGCATTACATGATCATGCACTTGAATACATAACCGTGTACTAAAACACAATACATGTATATCAGAAACTGAAAATAATTATAAATAACAACATTATACAAAATTATAAAAATAAATGTAAAATAAAATGAAGAAGCAAAACCAAAGATGGAAACAAACACACCTTTACTATTAGTCTGGAACCATAAATATACCTATTAACGTAGGCTATTTCAGATTTTTACTGTAACTGTGTACATTGTATAAATACATACATGTACATATATTGCTACACCTATCAGTGACATTTAAAATCAGTAGCAATTATCAAATTACCTTCTAATTTCAGTACAAAAGGTTTTGTGTACATACAGATATGATATCCATTATATCCTGCCTAATGCATAATTTGAGCTCTGAGATTTCCTCATAGATTAAAGCATGACTATCAATACAATGTATGTCACTGAATATAAATGACTGAATATAAATGAAACTGCAATATTAAATGACTAACTGTGTGTTAATGGGGATCTTGAGTTTTGGTGATGAAGATATATTTCATGAGAGACTGGATTAAAGGGAAAGGTTGAGTTCTGGGAAAGGTGAAAAATAATTTGTGTGACTGAGCTTTGATATTCCTTGTATGTCAGTTTGAAAGAACATCATAGTACTTAGAAATGTCCCCTGAGTATTATTTCTCTTCAAATGCCCTTATATCCAAAATATAACGAAAAATAGCTGAAGTGCTCCATGCTACATCTGTGTGCAGTCCCATATACCCATTTATACGTGTGGTGCATGTGCTTTTGATCGAGTTTGGGTTGATTTCTTATATCATTTTGATGAATCCAAAACTTCGCAGTATGCACCAAATCCTTATTTAGACATGATCAACCGTTCCCCTGATTTCTTCCAGTTTCTTTCACAATGTAATCGCATGACCAGAACTGTAACTTTAAATTGAATCTGAATTGTTTATCATGCTGTGGATGTGTTATTGAACCAGCTAATAATAAACAAACTAATTACAACTGGAAAATTACATGAAATCAAAATACTCACCTTTAAATTGCAAATAGAGAGTGCTAATTTTAGACATGGGTCAGGACTAGTATAATGATGATTTCCTTATCTTCATTTGCTCCTTACTCTCCTATAATACATTCACTACCAAATCATTTTTCAGATATTATGCATTTGTATTCTTAAAGGGAAGGTTGAGTTCTGGGAAAGGTAACAAATAATTTGTGAGCTTTCTCCTTCTTTTAATGTTAGTACATGTATGGAAGATTATCACAGTAGAAGTGTCCTCTGAAAACGATAGCTCTTCAAAGAAACAGCTGAATTGTTCGGGCCGAACATTTGTGTGTAGTCCCATATACACATTTCCGTGTGCAGTGCATGTGACTCTAAGCAGGATTGAGTAAATTTCTTATCATTTTCGTGATTCCAAAACCTAGCAGCATACACCAATTCTTAATTGCTATAATCAACCTTTCCCAATTGCTTTGAGAGAGTTTCTTTCACAATGCAATCTCATGACCAGAACTCAACATTATCTTTAAAACATCTTTAAACATCAATTGATTGTAAGTTTCATTTCTATGTTGACTTCTAAATTCTCTCATTTAATACAGGGTACACCAGGGGAGCGTTTCATTAAGCGTTTTGTCAGTGATTTTTACTGTGAAATTTGCTCTCAGCCAATCAGATGCAAAGATTTCAGTAGCTTTTAACAGTTGTTGGGAAAAAATCACTGACAAAACGCTTGATGATACGCTCCCTAGTTTCCCATAGGCAATGACTTAATACGTCATTTTTAGTTTTTTACCCAGGGTAGCCTCATCAGTATCAATATTATTCTCCCTGAGGCCCTGCAATCAAAACATTACCCCGGCTTTAGCCCGGCTACCATCATAACTGATAAGGCGATCAAGCATTCAAAGAATTTCTTCCTACTGGGTACCCATTTACTTCACCTGAGTGGAGCGTAGCAAATGTAGAGTAATGTCTTGCCAAAAAACGTTGGTGTAGTGGCAGGGATTTGAACCCTGAACCTTGTGCTTCAAAGTCCGGAGTCTTATCCACTAGAACACAACAACTCCATTTACTTGATTCCATTAGAATTTCTTTTCCATCATATATAGAACTCACAAGAATAACTTCAAAACCAAAAGAATAAATCAAAAGATTACCTCAGGTTGGGAGAAGTGATTTTCAGTGATCCCCACTCCCAGATCCTCATTTGTGATTTCTGCTAGGTCTTGGTCTTCTGAAGGGAGGCTGATGTCCAAGTCCGTGTCAAACGAGTACGAATGGCGGTGCCTATCATCAAAGCTATGATTCGTTGAACCTACAGGAGTAATGGCATTTTGATAATAATAACAATAACATTGACAGTACTATCAAAGCTTTGATTTGTTATGGCAAGTAATAGCATACTGATGATAAGAACCATAACGTTGATAGTATTATAAAAGCTTTGATTTGTTTAACCTACAAGAGTAATGGCATATTGATGATAATAACAATAACGTTGATAAAGTCTTCTTGTAAAGCACTCATATCCACTATACATGGTGCTCAAAGCGCTCCAACATTACTTTGTCTTAATTAAGCGAGGCTACCAATTTTGGTGATTACAGCATTCATAGGAATCATTTCTACTTGGTAACCCTCAACTACACATGGGTGAACAGTGGCAAATGTAGATTAATACCTTGCCAAAGGCTTAAACTCATGACTAACATGATGTTTATAATTATGATTTTTTTTTAAATGAAAGTGTGGCTTAATTGTTTGAGCCACAGGAACTCAGCTTACCAAATTTATCATATTTGCAATACCAATCAGAATTATTTTTTTTATATAATGCAATAAAGTGCAAGACAGTATGATCACCTAAATTAGCTTGTTCTTTGTGGTAATTATTAATGTCACCAACTGACCAATGTAAAGCAATAATCAAGAAGACTTCTACAAATGTCTTTGATTCATTTTACATCTAAGAAAAACTCCACAAATCCATGCCATGTATTGTCTGTACATACAATTGCCTTTTTCCCCAAGAATAGAACCAATGATTTTTCACCTTTAATGTAACTCTTCCACAAGAAAATAGGCCAAATCATGATGTTATTCAACAAAAGGTTGCCAATTATAGGGGATGAATTATTGTGCATTTTAAGTGCTGCAATGATTACACAACCCTAGATTGTTATTTACTAATGAAAATTTATTTCAATTAGTGACAATCTCTATTGTGATGATAGCGGAAGATTTTTTAAAAGTGATTGTTGTATGACAACTCACCTCTTAAACTAAATGTTTTCATGCAAAATATAAAGAGGAGACAAAGAAAGAAAGAAGGAAGGGAGAGTGAGAAGAGGAGGGTGGGTGAAGGGAGAGAGAGAGAGAGAGAGAGAGAAAGAGAGAGATTAAACTTATGCTTCTTACCAACAGTATGGTGGTCATTACGAATGTGTTTATCATCCTCATCATCACAAGGCACATCTGAAAATGGATTCTGAGATTCACCATAGCTCCCTGTTTGTTTAGGTACCACTTCAAAGCCATCCACTTCAGGAAAGGGAGATTCTGGGAGCAGATTTTCTGTCATTGTCTTCTTGGAAGTACGAATATGATAATCTGCAGTATTTCCCTGCTCTGTTCGAAATGGCGAGTTCAAATCACTCCCCCTTTGTGCTTTTGGTTTATCTGAGTTCCTGTGCGAACTGGATACTTTTGACTGGATCAAGTTGCCTGAAGTTTTGTGATTCACTTTTCCATTTGTAATAATGTCTCTACAAACACCGCCCTCTTTAGTCCTTTCCCTGTAGCCCTTCTCCTTTCTGTCCGTGGTGCCTTTCATTTGAGCACTGTTCTCTTCCTTGCCATGTACAGCAGGTTTCTGGGGGTGGGACGTCCTGGAATCTGGTGTGTCTTCTTCCTCAGAGTCCGTCCACTCCTCAGTGCCAACAGAGCCACCCGAGAACTTGATGACCGCTGCAGAGCTGATGAATGTGTTCACCATGGGCTCCTCAGTGGAGGTTGATGCACTCATCTTGAACCGATCCAAGGCTCACTGAGTTTTTTCACCATGCCCACTACTAGGTAGATTGGTAGGTTACACATGTACATGTGTGTGTATATATATGTATCTGCTGGAACAACATACAAAGTTCTAATGATAATAATAGGCAATCTCCAGAAGTAAAGGAGGCCTAGGAAGCCTCCTTTAATTTGATCATTACTTGTATTACCACTTATTGGCCCGAATTCATTGAAAGAGGTTTATTTTAAACCATGGTTTAAACCTCCATAAGCGTACACGTGCATGTTAATATCCAATGGGTGGACAGTAATGTGCTTATATATATGCTTATTTAGTCCACGGTGGAGGTTTAAACCATGGTTTAGACCATGGTTTATCAGAAATAAACCTTTTTTGTGAATTTGGACCATTCTGTTTGGAGTGTTACAAGTGCTCTACCAGTACCACTAAACCATCAAGTCTTCTGACTTCAGAGCCATTATGCATCGCCCAAATGACTGCAGAAGGCATGAATATCCAAGAGAATGAGAAACTTGGTGAGGCACATTTCTGTAGGGACTTACAACTTCACATTGGATAGTTTTAGTAGTAAAATAGGTCAACATTGAAATGACACAAAGAATGAAAGTGCTTATCTCCAAATGGTATGATCATGATCTTATGGCACGGTCAATTCCAAGGATAGGCACCCATTAAAGAAAAAACAAAACAAAACAAGACAAAACAAAATATATGAAACAAAACAAATTCATACAAGATTGTAAGCCTGAGTCGAATCAATTGGTTAGCCGGTGTCCGATCGAAGACATCAAATCCCGATTTCGTTTTGGCAAAACCGGTGCATCGATTTGTAGTCCGCCAGATTTTTGACTAGCCACCATGAAAAAAGCAAATAAAAAAAGAAACTCCGTAACATACAGCATATACTAGCAGAGAACGTGAAGGTGACTTCAAACTGTTGGCTAACTTTCGCTAATTCGCTCGCGGAGGACGTCGCACTTTACCTGTGCTTTCTCTATGGAAAAATCGTTTTGTCATTACGAACTAAAGTTTACGATAATATTCTTGCACTCTGCATTGTCAATTTGACAATTGTATAATGATACGGGCATGAGTGTCAGTGTTCCAACTTCGCAATAAATATATCACACTCTCATCAAATTGGCAATTACTTCTTGGAAATGATCTGAAGCTGAATCATGAGTATTTCGTATTGTTTTTTTTTTTTGCATCGAACACTCGTGTTCCATTCAGCTCTCCAAAGACAAGTAAGATTATTAATTCTTTGAATTTGAATCATTGTCGGATGTGTCGACAATGAGCATCGCTTCGTGCGACACTAGAGTGATATTTTGGCTAGCCATACGGACTAGAAACTTAAGATTTTGGCTGGTCCGCCGTGATTTTTACCAGCCATTGGCTAGCGGGCTATCGTTAATGTCGAGCAGCGAGATCCCCATACATTTGCCCGCTATGCCAGCGGACCGGTCACCGGTGCATGGTGCATGCACTGCATGCAACGGTGTGAAACTCTGTTTTCACCGCCCATCATTTATCGATGAACCGGTATTCGACCGGATCAAAGCCGTCGAATCCCGGATTATGAAATATTCGATATGACTCCGGCTTACAAGATTGTATCATTTCTCACATACTGTGACCCATGCAAACCACCCTCTGAGTTTGCTAAAGGGGTTACCTTCCAGGATCAACTAAGATTGTAAAAATTGAATGACTTAAAAAGAAAAAAAACCCACAAAAATCGGCAGGTGTGATCAGGTTTTTTTTGACCTGGCATGTGTAACTTGTATATATGGGACTACACAAATCTTACCTTGCATGGGTAGTCCCATATCTATATACAAGTTACATGTGCATGGTAAACAAAACCTGGAGTGGTATTCTGAGCATCATTTTATCTCCAAAATTTTTTATTTTATCTTTTTGTATTCCGAGACCACATTTTATCTCGGATTTTATCTGATATTTTATCTCAATCTCCTGCGTGCCTATCCATGTTGTACGCATGATAGGCCTACGCACAGCTTTAAATGCTTACGCCAATCATATTTGTGGGAAAGATAAAATAAAACTTTTTTAGGGTAGGGGCTATTTTATCTCTAGGGTACACGGTGAGTGCGATATATTTGGACAAATATAATGCTAGTCGTGCGATCAAAATAAACAAAATGTTACTGAGTACTGACTAATTTCTCAAGCAACATTCTCATATGATTATTGAATTCTATTACAAGATTTTTGCCAACTGGTTTGCATCTTGAATCTCTAGCTAATGTTATGCTATTTTTCTACTCAAAGAATGTTAGCAACATAACTGAAAGGAATCGAGCGGCAAGTTGACCTAAAGGGGCTAAAGAGATGAATTTTCAGAAATAATGGCCTGTGACCAATAGTCTCTTCCCAAAATGAGAACGGAAGATGCCGATAACATGTTACACAGATTATGAGAACGGAATAACAATACGCTAGAACCTATTCTCAGGATACAAAATTCTTCTTTTTTTCTCTCTCTCTCTCTCGTTCGCTCGCTTTGCTCGCTCATACAATCAAGAAACTAGGCCTAGATTGTTTCTTGCAGCAAGCACCTCTTACGTCCTGCAGCAACAAGAAGCCCGAATATCATAATATTCGGGCAGTGAGGTATCCAACTATTCTCGAATTCCCCCCACCCCCACTCCCCCCCAAAAATGGTATAATTTACCACAGACTAAAATTTTCCACAAGGTAGTAGTATGGGTGAAGTCGGTGAACATTCAAAAAAGTATAAAAGCTGACATCATAGCTGGTAGGAAAATATCACCTGACAACCCTCAAAAAAAAAAAAAAAATGGAAACGCCCCCCCCCCAAGAAGGTGGTAGGGCCTAATTGAAACAATTTAATTTTTATCGGTCAGAATCTTTTGTTGTCAGAATCTTATCTTTTGTTACTTTTAATGAAAATTCATCTATAAAGTGTGCACCCCATAAGATTTCTTTGTTTAAAAATTAACACTTGTGTTAGAAGGGGACGCCCTTTCCTCAGCTTGCTCCACTAGAAAAAAAAATGCTTCAGGCATGATGGGCCTCGGGGGTGGGGGGGGGCTGAGCTGCATGGGTGTACCACCCCCGCCCCACGGTGATGATGATGCTCTGATAAAAATACTTTTAACATGTTGAAAATGTATAAAACAAAACTTTAAAATAAGTTCCCCATTTTTTTTCGGGGGGGGGGGGGGGTGGGCCTACAGACCTAGTGCATCGGTTTGTTACAATACACATCGAAGAAGATAAGGCATTACCCTTTTCCTTTTATGAGATAAAACTATTAAAAACTTATTGTATCGACTTATTTTACCTTTTTAACGTTATTGTCGGTCTATCGGACCTTCTAACTATTGGACCCCTACTGAACCTTCGGACTATCGGACCCTTTTGCCGATTCGGTCTATAGAACCTTCTGTCTATCGGACCTTCGGACTATCGGACCCTCCCTCGATTCGGTCTATAGAACCGTCTGTCTATTGGACCCTCTCGTACATTCGGTCTATCGAACCTTCTATCTACTGGGTGTCGGTCCCGCTAACTATCGGACCTTCTAGCTATAGGGCTGTAACCATTTCAAGACAGCATTAAAAAAAAAGAAAATTATACAGATAATTAACAAAATTTGGGACTTACTCTGGTTTGAACTCAAGCTTCGCACTATAATTTGCTGCTTTACTACACAACCTATATGCTTCCGACTACTTCCAGGTCATGTGATTATAACCATGGGGGGGGGGGGGGAGGTTGACATAATTTCACACATGTATGTGCCGCTGTGACGTCCCCCATTTTCAACCTTCTCGGGCCTCCCATGATATGCGATTTTCACTAACGGCACCTCGATTGGCTTCCGACTTGCTCCCTAGATATAAGAAAACAATGCGCACAGCCCACTGTCCGGGAACGGTCGCTCCCTAGCCTCCCAGGCCAGCGCAGCGGGGGAGCTGGGCGGCCTAGTGCCCCCTAGTGCTAGCGGCGGCTCAGCGGGATCAATCTGCAATGCGACATTGAGTCCTTTGAAAGGTTGGGTGCCTCTTAAATCCAAGCTTGTATGTCAAAATTATACCATGAAATATGATATAACTTCATTTGAGGCTAGTTTAGGTAGTTACAATACGGTAGGCTACTTTCCGAATAACTGTTGTCTTCTTTACGATGAGGATGATATAAAAAAGGCCTATATCCTGGCTCCTGTACTGTACTAAAAACTTTCGTAGGCCGGTGTATAGTTTACAATACGAATGCGCGTCAGTATGTTTTTACGTATGTTCAAATTCTCGCTCGCGAGAGACGAGAGGGAGGATTACAATTTTGAGTGAAAAAAAAAGTGACATTTGATCGACTCTATACATTTCTGAGGAAGAGCTGATCTGCTAGGTATGTTGAAATGTGTGCGCTCTCGCGGCGGTAAAATCTCCCGAGCGGGTGTTCGGGCGATTTTTCGTATGGCTGTGGGGACTCCCCGTAAATACTGCCTTTGCATGGGCTGATAGCATTTTGTCATGTGACGTTATTTTCAAGCTGTAGCTGAATGGACAAGCTTTCATTCAATACCCAACATGTATGCAATTTTTCATCGTTGCGATCAGTTTTCCCCAGAGAGCTCGATTGTCAGTGCCTTTTTCTCATATATCCTGGATAATAATGGCAATTCAAGGTATACTACTTGTTTTCTGTAGATGTTTTCTTGATGTGGGTGAATTTTTATGAAAATTCTATAATCTGAAATGTGTTTTTTATTGGCGAATTTGAGGGATGTCATTGCAAAGTCGGATGTCATTGCAAAGTTGACACGGCGAGGCGATGGCTTCCAGTCGGGAGATGCTCTGTGCGATCCGGGCGTGCGATTGCATGTGTGCATTTTATATTGTAGTCTACAATGTTAGTTGAAAATGAGAGTGAGTCATCTGAACGATCTGCATAAACTGATAAAACAGAATTTCTAATAATGCAGAGGAGATTAATAATCATATTTTTTAGAATAGAAACATAATTTTGAAGTAAATAATTAACATCTCTGAATTATAGTTCATGTGATTCTAAATTTTACTGTTTTCATCAGAAATTTATTGAATTTTATTGCTTAAAAGTTAAATTACTAATCATGATGTGGATTTAATTCAGGAAGAAATTCAAATCCTTGAATTTTTCCAAGCCTTGCAAAAATGTAAATTTGCTTTGACAAAATAGATGATAATTTAAAGTTTTGAACTGAAAACCTGCACACAAGAAATTGGAATAGTTTTCTCATAATTATGTATTAATTAGTGTAATTATCTTTTTTAAAAGAATATTAACACCTATTTTCGGTCAATATTTTTTATTTGAGGATTACTGGGCATATTAGCTATAATAGCCAGGATCTTGTTGTATACTTAGTTAATTAATACCATAATTAGTTATTTTTTCGTCAATAAGTTAACTAAATACTGCAAATTTGTGTAAGAACTGAAAGTTGAAAATTGTAATTGTGGATAAAAAATATTGACCGAAAATAGGTGTTAATATTCTTTTAAAAAAGAGGCTATTATAGCTAATATGCCCAATAATCCTCAAATTGGCAAGAATCCTACCTAGGAATAAAAAAACAGCAGAACGGAGGTATAGATGTATGGAGCGGAGGTATATAGAGCAGCAAGATCAAATTCGCTGTCAATTGCTCGTGGTCTAGTGGTAAAGGCATCTGGTCAGACTGTCAGAGTATATACACTGCACTCGCGTTTAAGGCCCCGGGTTCGAATCCCGCTCTTTCTTGCTGATAATTTTTTTTCAGTTATGAATCGATAACCATAGCGTTTATTCCGTTATAAACCAAGAAACTTGACTAATTATTCACTTGTTCAGGCAGATTTAATGGCGGCTGGACATAATAATGACTTTGGCCAAGATCCTTTACCAGATGATAGAACATGTAGAACCAAGGTCCTTGTCTGTTCTATTTACACAAATATCCTGCATTTGACTTGGATGACATGATAATTTCAGTAAACTCTTCATTTTTACATACGCAAACACACATGCAGTCACAAAATAATTAATCACCTAATTAATTAATGGTTATCCTTTGTTTTTTTTATGAGACAGTTGCACATAATGTTCATACTGTTATTGTCTGAAATTGCTGAAAGTTTCATCTTGTTCGCTTAAATTTTAAGAAAGTTATGAAAGTTTTTGACTTAAAATTTTGTGTTTGAATGGATGGTCTGAGATCACAACTTTTGACTTTTTTTCTATAAAAACAATAGAATTTAGAAAACAAATGAAATTAATTGCGCTGATTTTTCGACCTAAAAATGACCGTAACTTCGTTAATTTTGCAGCTACAGAGCTAAATGAGGTATCAAATTGAAGCTTTCATTAAGCTCTATTGATCATGTCTATTATTTGATGGAATCAATTAAATGCTTGAAGAACTAAGAAAGTTACTAAGAATTAAGATATCTCAAATTTTTGTACCTAGATCTGTGGACATGGTCATGGTTAGCCAGGATTGGCTTCGTGAATGTAAAAAAAAAAAAAATGGCTATACGCCTTCTACATCACGAAGCCAGGCGTTCTTACCCAGCAATCTAACTGCGCACGGGTTAGCAGGACTGGAAAATGCCCTGAAATATCACTTTTCTGATAACTCTCGCGACCGATAGCTCCTTCACCACAGCGTATCGTCCTAGGAAAACGTTTAGAATTAGAATGTCTTTTTGATCGTACGTATTTTTACAAAAAAATCCAAAAAAAATCGTAAGAAATTTCCGAAAACTCACCAGTGTTTGTGTGTATCCATTGTCATGCCTTATCTGCATGACAAGAGGAGGCATGGATACGTACGATCAAAAAGACATTTTAATTCTAAACGTTTTCCTAGGACGATACGCTGTGGTGAAGGAGTTATCGGTCGCGAGAGTTATCAGAAAAGTGATATTTCAGGGCATTTTCCAGTCCTGCTAACCCGTGCGCAGTTAGATTGCTGGGTAAGAACGCCTGGCTTCGTGATGTAGAAGGCGTATAGCCATTTTTTTTTTTTTACATTCACGAAGCCAATCCTGGCTAGTCATGGTGGAAGGTCTAGCCTATTTCAAGTTCAAGTTCAAGTTTATTTTGTCTTTCAGAAAACACATGTAACAAAGCATAGAGTGTAATCATAACAGTACTGTACATGCGCATTGAGTCGCCACCCGACGGCCTTGAACTTCCTATACTGCTAAAATAAACTTTATACTTGCCAAAATCTTGATTTAATATAAAAACATCAATGTATCCCGTAAAAAATCTCGAATGCATGATTCATGAAAATGCTCCATTTCAAAGAGAATGACGTCACTATATACGTACTTCCGGGATGGCGACACAATAGGTGGCTGCTGTTGAGTCGCGCCCATCGATCTCTACCTGTAGTTACAAATCCAATACTGCGCGCATGCGCACACCACACAGGCACGTCATACACGTGTGCCAGATCTACGCAGACTCGCCACCTTCTTGTAGAGAGTTCTACGTTAAAGCGCCACCCCCTTCTATTTTTTTAGATCACACCACCCCCTCTTTTAAAATGGTACCAGCTTGATCAGTATATTTTAATCTTCATCTCGATAGCAAATTTAGTCAACTTCCGTCATCATATTGGGCTACAACTATTGTTGAGTAGGGAAGTCTCGTCTTTGTCGCCCGAGCTCCATCCACCGGCTATTGCAAGAGTGTGTGTGCTAGTTAAACTTTGATCGCGCCCAACTCTTATTCATGCGCCGGATCTTACAAGAGACTTCCAACGGCGGAAGAATATATTTTGACCTATTCAATGTAGCCACAACAAAGTCTGAAGCGATGCAGATAATTTTTAGAGGACGAGTTCGGACCATAAGTGACAGGTGAGTGGCGAGTTAACAACGGTGGCGAGTCAATGCGCATGGACGTACAAGAATTTTCTTAGGCCTAACTAACTAGGCCTAGGCCCTAGGCCTACATAAATTAAGTACATGTAAGTGGCATCGCATATATGATACTTATATTTCAAAAATATGTCCCTACGATACAACTATTCATTGTCATTTTCCCATGTAAATTGTGAGACCCACAGACATGACAGAATAGTAAAAGTTAGTGGTTTCGGGCTACGCCTGCAAATGGCATGAATGGCCTGTCACATGCAAACCAGGCAGGGAGTCAAAAGAGCGACGACATCGACGCGACACTGCCACTGCCGCACTGGCGACACTCCGACGGCGACTGTTCATCTTGTTGTTGTTACAATGCAAGCTTAAAATCAAAGCAAATCTGACATAACGAAACTCATAATACTCTGAAAACAAAAGACTGTTAAAATAACGTGAAACATATTTACTTAGTTATGCGCTGGCCTCTGTAAATGACAAATATTTAAATAGATCTCACCGCGGTATCGCAGATGTCGAAGGCGATTATTGTTGTGCTCTGGCAAAATCATCGCAAAAATTATGCGACAAGTGCAGTCAGGGTCCAGATAGCCCGACCAACAGACAACTCGACCCTAAAAAACCCGACCACCTACCCTGGACAGCTCGACCCGGTCGAGTTATCCAGGGTAGGGTTTGTTTGTTTGTTTGTTTGTGTTTTAAGGCGCTTCTCATCCAGTCAGAATATTTGCGCCTATATTCATTCGGGGTTGGTCAGTTCTGGGGTGCCTTGCCGGACGCTATAATGGTCGGGCTAGCCAGGGTAGGGCACAGAAATTAGGAGTTCTGTGGGGTAGGGCCGCATATTTTTTTTCCTGGCAGGACCATTTATGTAGGGCTCTCGTCAAGAGGCCTCTTTTGAAGACTTTGAGAGAGACTGCAACTTTAAGACTTGTATTTTCCCAAAGTTTCACTCTATTTTTATTTCAGCAAAAGAAAATTTTGTCAATGATCCTGACGAGACTCGAACTCAAGTCACCTACATGACAGGAGCATCGTTTATCCAAATGCGGCACACAAGCAACTGCAAGTCAGGTTCGCTCGTTTTATTATATACCTACCATTTGTTTTTCACGAATATTCATGCCGACTAGTCTTGACGGAATAAACCATATTGTCACTTCAATTTGGCTAGTGTCCCTGTAGGCCTATTAAAGAGTTGCGACACGGACGTCTCACTTTTCTGGAAACAAAATGGCGTTCGAATTTTTTCTATTGAGAACACCCAGGTGCTCATCGGAATTGAATAGAAATGTTACGTAATAGTGGGAAAAAATGGCGTTCAAATCCCCAGTTGTCGCAACTCTTTAATACAGGGACACTCAGTATTTGGCGCTCAAATATTGCCCTCTCTCGTCGGTGGCGCAAGTCCTGTCAAAAACACGAGATACACAGCTCGCTCTGCTCTGCTCTGCACTAGCTCCACGATAGCGTTTATTTCTATATAAGTTTTGGCGGGAATTTCGAACCAGCCGCACCCCTCTTAGCTCGACGGCAGCTGAGTCAATCCCGAGCCGTATCCAGCCCTTTGGACTATACCAGTTTCCACCGAAGCAAATTTGTTGTTGGAGTCTGACTTCGAACCATTTGGCGTATGCCCGTATCAAGTCGTCACTGTAGTCGAGGCAAAGGTCTAGGTTACCCAGAGTGACGATCCTGTGGTGATTTATGCACTCATTTTCATCCCTCCATCCACGTAAGATTAACAATTTATAGTAACACATCCTTAACAGGTAAGACTTTTCATTGATCTCACTAATTTTAATTATGCGCTATTGAAAGCTTAATATGATGTCTTCTGTCTCTATATATCTTCGGGAGAAGAGAATTATATTACGGCCGTTACGGAGAAATTTAGAGATGTACTATAGGGGAGGTTATATCTTCTGACTGTACTACCGTCCCCGAAGACAGTGATGACATTGCTGATTGTTCATGGAAAACAGTACATAAGAGATCGGTGAAATCGAAAAAGAGGCCAAGAAATAGAAGCAATAGTGATGGGATGTTGCATGAAAAGAGTAACAAAATACCCAAATTTTCCCTTTCGACTCCGACTCATTCAAGTAAGAAAGTAGTTATTGTAGAATTGGAAAATAAAAATGTGTGCAGAGCCAACCCGGTAAAGGTTGTAAAACAAATTCATGATCTTGTTGGAAGAGTAGAAGGTATAGTGAAAGAAAGAAACCTGTTGATTGTGAGATGCGAGAATGAGAGCCAAGTGCCAAAACTGTTGGAATTGACACAATTGGCGGGCATTAATGTGAAAGTTACACGATACAACGGGAGCCAGGTGACTAGGAGTTATTCACAAAATTGATACGCAAATTAGTAACCAAGAAATAGAGGAAGTTTTGGAAGAACAGAATGTAGTGAACGCCAAAAGATTTCTGAAAAAAAATCAAAGGAGAAATGGTAGCAACCCCCTCCGTACTCCTTACTTTCAAGGGTAAGAACCTACCCGAGACTGTAAATTTTCTGTATGAGGTAAAAGAAGTAGATATCTATATCCCCCCAGTGCCGCGATGTCATAAATGTCAGTTATTCGGACATAATCAAGGCTAATTGCAAAGGCAATTTGCGGTGTGTTAGATGCGGGGGAGAACATGAGTTTGGAGATTGCCCCAATAAGGACAACCCCAAATGCCTCAGGTGTAGTAAAAATCACTCTGCAGCGTATCAAGGATGTAAATATTACGTCGAAGCAAAGTTGATTCAAAAAATAAAGTTGGAAGGAAATCTTACTTATGCCCAAGCGGCCAGGGCCCATCGCGCACAGATAAACGCCGAAACTGACATGGCGGATAGGATAATCAGACGGATATAATCAGATAATCAAAAGAAAGGAGGAAAGAGACAGGGAAAAGCAGGACACTCCTATTAGTGAAACTGTAAACTTAAGTCCAGTGAATGTGACATCTATTGACTTGATTATGTTTATTCTGTCTGTGATACGACAGTTGCCTAAGTCTATAGTAATGATGATAATTTCTTGGAAGTGGTAATTAAAGCAGGTAAAGAATTTTTGAAAGCAGACGTTACCATGGAAATGGTAAAAAGTCGCCTCAAATGACAAAGTCCATATCAGACCTACAAATTGTACAATGGAACGCACAAGGCTTGACGGCTCATGGCGCAAACTTTTTATCTTCCCTCATTGACAACAATTTGTTAGGTATTCGCCTGGATATAATGTGCATTCAAGAAACTTGGTTCAATGACTTTAATGTTTTAGCTATATACCCAATTACGTTTGTGTTCGTAAAAATAGGCCGGACGGCAGAAGAGGCGGTCTGGTGATGTATTTTAAAAATGACATCACTTTCCAGTTGATGCCATGGAAACACACAGGGACGCTGAATACCAGAGAGTTGATATTTTTTGTAAAAAAGGAGTTGTCTCAATTTTCAACTATTATAATCCTTGTAAAAAGATTGAATTGATATAGATCTAAATAGTATGATAAGAAATGTGCCAGGGAAGATTATAATTCTGGGCGACTTTAATAGTCACAATCCTCTATATGGGGGAGCAATAAATTAGATACAAACGGTAGAACTGTAGAGTCCTTTATGGAAAATAATGATTTGGTTTTATTAAATGATGGGTCCCCTACAAGGTTAGACCCTTATTACGGTACATACTCAAATTTGGATTTGTCTTTAGTATCGAAAGAATTAGCCTGTTATACAGATTGGAAGGTGCTATCCAACAACTTTGGCAATGATCATAACCTGATTTGCATAAATTTTAGACAAGTGTACAATAGATCAAAAGATATAGGATGCAAACGTGGGATATAGATGGTCTTTTAGAAAGGTTAATTGGGAAGATTATAGATGAGAAATTAAAAAGGCATTGAAAAAAGAAGAATATGGAAATCCTGATGTAGATTTGAATATTCAAGGTCGATACAATATGATTGTTAAGGTGATCAAGGAAGCGTCAAACAGGTGCATTCGACGAGTGCAGATTGGGAGAGAAAACAGAAGGAAAGTACATCCCTGGTGGAACAATGCTTGCCAAAATGCTGTTCAAGAGAGAAATCGTTTTAAAAACAGATTAAGGAGGTATTATGATTTAAATGACGTTAAGAAATACTTAGAAAAGAAAGCTGTTGCTCAGAAGGTGATCAGGAGAGCACAATAATGATTACTGGTTAGAGTACTGTCGTATGAACGAATAGATTTACAGACATTGGGAAAGTCTGGGAACAGGTTAAAGGAATGCGGGACAGCACAATGAACAAGCACATTTTTCACAATCTAATTGTAGATGAAACATTTTGAAAGAATCTGAAGAGAAAGCGAATGCAATGGCAACCTATTTTAAGTCGGTTGATGAATCACTTTCTGTAATTGAAAATGAAAACGAAAATACCTCGTACAATTATTCTTCAAATGATGAAACAAATGATGATTGTATCAACGATGACTTTAATATGAGTGAAATGAGGAATGTGTTAAAGGAGATGAAAACTCCTCACCAGGTAAGGATGATATTCATTTGATTATGATTACAAATTTGCCGAACAGGGCACTCGTGTATTTATTAAATTTGTATAATGACATTTGGAAAACTTCAAATTTTCCACACAAGTGGTATGAGGTTATTCAGATTCCAATTTTGAAATCCGGAAAAGATTCTACTCAAGTGACCTTTTATAGGCCGATATCGTTGATAATTATCAACTCTTTTTAAAGTTATGGAAAAAATGATTAAAAATCGCCTCACGTGGTATTTAGACAAAAACGGACTATTAAATCCACTTCAGTCTGGCTTCCGCAGATATATATATATAGGAATGTTAAAGATCACTTAGTGAGATTGGAGACTGATGTACATGTATCTTTGAAAATGAAAAAAACAAACTGTAGTGGTTTTTCTAGATTTAGAAAAGGCATACGATGGGTTATGGAAAACTGGTCTTCTTATAGAAAGATGTCTGTCTTAGGCATTGGTGAAAAATGTTACTTTTTATCAAAGCATTTCTATTGAAGAGGATTTCTAATGTGAGGATAAATAACTGTATGTCTCGCCATTACACGTTAGAAAACGGTATCCCGCAGGGTAGCTCATTAAGTCCTTTATTATTTACTTTAATGTTGAATGACCTGAAGATAAAAATAAGTGAAGTTAAATTATCTTGCTATGCTGATGACATCGCAATTTGGTATTCAAATAACAATTTGGAGCTGGCTCGCAGGAAATTACAAGAGGCCCTGCATGAGCTTGAGATATGGTGTTGGGAGTGGAAATTAAATGTTTCTCCTACTAAATCCGCGGTTCTAGTCTTTACCAACAAACAAAAGAGAGATATTCTTTTAAAAATAAAAGGACGTAGTCTGCCAGTATACGAGCAGTATAAGTTCCTTGGTATGTGGTTTGACTCTAAACTAACTTGGTCTGTCCATATAGAGTCTATCATTGATAAATGTAAGAAAAGATTAAACTTGCTACGTTGTATCTCTGGCACCCCTTGGGGAAGTAAGTATGAGTTTTTGATGATGATTTATAAAGGACTTATCCGTTTTGGACTATGGAAGTGAAATGTATGATTCTGCTTGTATATCACTGAAGAAAAAACTTGACTCTATCCAATACAGAGCCTTAAAAATTATTACAGGTACAATACACAATGTGTATCGAGGGCCGGAGAAGGACCTCTTAAACGGCGATCTTTCAGAGACGAAATGGTAGTGGAGGGCCAAACAAACTTATTACCCAAAATCCCTGAATGGCGTTTAACACGACCTCATGTGTCCCTCGAACACCAGGGTAAAATACAGAAAAGGGAAATGCTTCAAGTTGAAATGAAATCGATTATTCTAGAAAGTATTGGAAATTCATGGAATGGATATTTACATGTTTATACAGATGGATCCAAACTGGAAGATGGGAGAACAGGAGCCGCATTTTATGTGCCTCATTACGACTTGGTGCAAAATTTTAGATTATCCTGTGTCTGCATTATAATATATGCAGAGTTGCCAACTGTTCCGGAATATGTATGAGGTGGATTTCAAGGCTTTCATGACAAGTGAATAGCGGAGAGCATGGTTATTGTTGTCATGTTTTCTCTCACAAGCATTCAACCGTTGCGTAATTCACATTTTAATTTTGACCTCATGCATATTCCGGAACGGTTGGCATCTCTGATATATGAGAGCAGAACTAGTAGCCATACTAATGGCACTAGAGTGGATTAATACATTTATGGAAGCCTCATCGGTGGTAATATTTAGTGACTCTTTGTCAGCTTTACAAATGATCGATTCATACTTTATTAGATGTGCTATTGTGAATGAAATTTTATACATAATTAATATTTTGAAGTTGAAGGATGTTTGTGTTGCCTTTCAATGGGTTCCATCACACTGCGTTATTAACGGCAACGAGATCGTATAGATCGGGCCGCCAAAAAAGGAGCCACGAAAAAGTGTATAGACATGCACACGAGAGGTGAACTAGCAGCCTCTCGTTTGATCCATTATAACAAATTATGGCAAAGAGAATGGGACAATGCCGAGCACGGTAGATTTCTATATGCCTTACATAGCGACGTTACTAAGCCCATACACAGACATGGCTTGTCTCGCAGAGAAGAATGCTTGAAGTTGATACAACAACTAAGAGTAGGTAAATGCAGGTTAAATTATTACCTTTTTCAAATTAACCAGCATGATACTGGTCTCTGTGAAGTGTGTCAAGAATTTGAGACGATTGAACATTTTGTTTTATATTGTTCAAAATACGATAAAGAGAGACGTCTCTTAAAAGAAGGGATTAATACAATTGAAAAATCCTAATCTAAAAGAATTATTGATGTCTAACACAATTTTCACTCATGAATTATTGGGTTATATATAATTATGATACCAATCGTTTTAGATAGCCCGTCATTAAGCTATCATAGACATTGTTATATATACGATGTTGAAGAAATTGGGTAAAGAGCAAAAAAAAAAAAAAAAAAAAATGTATGTATGTATGTGTATGTATATGTATATATTTATATGTATATGTATGTGTATAATTGTGTATAGATATGTACGAATAATTACGAATAATCACGATCGACAGCTATCTAACTTTGGAGATGGGATATTAACATTTTACCATACTAATGATGACCATTAACAACACCATTTTCACCACAAAAAAGTCGCTCGTGGGCTCTCCGAAGCCTACGCCAAACCTACTATTAAATAATTATGACTGGCGCAAATAATCTGAGGAGATTGAAGAGCGCCATCATAATGAAGAACCAACCAACCAACCCCAAAAAATATATAGCGGTTGGGCCGGCCAGCTGTCCGTGGAACCTTTCAGTTCATTGGATCGTTAACCTCGTCTGTTCGTCCTCTCGTCATTATGTCAAGCGCTCTCGATTGACCACTAACTTTACATGATTCAGGGGCGTATCCAGGATTTCCCAATAGGGGGGGGGGCGCCAGGCATTATTGATCGCCGTCCTGGGGGAGGGGTCTAAGGGGAGGGGTGCCCCCTCCCCTTTGGAAAATGTTTGCTTCTGAAGGGCTGAGATGCAAAATAATCCTATATGTGACCAATTTTGAAGCCTATTTAATGAACAATTTTTTTTTTTTGCTAGTTTTTTTTTTTTTTACGACGGCCAATAGGGGGGGGGGGGGGGCGCCTGTTGCGCCACCCCCTGGATACGCCACTGCATGATTGTAGACCCAAATAGTAGGCCCTAGAAAAAGAATAAAAACAGAAGACCTTCTATTCAAAATGCGTTGCTTTTCGTTTTGATGAAATTTGTTGCGATACCATAGGCCTATCTATAGTATTATGTCCCTAAATGTTGCATGGCTTTATCAACCGAAACAAAACACATGCAAACAAACAAGAAACACATGTACTTTTCTCTTTAAAAGATGTCTAAATATATGTACAGGCCAAAAAGTTTGTACCAGAAATAAGTTTAGGCCTATTTTTTATTTCAAACAGAACCCGTCTTATTTGGTCTCTGCGCCTGCCCCCCCCCCCCCCCCCCACTAAAGAGCCGGTACTAACTTGAGGGAAAGCACACTGATGCAGGGAAAAGTACTCGGGAAAGACAAAGCAAGTTTTAGGCTCAAAACGGGCATTGATTGATCAAATAACTCTTAAGCCTAGTATACCTAGTTCACGATGGCAATTGCTTAGGCCTATAAAGTTTCTTTTTAAAAAATTCCATTAATTTAAGACTGAAGGTTCAATAAAAAAAACCAAAGTTGCTAAATGTCTGGCCTGCTCCCATAGGAACCTTTGATACGATACCTTACAGATGAACAATTTCTTAGCATAAATTACGAAGCTCTAAGGCTCTAGCTTAGTTCATTAAAAAAAATAATCTGACATGCTTTTGCAAACCTCCAACTGGGACTGGCTTCATTATAAGCGTTCTTCTTATTATTTTTGTTTAGTTCCTGCATGAATCATAGGGAGGGGGCGCTCAGGGAGTATAGGGCCCCCGGGATGGGGCCTATAGATCTGACAGTGCGTGTATGCCGAGGATAGGACATGATTGCTCTTATTATTTTTTTTGTTGTATAGTTCCTGGGTATTAGTATGAAAATAAATAAGAATCATAGGGACTCAGGGAGTAGGGCCTAACAGTGCGTGCATGCCGAGGATAGGACATAATTACTCGAGAACACAAGCTGCATTGGGACGAGTTGAAGTAAATCCGAGTTGTACAAGGGACGAATTAATCTATAAGGTACAAAGACGGATTGAAGTTGACCAACTAGCACACTACGGAAAATTTACCCGGCCGTACGTGGTCGTGTAATAAATGTCGCATTGCCAATCGTAGTATAATCTTTAAAAACTAAAAAAAAAATGCTGTTATTCTATCTACATCAGTTTAAAACAGTTTTTAATTATGCGTCTGAATGAATATAATATAAAATCAATGATAAAGTTGTTCGTATCAAATAATACGATGACCGATAAATTAAGTGCTCTATTTTTTTCCATTATGCAAAATTGCAAATTTAATTAAAGAATTGAACGAGGATCAACAGGAGTGTGTGGATCACAAGTCCTTCAATTCTCCCCTAAAATCTCCGATTTACACCGAAGGAACTGTCAAAATGGTGGCCCCATGGAGACAAGTTGGAATGAGGTAAGAGAGTTAAATTATTGTGAAGTCAAAATATTGTTTAATAATAACAATTAACATTTAACATTGCTATAGTATTGACGGTCCTCTGATTCCTGTGTCAGACTGTGTCTGTGACTGTGTATTTTGTTCATTGTGCAGTAAACTCCAGGGAGCTCCAAGTCCAACGCTGCACGTTGGAGCTCCTTGGACACTGCTGGAGTTATTGTGCAGTGTGATGTGACTGTGTGGATGCAAAACCATAGACCAAAACAAAAGTTAAAAGCTTTAGCCTTCAGTCTCTCTGTATCGTCGGTTGTTCCGCTGAGACTACGTCTTACTCCACTTAACTATAGTCTATACACAGCGCTGTCCATTCAAAAGCGTTGCAAACCGCGACTACAATACAAACATGACAAACAGACAAAATAGGGACATGCTTTTTGATTAAAATTTAAATTCCATCCTTTCTTGAAGTAATTATAGTACCAAATCAAGCTTAAACTATTACTTTATTGTGCTCCCTAACTTAAATTTAATTAACTAACTTACAACTTACCAAAAAACGATGATTTATTGCGTCATCTGCCATGTCTGCCCACAGTAGCTGTACTATCATGACTATCACCTCTGCCGTTTGCGAGACGAGATGGTACAGCTACTGTGGGCAGACATGGCAGACGACGCAATAAATCATCGTTTTTTGGTAAGTTGTAAGTTAACTAAATTTAAGTTAGGGAGCGCAATAAAGTAAATTGTTTAAGCTTGATTTGGTACTAAAATTACTTCAAGAAAGGATGTAATTTAATCAAAAAGCATGTAGTCGCGGTTCACAACGCTTTTGAATGGCCAGCTTGTAGTTAACTCCACTAAACCTGTCTATGGGGAAGGTTGAGAAATGTCAGAAATATTAAAGATTTCCCCATAACAGACGGTTATTTCTGTCTAGCAAAACCAATGGCAATGCAATGCCAACCTAGCTGTACGAGCTCCTTGGCTTATCAATCTGGTACTTGCCTACGGCATGTACGGAGCTGTACCACGGGATCTTATTATGGCCCGTGTTGGAAAGTGTCAACACAAAAATACTATGCCTCATAATCATCCATTCCCACGCACGGTGAACCTTGCAAACCACCCTCGGTATTTGCTGTGGTGGTTCTGGTCATTTTCAATTCTAAAGTTATCAATCTAGACAAAATCTCAAAACTTATCTACAAAAATTCGGCAGCGGGGATAGGATTCAGCTTCCCTTCCGCATGTTGCTGTAAGAATTGAGGCGAGTTGGCTCAGTCGGTAAAGCGTCTGCCTGTCAAACAGTAACTATTTTTTTGTGTTTATTATTGCGATATACTGTACATGCAGAGAACTGTCAAACAGTAACTATTTTTTTGTGTTTATTATTGCGATATACATGCAGAGAACAAGTAAAAATATTGAAAAATTTCTTATTTTGATGACTTTATTCACAAACCTCCAAACGTTGTCTTTCATGTCATTCATGTTGGCCATGCAGTGTAGTTACTGTTTCACTGAAAGTGATCTGCATTGAGATGCATAATTTTGACACATTTACATCGAAATCGGAAACATTTACCTGGTATAGCATAGCAATTTGCTATGCATTTTGGGTATGATTGCTACACAAATTAACAGATGTGTAGCAATTTGCTACATTAAAGTGTGGTGAATTTTAAACAAAATATTTGTCTGCTTTAATACTGGAATTGCTATTCAAATTTCAGTACACCTGTAGGTAAATTTTCCCTACATGTAAATTACTTGTTTATAAAAGTTAAAACTTGCCATTGGTTTTCTATTTTTTATTCCAGTTACATCCAGTACTCCTCCATTGCTGCAAGGCTTGTGAGGAGAGCATTGAGACCAGAGCTGAGGACAGAGGCTCTCAAGATCGAGGATTCTGGAGCTAAATACACAAAATGGGAAGGCGGTAAACCAGTCGGAAGTAAGTCGATGAACGTGTACTACCCAGGGCTTGCCCTTAACTTTTTTTTAAGGTGGCCAGCAGGGCCACCTGAGCCACTCATAGCTACATTCCTATACTTCGTGTGTATAATGTAGGCAGTCATACACCTCATCTTTTTAAAACACCACTGCACAAAAGTCACCAATATTCACTCAAAATCGGCATTTAATTTTCAAAAACCGACCCCAAAATATCCAAGAAATACAATAAATTCAACTCACCAATGTTGGAAAAGATATTTTCAAAAATCAAATCCGTAATTTACTGTTGATTCTCGCGAAACGAGCTATCGGAGTCATTGTGTACATTTCCTGTTCGCCGCGGGCGCTGACATCTCCCCAAAAGAGTTTTGTCCTCAAAAATTCGGTCCCTATGGCGTACACGGAAAAGTTACGATTTTCTGTGTGCGCGATCGTAAAGATCAATGTGCGCTTGCGATCCCAAGTTTCTTCGTGGACAAAAATTGTATTGGCCGATTTTAGTCTAAGACATCGGCATTTTGTAAACACACGCGATCGCGAAACAAATCGGCGCGGATTTCTCCGGTTTTGGACAAGATTTTGACTTTGGATTTTGCTGAAAATATCAAAAGTTCTTCCTAACGGCCATTTGAGGTAGGAGTGAGATTTTTAAGGGTTGAATTTGAAAGCAAGTATTTAAAATATTTATCTTATTTTTTCCCCCATACCTTTAGTACATGCGACAGAAAATACCAACTATTTTACAGAAATGTACCCGGGAGTGCCACCTGAGCATGAAATCCAGGTGGCCAAATGGATTTTCAGGTGGCCCGGATGCATTGCTGCATTTTATTCAATTGAAAAATAATGTATCCTACGGCTACGCGAAACGAGTTAATAAAACAATTTTGTTATGTAATGTGTTTTGGAATCAGTTCATATGGTTTTAGAGTGCGGAGATCGGCAGAGGCAAAAATGAACACATGTTACAAGTTCATAATCAAGTTCAAAACAACTTCCAAATATATTTTAAATCAAGTAATTAATGCTGTGATATATCATATTGTCCTCTTGGCTTTCAGATTTGTAGTTGTTTGATGAAAATCATAACGATTTTGGCTAGAAATGGAGTCAAACTCGCAAATGTTTCATCGCTGAATCTGGTGCAAGATCGTCGCCGCCCCGCCGCCGCTGGGCTACATTTACTTGCGCACAAATGAATACAGCACGCGCAGACCGGCCCCTATTCTCCGGGTTTGCCTAAAGTTTTATAACTAAACTATTTTTTTACTTTATAATGGTTACTTACTTTAATTTGCATCAAGAAAAATCATATCATATTCACTTAGATAATTGACAATTGCGTAACGAAGTAGCTAGTAGCGGTAGCGGGTATAAGCAAGCCAAGATGTATTCGCACATGCGAATGTTGTTTTGATACACACAGGACCATGCAAAATAATTGTTTGTATCTTGTTGCAATCCGCAGTAAACGATGAGAGTTCGACCAGGCGATTTACAGATGAGAATTATCATTAATTTCATAATTTGGAAAATAATGGCTTGATATAAGAATGGAATGTCATATAAATAAAAGGACAGTTCCGGAAAAGATCCAAATAGCCACTCCCAGTGCTCTCTTTGTGAATTATTTTAAATATATACAGTGCAGGTAATTAAATTTATTCTCAAGTGTCAAAAATGTATTATCGATACAAAAGACTTAGTACTAGTATATCCCCGTGGAGTAGGCCCCTACATGAAAATCGTATCTCGGATCTTCTACGTAATTAAGTAAATTATAGAATATTGCTTTTTTATCTGGTCTATTATATTTGACAGTATTTCATGGAGAAAATGGACGTCACGTTAAACAACATTTTTTTTTATTGCCCTATCGGCGAGCACTGGACGACCAACCTATTTGTCAGCAATAGTCTGTATATCACAGACGCTTTAAAATGTTTTAGACTTTGAGTCAATCTGTTATGAGATCATGATTTGATCAATGATGCATTCTTGTTATAGATAAGAGACAGAATAAAGATGGATAAAAAGAGAAGAAAGAGAGGACGAGAATCGTGCAAAGACTGAAACCAGTGAAAGTGCAAACTATCATGACCGTTTCAGATTCACAATAATACATATTTATTTTTCTTTATCAACCAACGCCGGCCTGCGCTTTAGCCTGGTCTAGGCTAGCGTTAGTTATTTCTTAGCATTATTCAGGCCATCAGCGTCAAGTCAAATCAACTACACCCATTCAAGATTTTAGTCTTGGTTTGAAAATGGGAGTCTTGCAGTGGCGGCACCAGGATTTTTAAAGTGGGGGGGGGGCAAATGGGGGGCAAAAGAAAATGTTGGTGGGCAAGGGCGGACAAAAATATTTTCCACCCTTTTATTTTCTTTCACTCCGAAAATTATTGGGGGGGGGGGCAACTGGGGGGGCAAAGCTTCTGCCCCCCCCCCCCTTGGTGCCGCCACTGGAGTCTTGTGTTGTTTTATAAACACTCGCAGTGCCCGGGTGATTGTTAAATCATTGTTACTATTGTACTATCCTATATATTCTCATACATGTATTATTTTATTGTTCATATGTATCTGATGTTTTCTGAAGAAAGATAAATAAACTTGAAACTTGAAACTTGATTCACATGGTTTCATTTTGAGAAATTGTTAACGCCACCAACAGCTCCGCTGCCTCTGTAAAAGACTAACAGGGTGTTCAGACGCTAAAAATCTATACCAAAACGGTATAGCTATACTAGAACGGTATAGCTATACGATGAAATTTTGCGTCTGAACGCTGACTAACGAAACGACGTATAGCGAAACGAGGGTCAGAGCAACGTTTCGAACTAGAACTCGATAAAGAATCACTGTTCCGTGTCCGTCTGAACGTATGGCGACCATAGAACGGTATAACTGGGCGGGGCTTAACGGGAGCGCGCGTGAAAGGTGACCTTTTACCTCTCTTCCGCGGATACCTCGTGATCATAACAACACGCGCAGTGAGAAACTGCGCATCTATACCACCTTTTTCACGACGGTCGCAATATGCGTCTGATATACGATGATTCTTTATACGTCGTTTCTTTATCGAGTTTCGGTATAAACTGAATAGCGTCTGAACAGGGGGTAAGATAAGGCGGCAAAAAAATCACATTATGCGCAAGGACAACGACGCACATGGTCTTGAGCTTAGTGCTAGTTTGAATTCCAATCGTTTACAATAAATCTATTATTTAAAAAAACCTGATTGCAACTGTATTTCACAACTAGAACAGACTGATTGGGCATTCCAGTAAAGTGCTCACCGTAGCTGGAGACTCCATGCGGACATGCGATCGGGAGCAGCTGGAGAATGCGTTCTATAGGTGGACTTTATTAAAATAGTTATGGATCATTATGCACTTGACTGGAATACAGACTAACGCTTATAATATGTGGTGGTTGAGTCATATAGAATCGCGCGCTATAGGTAATCGGTATAGGCGTAGTGCAGTGGATCGACTATACAGTTGTACGCACACATAATTCAATGCATGTTTCATTGTGCTAGCGCTATGACTCGTACTAGTATACTTGATGTAGATCTAGTAGTAGTTAAGATTTTTTATACATGCGTGATATGTTCGTGTTTCATCGGCAGACTTATTACAGAGTTATAAAAGTAAACAATTTCAAGTACATAAAAGATACACACAGACGTACTACATGTATTTTCACAACATTCAAAACACATTACACTTTACAGTTGCTTATTTTTTAGGTGGCCAGCCGGGCCACCTATCCGGCAGTTTCGGGTGGCCCGACGCCGTTTCAGGTGGCCATTGGCACCGGGCCAGCCGCTAAGGTCGAGCTCTGCTACCGGTGTATCTAATCTACCTTTGAATGAGTTTGAGCAGGATTTGGTGATTAAAATTTAGTGCTGATCAATGTTTTATGTTATTGATTTGATTTAAATAGCTGTTCAAATCATTATTTTGTTTTTTGTTACTAGAAATAGTTGCGAACCTTCATATGGGTAATTCCATAAATAAGGGAGCCAATTTGTGACAGTTTTGGTGTCCCTTTTACATATGAAACCCACATGTTTGTGTGGCTCTGAGGAAAGACTCAAATAGTGCAGTATGATTGTGAGGTGATTCTTAAGCATAACAATGCAACATTATGCTGGGAGATCACTTTACAATCTCACTCCACTACTGGTGTTTTCATTATGAGCCATGAAAACATGTGGGTTTCATATGTAAAAGGGACACCCAAAATGTCACAAATTGGCTCCCTTATTTATGGAATTACCCATATGTACACTGCAGGAACACCTACATGTAGAATTAGCAAATAAATACTTGCTTTTAGGGGGTAGCAAATTGAGTAAAATTATTCACTTGTGATACATTTGATATGAAGTTTCCTTTCATTAGTTTGCTATGCAATTTTTAGCAATAATAACAAAATGCAAGATTTTGTAATTTACAGGCCGTACACAAACATCCATAATTATAACAAGGAATTACTGTATAATCTTGTGAAGAAAAAAGAAGAAAAAGAAACCCTCTACAATGTTGGTACTATGTATTTATCAAGTAGATTTTATCAGTGATTATATTTATTTTCTTTCTGGTTTCAGGGGTGATCGTACACATATTACTCCAGCAATATTCCGCAAGGATAGGGTTAGGGCTTTTGCTTGTGAATATGATATAGGTCATTTTTTAGGGTTAGGGTTATGTAAAGTTAGGAATTTGATTACTGTAAAGAGTGGAAATTTTCATGCGATATGCCGATTAATTTTTTGCAGTCGGCCAAGTAAGGGGAATTCACATGTTTTTAATTTGTTTTTATTTTCGCGCAAATTTCATGCCACCCGAAATGCGCGAAAAATTTCCACACCGCGAAATATTTCACGTTTACGGTAGTGTTAGAAATTGAACACAGAGCATTATTCTCTGGAGCATGTCTTAGTTAGTCCCAACATGTACCTGTAATCATGGATATGCAGCATGTAACATTTTAAAAACTTTCTGACACTTATGGCATGTTAACATTGACCACCTTTTCTCCGTCTCCGTTATGTCTTTTACAGAAGAAGCCGCGGCATGATGACTCCTCTGTTGATTCTCCCCATCCTTTACCATCAAGCTGAGAAAAACTGTCCAACACCCTCTTGCAAGAAGCAAACTACCCAACAATGTTCTCATCTCCTCCATAGATGCAATCACAACAACAGACTGTGTGAGCATCGAAGTGATTTGGTAATGTCCACCGTGACAAAACAATCGGAAAGAAGGAGAAAATCAAGGAGAGATGCCATACAATTCCAGATTGTGAATTTTCACCTGCAAAGTGTTTTTGGCCAGCAGATAGATATGTTACACTCATGTTTTCATCTGGAACCAGTGAAACAATTATCAAAAATTCAACCTTGCTGAATCTCGTCTACTCCCTAATTAAAAATATTTGTGCTGTTAATTTCTCTTTTCTTTGCACGATATTCTAGTAAAAAAAGTTCTGCCTTTTAAAAAATGTCAGACATAAATATGTCAGACACAAACAGATGTCACACGTTCCATTATTTTCACTTTGCAAGTGAATAAAACAATTGTCTATTAGTTTTCATGCAGTGTGAGAGTTTTGTCTTCAAAAGGTTCTCGGGATTATAGAATCATTGGCTATGTGTCTGTTTTATAGATGCCATGATGTCTATAATTTTAGGAATTTCATGAATTTCATGAAATAATGCCTCAGCTTGATGATAAAAGAATTATGTTGATTTCTAGAAATCTATGATTGTACACTGCTTTTTGAGCAAGATTGACTATAGGATATAATTCTTGTATTTCAAAAGTTGGAGTTTGCCATGATGTAATTAAAATGCTTTGGTTTACCTGGTACACATGGGCTATATTTGTTTCAATTTCGATTTGTCTATCTAGAAGATTAAAGGTAGTCTTTACTTCTGGTAACAGTCT
This sequence comes from Heliocidaris erythrogramma, assembly GCA_025617745.1. Classification (NCBI taxonomy): domain Eukaryota; kingdom Metazoa; phylum Echinodermata; class Echinoidea; order Camarodonta; family Echinometridae; genus Heliocidaris; species Heliocidaris erythrogramma. The sequence continues at coordinate 32,257,940 of CM046866.1, read as the reverse complement.
AAACCCCACAGCACAATAGTAGGATTGACTGCGATCTGATTTCAGAAATAAATCGCAATAGCATTAAATATGGGCATTTTAACAAATAAAAATCTACCTGATTCAGGTTCTGAAGAATAATATGAACACTAATTGTAGGATTTTGGTGCGCTGTCAGCCTTATACCCGGAATAAGAGCCAAATTAATTTAAAATCGAAGACGGTCTTACGACATCACCTCGATTCTGCCTTTCCTCCGACTAGGAAGCAAGCAATACATGTAGGCGATATTTTAAATTTCGCTATCTACATGGACGTGTATATGACTATTTAGAATCTTAATCAAAGAAATTCACAATGTTCAAATGTTTAAATCAAATGCTATTATAATTTCTTCCGAAATCGGATTGCAGACTGATCGTATATAGTGTGGTGGGCTTATCAGGAATACATGTAAACCATGGAAAAAATCATTAGACCAAGAATGGTTCCTGAAAGTGTTATATTTGTGGTAAGAAGGAAATAAAACATCATAAAAGCAATTGCAATATCGAGCTATCGTAGAATAGCTATCAAATGTGTGTTGGCAGGTATCTATTTTTGGTTTTGGTCATTTAAAAAAAAAATTCTCATTCAACTTGTGGTGCAACTTTATTTTGATTCTCAGAGAACATTTTCACTGTTATCAGAATTGAGACTACCTTTAAGAAATTTATGAAATTTCATTACTGATATTAAGAGAAGTATCCCAAAAGTTTGGAAAGAGACGTGCCTTATTCAGGAATATATTTTTTGAAATATCCCCATCCCCCCTCAATTCATTGATTGAGAGCCAAAAGGGTGTTAACTCTGTCTGTGTAAAAGGATACACACATTTCTGACTCCCGACAGATAAAATGTAACATTATAATTGCATGATATTGTGGAAGTGGCAGAATAATCAAATTGTAATAAAAATGAGGTAGAAGAGGGAGAGCGAGAGAGAGATAAAGGTGAATGAAAAGGTGTTCTGTTATCAATGAAGAAAAGTAAAGAAACTGGTATAGCGCCCTCTGTCATTTACATGCATACAATGTACATGTTTCTTTTCTAAACCTCTCTTTATTTTGGGGGAAATGAAACGGGGGCCCACCCATATCCACTGCCCTTGAAAACGTGTTCACCTTTTTTTTTTTTTTGTAAAGAAATTTACTTCTAAATCTTGAATGGCAGTAAGCCCTCATGTGGAGACAAACATAACCTGAAAAATAAAGATAAAGAGATACAAAATGTACGTAGAGATGAGAACTACATTTACATGTACTTAGAAAAATAATGGAAGGAACAGGAAAGGGCCATGAAATGAGAAATGAGAAAAGTGATAATTCCATTCAATGTTGTGAGCAGAGGATAAGTAATTGTGTCTCAATTTGTGATTTGTTCATAATGGCAATACACCTCGTTCTCATCATGCACTAGGGCCATTCTGTGCAATATGTCCAGTACCCCATATGACATTTATCCATATATTTCATCCACAAATGGATATTCTTGGGAATAAAGGTAGTGATACCAGAAAGACCACTCTGCAGAGTTCATATCAAGAGTTTCTTCCTTTTTGATGAAATATATGGATAAATGTCATATGAGGTACGGGACATACTGCACAGAATCGCCCACTGACGAATTCATACAAACATTTTGCACACACAGCTAGAGCAACCAGAGCTACTAATACACACAGTAAAACCACGTCAGTTTCAGTTTGTAGTCAACAATATGGTTCTTGCTTTTGTTGTGTGATTGGTTGCTTGCCTGAAATAAAAATGATAACAGTATTGAAACCGAGCTGAGATCGAGACTGGGTATAGATAGCTCTGGAACAAACAAGTCAAACGCATAATGGACAACCAACTCCAATCAATCCATACAAAGTTCTAACATAATCACAGACACAATCACTATGCTGCATGCATGTCCATGGCACCATTACTATCACTTCACCAAAAGAAGAGCAATGGAATCATCTAAAACAAAAGTATATTTGCAATTTACATTTATTTAATATATTTTAACAATTTCAGTGACAATAATTTTTGTTGTCCCTTCCACATGAACAGAACATCCAGGTCCCTGTAACATAAAGCTTGAAATTGATCTTACAATTGAATTTTACGATTGATTGTACATTGTCAATGGGATTGATTGTAAAAATCAATCATACGATCTATCTAAAGCTTTATGTTACACGGCCCAAATCTGTCAAATGACATAACACAGCTGAAAATCATATAAAGAAAATACTTGAATATTCATGATTGAGTTGAATTTGATTCATGTCTGAAATACTTAGATGTGGATCCGAATGTTGCTGCAACTTTTTTGTATCAAAACATTATCTGCCTGTTAAAGAATTTACAATGCTCAGGTAAATGGAATCGCAGAAGAAGAAATGTTTAGTGTCTAGTCTGAGTTCGGATTGGATAAGTTTCAAATTTTCAGATTTATGCAGCCTCCTCATCACCTTCCTCCTCTTCATCAAACTCTCCCTCCTCCTCAGCGGTGGCATCCTGGTACTGTTGGTACTCAGACACCAAGTCATTCATGTTGCTCTCAGCCTCTGTGAACTCCATCTCGTCCATACCCTCACCAGTGTACCAATGAAGGAAAGCCTTCCTCCTGAACATAGCGGTGAACTGCTCAGAGATGCGCTTGAAGAGCTCCTGGATGGCGGTGCTGTTGCCGATGAAGGTGGCAGACATCTTCAGACCACGTGGTGGGATGTCACAGACAGCGGTCTTGACGTTGTTGGGGATCCATTCGACGAAGTAGCTGCTGTTCTTGTTCTGTACGTTGAGCATCTGTTCGTCGACCTCCTTCATGGACATGCGACCACGGAAGATGGCGGCAACGGTGAGGTAGCGACCATGACGAGGATCACAGGCAGCCATCATGTTCTTGGCATCGAACATCTGCTGGGTGAGCTCTGGAACGGTCAAGGCACGGTATTGCTGGCTGCCACGGCTAGTTAGAGGAGCAAAGCCAGGCATGAAGAAGTGAAGACGTGGGAAGGGAACCATGTTGACGGCAAGTTTGCGGAGATCAGCGTTGAGTTGGCCTGGGAATCGAAGGCAGGTGGTGACTCCACTCATGGTGGCAGAGACCAGATGGTTCAGATCTCCGTAGGTGGGTGTGGTCAGCTTGAGAGTACGGAAGCAGATATCGTAGAGGGCTTCATTGTCAATGCAGTAGGTCTCGTCTGTGTTCTCAACTAGCTGATGGACTGAGAGTGTGGCATTGTAAGGCTCAACAACAGTGTCTGATACTTTGGGTGATGGCACAACGCTGAATGTGTTCATGATGCGGTCTGGGTACTCCTCACGGATTTTGCTGATGAGAAGGGTTCCCATACCGGAACCGGTACCACCGCCAAGGGAGTGTGTAAGCTGGAAGCCCTGTTATGAGGAAATCCAAAAGGAAACATATTGTTATGTTATGTACAAGAATAATTCTTTTATGTGGTGATCATGATGCTACTGAAGTAAAAATCACGCATCAATTTATTGTTTTAACAACTAGTTTTTTAATAGAAAACTTTAATCTTATTCCCAAAACTGTTTTGAGCTATGAGAAGCAAAATTATTCTCTTTTATTCCAGTGTTTATACACTGGAACTACATACAAAGCAGACTTGGAATATAATTTACATCTCAGGAAATTTAGATACAGAAGCTTGCCTACCTGAAGACAATCACAGCTCTCAGCCTCCTTGCGGACAACATCAAGTACAGAGTCTACCAGCTCAGCACCTTCTGTGTAATGTCCCTTGGCCCAGTTGTTTCCAGCTCCACTCTGTCCGAACACGAAGTTGTCTGGACGGAAGATCTGTCCAAATGGTCCAGAGCGGACAGAATCCATTGTACCTGGCTCCAAATCAACGAGGACGGCACGTGGGACATATTTGCCTCCGGTAGCCTCGTTGTAGTAGACGTTGATCCTCTCAAGCTGAAGATCGGAGTCTCCATGGTAAGTACCAGTGGGGTCGATGCCATGTTCATCTGAGATGACTTCCCAGAACTGTGACAAGATAAAAAGATTTAGAAATTAAGACTTAAAGTTCATAAAATTTGTTTCATCATTAGGTTCTAAATAATTCTAATGATTTTAATCTTGTAGATCAAACTTATGGGGAGTTGCAAGAAAGTTGCAATCAACTGCAAATCCCCCATTTGCAATCGATTGCATATATGTATTTTAAATGGAACTTGCAATCAATTGCAAGACTTGCGACTGATTTGGGAGATTTGCAATTGATTGCAACTTTCTTGCAACACCCCCTTAGACTGGTTTATTGATGAGTTCATCTAGACTATAGACTAGACTAGTCTAGCAGTGGTCTACTGTTCTCTGACACTGCATGATATCTGAGGGGGTCCACCCTGTCCCTGAAATCAGTATCAAGTTGGCTCAAAAGTCAAATGATTAAACGTTATCCAATAGTAATAAATCTAGCTGTGAAAAAAAGTAAAATCCATATTGACTAACAAAAAGTTAGTCTAGCTGCGAAAAACAAGTAAAATCATATTGACTAACAAAATGTCAAGAGGTTTATTCAGAAAGAAAGAAAAACGTTTGATCATAATCTGGTAAAACATTTCTATTACTTTAACTTAGTATTATTTAAAGGGGAAGTCCAGTCCAAATATAACTTGGTTTTATTAGAAGCAGAAAAATCAGACCTACAGATCAAAAAAAGTTTGAGGAAAATCGGACAACTAATAAGAAAGTTATGAATTTTTTAGTGGCATGAAAAACTAGAGAAACAATGAAAATCACTAGACAATTGGCAACTCAGTCATGGGTTTGTGATGTCATTGGTACACAACTCACCAATAATCTTGTTTATATTCATAATAAAAATTCTCAAATTTTGTCCAAGAATATGAATGTTCACATAACTTGAACCAAATACAGATATGTTTTTGCATTTATAAACATTTACAAAATATTTCATAAACTTCAAGATATTGATATTGTTTTCAAAATATTACATTTCCATAAAAACTCATCTTTTATGTATAGATCTAGATCTATTGTATAAATATTCATATTTTCATGATTTTTACAGAAAATTATTTATTCTGTATTATAGGGCCTAGGCCTAGTGTATACATGCAAAAACATATTAGGTCTACTATAATGATATAAGTTGGTTCAAGTCATGAGGAAATCACATTCTTGGACAAAAATTTAAATTTGTATTACGAATATAAACAAAATAGATCTAATTCTAAACACAACACAAAAAGTAAGTTCCCCCTAAATCAAAATGGCATAACTTTTTAACGAAAAGGTTTCGAACAAAATATCTTGGTCAGAGTGTTCCTACACTTATTGACTAAGTTCTGTGTGAATAATGAAATTGATCCGTCGAGTCATGCATGAGTGAGCACACATTCAAGGCAAAATTGTCACTTTTCAAGTCACAAGAGCCATTTTGGGGGGTTATTTTGGCGAATTCTGTTTCTGGTTTTTGTTCAAGTGCTGTAGTTGTTTATCATCCATCGTTTGACCCCTTCGCACCTATCCTGACACTTTTCGTGTTTTTGCACGGTTTGGTGAGCACAATTTTAGTGGAAAGTAGCGATGTTCAACCCTCTTAACTTTGAAATGGCAAAATCCATTCGGATTATTGAAAAAATTAACAACGGATATTGCTACCAAAATGAGTTGTCAATTGTGTAAACACAAGAGGTAATTTTCTGGCTGGTTGAGTGAGCACACTTTAAAATTAAGAAAGAAATGCTAAAATTCACTGTTAATAATATGGCATAAAATATGACTCCTGTGACTTTTGAAAAGTGACAATTTTCCCTTTAATGTGTGCTCACTCACTTGACAGATCAATCTCATTTTCACACAGAAGTTAGTCAATAAGTGTAGGAACACTCCTGCCAAGTTACCTTTTCGTTAAAATGTTACGCCATTTTGCTTTAGGGGGAACTTACTTTTTGTGTTGTGTTTAGTTGGTGAGTTGTGTACCCATGACATCACAGAATAGATACATGACTGAGTTGCCAATTTGTCTAGTGATTTTCATTGTTTCTCCAGTTTTTCATGCCACTAAAAAAAATCATAACTTTCTTATTACTATTATATTAGTTGTCCGATTTTTCTGCTTCTATCAAAACCAAGTAATTTTTGGACCAGACTCCCCCTTAACTTGAATGAGTAGTCTACAGTTAATCCGATTTCATGAGCAGAACTTGTTATGCATAGGCCTAGCTAGCAACACACAACTCAAGGACAAGGGCACACACAACTCACAAGGCATCCTCGGCCTCACCTTCGTCGAGAAATCTCACTCAAATCAAATATAATGGGGACTATTATTTTTTATTAAGTCTTAATTATTGAGTTTAATTTATAAACCAGAGTAAATCTAAGATATCATTTGTCCAATCAATTACGGTAAAAATCCTTATCAAATGTCAAACGAGATGGTTTCTATTCTGAACACTGAATTCATCACTATTCTGAAACGTGTCGGAGACAAGGGAGGCGACGTTATGTCTCTGAGAGTGAGACTGCCAGTGCCACTCACAACTTAACCAAAAATTGAATAAAGATACCGTAGGCCTACACAAAAAAAAAGAAGAATTATTTATTACCTTGGCACCGATCTGGTTACCGCACTGACCAGCCTGAATATGAACAATTTCACGCATCTTTGATTAGTTTTGTTTGTAATTTAATGGATGAAAAGTTGAAGAAACTCGATCCTTCCCTGGTCTGTGGAATTGTCAGAATGTAACTTTGAAACACAACACAGTGCGCATTTATTATACGTACAGTATACACGCGTGTATTTTGACACCATAGTAACCACTTGCATGTCTAGACGCACCACTCAGTTGGTTGTCAAGAAGAAGGAACTATGTTATAATGTTGGGACATTTTTCTTTAATAAATCTAAGTTACTCTTTGTTTTATGCACTGTTTAATCGTTTTAGTCTAGGATTCAGCATCACTTTCATAAAAATAAATGTTGAGAATTTTTCACATTTTACAATATCAAAATTCCATTGTCTCCCTTGAAGGCCAGGGATCGGGAGCGCGCGAAGACGATGGAATCCCTTCATGAAAGTTGGTCCCTTAGTTACGGGACGCGTTTGCGTTGCCATCACACGCACAGTGCTAGAGATCCCAGCCAGCCAGCTAGCCAGGCCATAGCCATAGCTAGGCCGCGAGACCCTTCGTGCAGCGCGCATGAATCTGGGCATGGCATGAATGCAGCTAGTCCTGTTCACACGAGAACTATGGATGAGACATTAGTGCGTATGTAACTAACTCATGAGAACAACAGCTAAGAACCATGATGAGAACCCTGTGGGGGAACCCCCGGACAGCTACAGGTATGTGTGGCCCTATGTTCATATTGGTGGTTGTCATGGTGACGTTGCTTTGCAAAAATGTGTGAACTAGAGATCTTAGACACGTCCATGCATGGATATATCTCTTTTTTAAAACAATTAAATTATGTCTCTTTTCAAACAATCGCCAATAGACATAGGCTATGTATACCGGACAAAAAGATAAATGGAATGAATGGGGGGGGGGGGGGGGGGGGGGGGGGGGCGGGGCTGCATGGTCGGGTCAGCTATTTTTGCACTGAATGAACTGAACTGTCAGCAGAGGCAAACAGTTCTTTTTCTTATAATTATTACATGACATGCCGGCCTATATTGAATCTCAGCATGGGCCTATCCATTGACGATGATGATATGAATATATGATAAACTAGAAAGGCCGTCAAAGGCGGCAGACCCACGCCTTAACCCAATAGGTTTTGTTTTGTTGCGATTATTTTTGTAAGCAGTAGCCATTCAAAGGGGATAACAAGAGGCACATCTCCCCCCCCCCCCAATAAATTTTGCCATATCCAGGTCATAGCTTTGTGTGTCCCCACCCTTGAAAAAATTCTTCTGAAAAAGATATTTTATTATTGAAACATCCCTCCCCTAAAAGTAATTGATTAGACATGTCAGAGAGTGTGGCGTGGTGAGAAAAAAAAAGTTAGCAATTTGTATTCAGTGTTCAGTCCAAGGCCGTACGCAGAAATTTTTTTCCTGGGGGGGCAAGATGATCGCTTTCAAAGGAACCCATAACTTGAAGTCTAAAACCCGATTAAAAAAAAGTATGATTTTGAAATTTCTGGGGGGGGGGGGGGGGCAACTGCCCCCCCTCCCCGCTGCGTACGGCCTTGGTTCAGTCATGTCAGTGTTAGTAAATGTATTCATGTTCTATCTTTACATTGCAATTCGGGTTGTTGTTTTTTCATCGGGCTTGGATAAAATAAATATGACGACAAAAGAAGTTGGATCTCGACTTGAAAATGACGTGCATGCGAGGCACAGAGCTTACTCACTCAGTACTACAGTAACAGTCAGCCGGCCCCAGGCAATTCGCGACAGTGCTGTGTATAGTTATGTACGTACACTACAGCTACTCAGCCACTCACTCAGATCAACACACGCGAACACTCGCGAGTGCGATAGACTCACTCACGTCGAACAAACGCACCAGATTTTCACCGAAAACAATTAAAATTCATAAACCTGAAATAGATTTTTGGTGAGACGAAGTAATGAGTGTTTTGATTGACCAAAATATTTCTGCATCGGCAGGCGAAGTTTGGGGTCATCAAACTTTCTAGTTTCTATCCTGTCACTCTCTGAACTGAAGTTCCTATACTTTACTACAGGGTCAAAAGTTCAAGGTCACACAGAATTTGCAGGGGTCAACCAATCATCACCAAAATCTAATCGATTCTTTCCTGTCACTTTCTGAACATTCCCTGAAAATTTTGTGCAAATCCGTTCACCCGTTCTCTTGTTATCTTGTACACAAACAAACAAACAAACAAACAAACAAAAAACAAACATACGGAGCCCTTTACATAACCCTGCCGATTTCATCGGCGTGGGTAACGATTTCATCGGCGTGGGTAATAAAAGTGAAATAACAATGACTTCCGTCACCATGGTTCATCGGTTGGCGTATATACCTTCTGATTGAAGGCGTGGCCTACTGTCCCCATGCCGGGACCCCATGCAGCCCTATTTCACTTAAAGGGGTACTCCGGCCTAAAAATAATATTAATTGAATGAATAGAGTAAAATTAAACAAGCAAAACACTGAAAATTTCATTGAAATTCGATAAAAAATAACGAAGTTATCGAATTTTTAAGTTTTGCATTATTTTGGGAAACAGTTCTATGTATGTCATCATGAATATGTAAATGAGTGAGCTGATGATGTCACGTCCCCACTTTCCTTTTTTAACTATATTACATGAAATCTTCATTATTTAATTTTTTTCATACATGTCTATAAAAAATATCTCCCTTGTAACAAAATAAGTTACAGCAATGATAAACTTACACATAAAATAAAGAGTCAGTCCTTTTAGTTATAGGCTTGGAGCAGAAATTTGAATAATTGCAATTTCATATAATAAAATACAAAAGAAAAAGTGGGGATATGACATCATCAGCTCACTCACTGCATATTCATGACGACGTGCATATCACTGTTTTACCAAAATAATGCAAAACTTAAAAATTCCATAACTTCATTACTTTTCATCCGATTTCGATGAAATTTCCAGTGATTTGTTTGTTTAATTTTACTCTATTTATTCAATTCATAATATTTTCAGGCCGGAGTACTCCTTTAAGGAAAATAAGTGTGTCGACTTTATTACCCACGCCGATGAAATCGGCAGGGTTATGTAAAGGGCTCCGTATGTTTGTTTGTTTGTTTGTTTGTTTGTTTTTTGTTTTTTGTTTGTTTGTTTGTTTGTGTACAAGATAACAAGAGAACGGGTGAACGGATTTGCACCAAATTTTCAGGGAATGTTCAGAAAGTGACAGGAAAGAATCGATTAGATTTTGGTGATGATTGGTTGACCCCTGCACATTCTGTGTGACCTTGAATTTTTGACCCTGTAGTAAAGTATAGGAACTTCAGTTCAGATAGTGACAGGAAAGAAACTAGAAAGATATTGATGACCCCAAACTTCGCCTGCAGATGCAGAAATATTTTGGCCAATCAAAACACTCATTACTTCGTCTCACCAAAAGTCTATTCGAGGTTTATGAATTTTAGAAGACTTTTAGATCCATTATTTGCCATTTCACTTCAAATCCGTACGAGCCTGCAATGAATATTCAAAGCCAACGTATCCCAGCAACAAGGGATTTTTCGCGGGCTTGAACTACTACTGCGAAAGCGGCTATGTACGGTATACTAATAGGCGGCTAGGCTCTATAGCTATATCGCGCGCGATACCTTTTTTATCCACAAATTCATTTAGATTCAGGCTACCCTAGCCCTACGGCTTCTCCTCTATTTCTTATCTTCTGTGCATTTCTGTTTATTTTCCCCGGTTCTTTCCACTTTGTTGTGGAAGTTTTTGTGATTTATTTTATCCTGGTGGACGTGTAGTACGTGATTTTAATTGTTTTCGGTGAAAATCTGGTGAGTTTGTTCGACGTGAGTGAGTTTATCGCACTCGCGAGCGTTCGCGTGTGTTGATCTGAGTGAGTGCTAGTGGGGTGTGTAGCTAGCTGTACGTACATAACTATACACAGCGCTGTCGCGAAGTGACGGGGATCTGGTCGGGCTAGCTGAGTACATAACCCCAGGGAGTCAGCCTGTGCCTGGCTCACTGTAGTAGGATTGAACTTTTTTCTTTGGGTTATAACGGTCCTGTCATATAAATAGTTTATACCTCATTTATGTCTGTTTGAGTGGATTTCGTAGTTGTAAAATATATACAAAAACTGTATTTTTTTTTTAATTTGTGTGGATTTGCAAAATTTGGTGGCTGATCGAGGTTCGCCGAATACGGGCATGCACGCCAGTATCCACTTTGACTTTGTTGATGGGTAGTGACCACAGAACTCCTAAAGACGTAGAAGGCTCATACCCATTCACAACGCACAGATCGCGGTATCGCCGTAATACCCGGTGTAGGATTCGCTCGAGTGCACACGCCGCCATATTGCTTAGTCCTCGATCTTTTCAACTAACCCACCAGACCGCGTGCTTCTCAATGCCTATTTATATTATATCGGATCTTCTTTATCGAAATAACGGGCCTTGTGCCTTCATCACTTGAAATTTTGAAGTTGGCTTTTCCACTGAAGTTCAGCTGCTCTGTCATACATAAGTAACGTCAACTAATATCATGTACATTTTAGGGGGGGGGGGGTCTCTTTCGGACACAAAGGTTAAAAATGTATTCTCTTAAATTCAACATAATATCAAACAGTTGTTTTTTTATATCACTATTATCATTTTAGTTCCCTTTCAAGAAAGCAGCCCGAGTTCGTTTGTTCACCTTCATCCTTCTTGACACCCCCTCGGAAAAAGCAAAAAAATATATACTTGCTTTTTTGGTACCATGTACATGACTTGTAAAATTATACTTTTTGTACAGTTTCATCTGATATAAAAAGGCCAACAACTTTTTTTTTTCGCACTGTTTATTTTCTGCATTTTTCATAAGTACAAAGTAAAATAGCATAATATACATAATCTACGTAATAAACATAAAATTACTTTTGACAAACAGATAAAAATCTACTTGATCGTTTAACAAAATAAGATATAAATATAATAACAAGAATAGTGGGGCGATTCTATGCTAAGGAGAGTTAAATGATGCAGGAGACCGACATCGTAAGCATAAGCTTGAGATGATGACGGCCTCGGGATAGGAAATGAAAGAAGAAAAATAAAAGAAAGAGAAAAGAAAGAAGGATGAATATGAAATGAAGGGTAATGTGCAGGTGGCCGTGCATGAGTGATTGTACAAAGCCTCTGCTTAATTTGAAATTTAATTTGATGCCTCAGTAAATGGTTAATTTTTCTCTAACAATATTAAATTATAACTTTAATTACTGTATTGATTAAGAAGGTGTTTTTTGTCATGGCTTTAAAAGAAAAAAGTGAAGTCCGTAACTTAAGCGAATCAGGTAAGGAGTTCCATATGTCGGGGCCGTGATGCCTAATTCATTTTTTGAATTAAGGATGTGTTCAACATACTCTGCCATGTTTCTTTTTATCTTTGATGATAATCCTTATACAAGTCAGGACTTTATCGATGAACTTTTTTAAATTGTGGATTAATCAGATTGGCAGAGGAACGGGGGGAGGGGAGGGGGGGGGGTAAGTCTGTAGCCCTCCTCCCACTTTCTGTGTAGACGCATTGCTTAGCCGCCGCTTGAATCAATTTTTATTCATCTGGTTTTTTTTTTTACTCAAGATTCTCCTTTCATTGTATTTCTTTTTTTTAAATTATTCATGCCCTTTCACGATATGAGTGTCAACATAAAATCCAGCAGATTTTGAGTGTGTCTAATCGATATTAAGAAACAGATGAATACGATGATGTGCTTATTGTTTACAGTCAGAATTCACTGCTCCCGGATCATCTCAATTAAAGTTGGTCCTTACCATCCATGGAATATCATTTGACAATGTTTGTAATTTCTATAATTTAGTTAGCTACATGGGGAAAAAATCATTAATATCCATGACTATGCTGTTTGTTTTACATGTATAATAATCAAAGACTAGTAGATGTATCTGCAACTGGACATTGGCACATGCAGCAAAGGCATCAAAAGCATAATCATCATAGCATTGGCGGATCCGGGGGGCACTTCCGGCCCGTCCCCCCCCCCCCCTTGGAAGAAATGTATGCATTTTGACCATAGAGGATCCCTTTTGTGGATTGTGGCCCCCTTTTAGAATACAATACAATACAATAAGCATTTAGTACGCCCCTTCCCATAAGGCTCGGAGCGTTTACAAAATATTTAAATTATAGAACACATTATAATTTGTATATAAACACAAATCAGAAAACTCTTCAAACGTCCATGTGGGAACTACCAGGTGGTTTTTATGGAGACAAAATGTAATGAATGTACCTGTTACAAAGTTTGATAGCGGATTTAAAATAAATATGATTTCACAGCTTTTTTAAAGGTCTTTATGGATGCTGACTGTCTAATGGTCAAGGGGAGATTATTCCATAGCCTAGATGCAGTAACTGTGAAAGTCCTATCACCTGACAAATTTCGGGTCATTGGGTAGAATAAATTTTTTTTTTTTTTTTTTTTGCTTGTCAGAGAATTATATGGAGGGAAACTGGACCCCTATACCCCCACCCCCACTGCATGGGCGAATTTTGGAGGTCTGGCGATTTTTTTTTTGTCGAGTTAGAATTCTAATGACTTTATTTTTGTCAAATTAGAATTTTAATGATTAAGTTGTAGTCCTCTCCGAAAGCTACCTTTCCAATTTGGCAGTCGTGACTTGTGACACTTCGTTGGACTTGATGTATTCTAATGTTCTTATTTAGAGTGACAACCTTCAACAAAACACAGATGTCTGGATCATAACAGTGATCTGTAAAGACAAAGAATTTTCTTGTGGGCTATATATTGCAACGTATTGCCATGAGCACACCTCATATCGAACTCTTACAAGCATGAAGTCTTGCATCAGGATATGAATACAATAACATAAATTTCCACTTTCATTTGCCAGAACCATGAGAATCATTTCAGTGATCAAAGTTGTTTGAAATGGTAAGTAAATGTAGTGCAGTAAAATTATCAAAATGAGCAACAAGAGTGGATGATGACTGCATTTCTATAATAACAAATAAGCATGAAAATGCCCAAAACAACATTTGATAACACTGGCAATAATATATTTCATGTACATTCCCTCTCTTTTTGTCTTGGTTCATTTGGATACTAGCATTAACAACATCTAGCAATTTCAGTTAGATTTCATATAACCCTAGTGTTGATCAAACAATTTGTACTGTGTGAATGCCGTTGACATGCATGGTTGACGCGACGAGCTTCATACCGGAGCTAGCTGGAGAGCGAAGGACTAACCAACATGGCGGATATCACGTGATCACATACGAACAATGCCTACAATTTCGCACCCGCACGAGCCTTCTACGTCTTTAGGAGTTCTGTGGTAGTGACTGAGCTGAGTGAGTAAGCTCTGTGCCTCGCATGCATGTCATTTTGAAGTCTAGATCCAACTTTATTTGTCGTCATATATATTTTATCCAAGCCCGATGAAAAAAAAAACAACAACCCCAATTGCAATGTAATTTAAAGATAGAACATGAATACATTTACTAACACTTACATGACTGAACACTGAATACAAATTGCTAACATTTTTTTTTCTCACCACGCCACGCTCTCTGACATGTCTAATCAATTACTTTTAGGGGAGGGATGTTTCAATAATAAAATATCTTTTTCAGAAGAATTTTTTCAAGGGTGGGGATACACAAAGCTATGACCTGGATATGGCAATATTTATGGGGGGGGGGGGGGGAGATGTGCCTCTTGTTATCCCCTTTGAATGGCTACTGCTTACAAAAATAATCGCAACAAAACAAAACCTATATTGGGTTAAGGCGTGGGTCTGCCGCCTTTGACGGCCTTTCTAGTTTGTTTTTTTTTTGTTTTGTTTGTTTGTTTGTTTGTTTGTGTACAAGATAACAAGAGAACGGGTGAACGGATTTGCACCAAATTTTCAGGGAATGTTCAGAAAGTGACAGGAAAGAATCGATTAGATTTTGGTGATGATTGGTTGACCCCTGCAAATTCTGTGTGACCTTGAACTTTTGACCCTGTAGTAAAGTATAGGAACTTCAGTTCAGAGAGTGACAGGATAGAAACTAGAAAGTTTGATGACCCCAAACTTCGCCTGCCGATGCAGAAATATTTTGGTCAATCAAAACACTCATTACTTCGTCTCACCAAAAATCTATTTCAGGTTTATGAATTTTAGAAGACTTTTAGACCCATTATTTGCTATTTCACTTCAAATCCGCACGAGCCTGCAATGAATATTCAAAGCCAACGTATCCCAGCAACAAGGGATTTTTCGCGCTTGAACTGTACTCTCGTTGCGAAATCGAAAGCGGCTAGGTACATACGGTATACGTATAGCCTAGCACGTCTAATTTCTCCTATTTCTTATCTTCTGTGCATTTCTGTTTATTTTCCCCGGTTCTTTCCACTTTGTTGTGGAAGTTTTTGTGATTTATTTTATCCTGGTGGACGTGTAGTACGTGATTTTAATTGTTTTCGGTGAAAATCTGGTGCGTTTGTTCGACGTGAGTGAGTCTATCGCACTCGCGAGTGTTCGCGTGTGTTGATCTGACTCTGAGTGGGGGGGGGGGGGGGGGGGGGGGGGGGGTGAACCTATGATATTGAGCTTTCTATCTACCCTAAGACAAGTGTACCCCTATTTTTTTCGCGCGCTCTCTTTCTCTCCTTTTAATTTTTTTCTTTTTACAAAAAGTGACCTAGAAAAGACAAGCAAACGAACGCCCTTACCAATTTAAAACACACACAAAAAAAAACACACCCCATCGTCCCCGGATTGAACTTAGTCTGCAAGCACAGACCATAATTTGACACTTTATCAGAAAATCATTGTCTTGAGGTTGTCTGAGATTTTTCAGGGAGAGCAATTAAAATTGGCCGCACCTCCCCAGCTAAAGCGCTAGTGAACTTTGGACCCCTGACGTCAGCGTGGAGCAATTGCACTGGACTCTTTTTTTTTTTTTCGGGGCCAACAGGTTCTCGGGATCGTGCCATCACTCGGCTTATCGCGTATAGTCGGCGAATAAAAAAATCAATAAAAAGAGTCCAGAACTAGACTACGTTTGTGCCTGCAAAAGATTGAACTCCTTCACCAGCACCTAAAATGAATGCCTGATTTTTTTGCATGTACGGAATGTAATTTATGAAATGTTATCACCAAACATTTCACAATTTTTTACTTTGTGTAATGTACTAACGTTCGTACGGTAGATCTTTCAGCAAAAAGAATTCGGAAAATATGGGAAAGAATTCGGAAAATATGGGGAAGAAAGAAGTGGAAAAAGAGGAAAACATAATGAACAGGTAAAAAAGGTAAATAGTGGGGGCATAAAGAAATAGAAGAGAGAACAAAGAAAAAGAGAAAAAAACAATAAGAACAAAAAAAAAGTGGGAAGGGGATCACAGGCCTCTTATACTGTTCCTTGGTGAAGCTACAGGGGTCACGTACAGGTCCAGGCCTCCAATCAAACGGAGACCGAGAAAAGAGAGCGTGAGAGAGAAAGAGAGAGAGAGAGAAAGAGAGATATTTATGGAAAGAAAGATAGGGAGAAGAAAAAGGAATGTAAAAAGAGAATGTTTAGGATTGGATACCCCCCCCCCCCCCCCCCCCCCAAATGATGCCCATTGATGATGGATGATGCAAAGATGCTCTTCGCCAGTCATAAGACTGACAAGTCATGAAAAAGAACTTTTCAAAACTTGAAAAGAGAATGTTCGGACAGCCTCCGCACTGTCCCTGGTGGTCTTGCTTTTCACATTTTGTCAATAGAAGAATAAGCAGCCTTTCAAAATTATTTTCTCTGCAAGGTTTGAAAAATCTGAAAAATAGCAAGAGAAAAGAAGTGAGAGCTTATGACAGATAAAAGGATAAAACAGAAAGGATCCTCTTTGATAGGGCCCATCTCATAAATAGTTGGGATAGATCTGAATTTATCACAAATATCAATTATTTGGATTTTGTATGGATCAATCACAACTCTTTCCAAGACAGGGGGCTCTTAGCATCAACATTATCATACTGCCAATTCCAGTCAAAGTCATACCATCAGGTGGCATCAACATCTGAATTCAAGTTTATCCTCCTACTCTCTCTCCCTCTCTAGGCTTCCCATTATCACTCTCTATTCCCACCAGGATTGGCGAGTCTCTGAAACAGAATTCAATCAACGAAGCAAAACCAGTTCATGATTTAAATCAGCATCAATCACTGATCACGATATCTGCACTAAAGTACACCAAGCACCAATTCACATCATCACAACTCCTTACTTTTGAATCTTAAAATAATAAAAACAGAGACACAAGTAATTATGTTAAAAACTGGTATATTCTTATAGAATTTGTTCTTGAAATATTTGTGATTGAACGAACAAGTGTTTTTGTTTTGAATTTGTCTTCGTCTACATAATATAACTTTAAAGCACACATTAAGTCAAATTCTTCAACATAAATAATTTGGCATCTTATTCGGTGGTAATGAATTTGGAATAAATATATTTTTGGTAGTTTATCACCCCAAAGGGTTTCAAATCTTTGGTGGTGCAAGACCAGAATGAGAATCCATTGAATTGCAGATATCTCTGTCCATTTATGATCGTCCTGTATTTATGCAGCCTCCTCATCACCTTCCTCCTCCTCATCAAACTCTCCCTCCTCCTCAGCGGTGGCATCCTGGTACTGTTGGTACTCAGACACCAAGTCATTCATGTTGCTCTCAGCCTCTGTGAACTCCATCTCGTCCATACCCTCACCAGTGTACCAGTGAAGGAAAGCCTTCCTCCTGAACATAGCGGTGAACTGCTCTGAGATGCGCTTGAAGAGCTCCTGGATGGCGGTGCTGTTGCCGATGAAGGTGGCAGACATCTTCAGACCCCGTGGTGGGATGTCACAGACAGCGGTCTTGACGTTGTTGGGGATCCATTCAACGAAGTAGCTGCTGTTCTTGTTCTGTACGTTAAGCATCTGTTCGTCGACCTCCTTCATGGACATGCGGCCACGGAAGATGGCGGCAACGGTGAGGTAGCGACCATGACGAGGATCACAGGCAGCCATCATGTTCTTGGCATCGAACATCTGCTGGGTGAGCTCTGGAACGGTCAAGGCACGGTATTGCTGGCTGCCACGGCTAGTTAGAGGAGCAAAGCCAGGCATGAAGAAGTGAAGACGTGGGAAGGGAACCATGTTGACGGCAAGTTTGCGGAGATCAGCGTTGAGTTGGCCTGGGAATCGAAGGCAGGTGGTGACTCCACTCATGGTGGCAGAGACCAGATGGTTCAGATCTCCGTAGGTGGGTGTGGTCAGCTTGAGAGTACGGAAGCAGATATCGTAGAGGGCTTCATTGTCAATGCAGTAGGTCTCGTCTGTGTTCTCAACTAGCTGATGGACTGAGAGTGTGGCATTGTAAGGCTCAACAACAGTGTCTGATACTTTGGGCGATGGCACAACGCTGAATGTGTTCATGATACGGTCTGGGTACTCTTCACGGATCTTGCTGATGAGAAGGGTTCCCATACCAGAACCGGTACCACCACCAAGAGAGTGTGTAAGCTGGAAGCCCTGTTATGAGGAAAACCAAAAAGGAAAACACATGGTTAAAATACAAGCACTATTCTTCTACACACAGTGAAATGTATCTAAAGTTAAATAGTCTATTTAAACACATGTACATAAACGTTCTTGCACACAGCTGCATTTTCTACTTTATTAGAAAAGCTTCTTTACCGCAACCCCTCTCACCTAATTTCCTGATGAACACAACATGGGGGTCCACAAGAATCCATGTTCTCTTATGCAATGTTGAAACTCTTTTTAAAGTAGACTATCAACATTTTTTGAATTTCCAGTCAAACCCTAAGTAATCAGAAATATGAAGCTTGCCTACCTGAAGACAATCACAGCTCTCAGCCTCCTTGCGGACAACATCAAGAACCGAGTCTACCAGCTCAGCACCTTCTGTGTAATGTCCCTTGGCCCAGTTGTTTCCAGCTCCACTCTGTCCGAACACAAAGTTGTCTGGACGGAAGATCTGTCCGAATGGCCCAGAGCGGACAGAGTCCATTGTACCTGGCTCCAAATCAACGAGGACGGCACGTGGGACATATTTGCCTCCGGTAGCCTCGTTGTAGTAGACGTTGATCCTCTCAAGCTGAAGATCGGAGTCTCCATGGTAAGTACCGGTGGGGTCGATGCCATGCTCGTCCGAGATGACTTCCCAGAACTATTATACAAAAGAGAGTAAAGGGCATAAAATTTCATGTCATCACTTGACCGGTTACGCAAATGCTTACTCTGCAAGTGAATGAGCTGGATGCAACTGACCAAACGTGGCATGTTGACAGTTTGCATTCATTATTTTTATGTTAGAATTTAAAAATTCCAGCATGGCCTGGATTGAGCTCTCACCCTAAATCTCTAAAGGCAGCACCATAAAACTTGGAAGCTGAAACTGGGAATTTTGTGAGGATTCATACTTAATCATTTGCAAACTGTCACTTTTTATGTAACTTTGTCAATTCAATTGTCATGGATGTCTCCCGACTTACAGATGTATTTTTTTTTTGCTTTTCACATGAGCTTGATTCTTCTTGATTTTTTGTTAAAATTTGAGATCACAGACAAGTCACTTTCAGTTTCATGTTCATTCCTGAATGTGAAATATGGTTATGAATCTATCCAATCAATAACGGAAACTTTGAAGAAAATCCTGCAGTGCCAGTGGGACCTTCAGTTTTAAATATGTTTATTCATTATTCATGTTATTGATTGTCCTGAAAATTTCAGGACAAACTAAATTAATATAAATTATAACGTCACCATGGTTACATGTATCACACTTTCTGCTTTATTGAACTTAATTTTAACTTAACATTAAGCAGTTAAGCATGTTAAGACAAGTTAAGAAAATAATGACATGTGAGTTGTGACTTGTCTGCAGTGCAGCTGTGGCTGTGCATCATCTTCTTCAAAAATCGTAACCATGGTAACATTCAATGTGAACACTACCAGTTCTAACTTCTAATATTCTATCATAACATGTTGAAGAAAACTTGCTCTTCTTGGAAGACGTGCTACTGCTAATGCAGTGCCAATGCAGCATGACCGTCCAAGGCATGCAGACAAGCGCATGTTCATGCCATGGGCATGGCTCTACACTCAGATGTATGCAGCGCAGTGCACACTCACTCTTCATCATCGTCGTCTCTACAGACTACACTGTCTACAGTGATCCATGACATCAAGAACTCAGTCACACACACCTAACCATAGTCTATAGATGGAACAAGATTTAATACAAAATTGAAAATATATTTAAGGAATATTCACCTTAGCACCGATCTGGTTGCCGCACTGGCCAGCTTGGATGTGGACGATTTCACGCATGTTTGATGTAAAAGTTAAGAGTTGTCTCGGAAAAATATGAAATGATTACGTTCGTTCAACACGTTTTCGCCGGATTCTGAAGACGTTTAGGAACTACTTGGCCAATATATGCAATTTCAGTCGATCGATATCCCTCCGCCTAGCAACCCGCATAAACATCACTGTATTCAGGGACCACGTTGTTTTCCCAATTCGTTGCAATTTCATTTCTCCTTTTAAAACATCAATCTAAAGCGTCACATTTGATTAAAGATGGCAATATCATTTTAGAATATTTAATTGGAATTAGTTGATTGTTTATTCCCGATAGAATTAAAGCTCATTTAGAATGAAAATTTACAATGAAAAACATATAAATGTATTGCTATACATATATTTGTTGATGCGATCCCCAAAGTAAGAACAGGAGCCATTGACCAATCACGATTCTTCCTTCCCTAGCAATATTTTAAGACACTGTTCAAGCTATCTCATTGGCCAAGATTTACCGCGCCTATGGCAACTTGCACAAAATACATCTCCGCTCAACGGTCACGATCAACCAAACAAGAGATGGAAACCAAGGGATACCGGCAGTCAGGCCCGCGAATTATAAAATATATCGGTGTATAATATAAGATAGGAAAGAATCATTTGAAAATTAATCCCCGTCGCTGCATGGACACAGTGAAAATTTCGATAGGCTTACCTACATGGCTATAAAGTGGACAATGGTTGTGTTCTGGTGACCACGGAGAGACGGTATGATTGTATCTGAGTTTGTAAATGAAGTAAATAAAAATGAAAATAATAAGTGTCTTATCAGATTCACCATCCACAGAAAAAAGCGACGTTTACGGGCAGACTCAATCACAAAAAGGAGCTTATATGGACCAGGCCGCTTGGTGAAAAGAAAAAAAAACATGGGCAGAAGAAAAAATATATTTATCAATAGAGAAAATTGATTAATAAATGATTAATTGAATGAATAAAAATAAATAAATAAATAGGTAAACTTTAATGAATAAATGAATAATGAATATGAATAAATAAATATAAATGATATAAAAATAAATGAATAAATCCAAGAAACAACCATGCATAAATACAATTCAGTGAGTATTACTTTTTCTTAGTTTGGAAACGACAAAATATATGTGCAGTTTTTTTCACCAACAGTATAGAAGATAACAGAAAGCACGATGAATGATTCAAGCCAGAAATACACACTTTTCGAAAATTACCGGGTCTCTTCTTTTGCATAAATTTGCCGAAGGTATGTGAGAATTAAGTTCGAAATGATGTTCTTAATTTTAATGAACGAAGGCATTTAATTATATATCCAATTTTCTTCCTGAAAAGAAAGAGAGAGAGAGAGAGAAGGGGGGGGGGGGGGGAGGAATATGTAACATTGCTATGATTCATGTCATTGAAATCTAATTGGTAAACTAGAGAGACAAGGGGAGAGAGGGGCGCGACTACTGATTGGGAGAATTTAACCCACATATGCATGTATACAGGCGGGAGGGGGGGGGGGGGGGAGGTTGTGGGCGGGGGACTTCAGAAGTAGCGCCTGATTTCAATTTTCACCGCTCCAAAAACTCATTGGCGCCTTTTCATGCCCTTCCCCCCCCCCCCCCCTCTTCCTCGAAAAAGTGCAATGAAGTTTCTATCTGAAGTAGGGGATCGTTGCTTTAGCTAGAGACGTGTCGTGGATGCATGGGACATTGTCATATTAAGGAGTTATCACAGACCCCTTGGTCATATAACTTTTTTAAATTTAAGTCATGGTTAAATGCATGGCCGTATATTGATTTGTGTTATGCAACATGGACTTAAATACTATAACGATGACCACAAACATAAATCGATGTACAGGCATATACGTCATCTCTAATTCCTTTGGCTTTCATAGGCAAATAATTCATAGGCCTTTGTCAGACTCGTTCAGCGAGCAGCGAAGAGATGAAGCCAGATATGGAGAAAGAGAGAGAGAGAGAGAAAGAGAGAGAGAGGAGAGATAGAGAGACAGAATGTGTGAGAGAGAGAAAAAAAAATGAGAGAGTGTTTCATTCAATAATGGATTTAAGGGTAGAATTTACTAATAGGCATGCATATTGGGCAACAGCCTATACTGGGCACGGTACCCCCGATTGACAGGAATTTTTTTTTTTTGGTGTGTTTTATTTTATTTTATTTATTCATTTATTTATTTATTTATTTTTATTTATTTATTTATATATATATATATATATATATATATATTTTTTTTTTTTGGGGGGGGGGGGGGTATGGATGATCCGCAAAGAGAGAGGCACTGAGGTGTGGACAGGATTAGAAACTGATAATATATTATTCCCTCCCGCATCCTCGCATTAATTTAACCCGCCTGTATTCTTTCTTATTTGCATGATCAATGTGCCCCATTAACCGTAGGTATAAGTGGCTGTGTTCCCTCATATGAAAATCACCCCCTGCACTATAGCTAGGAATTATGTAACTCCACAAAAGGGCAAATTTTAAATAAAAATGGCACTTGGATAAGGCTTCATCCATGTTCAAAAACGATATGTAAGAATGATGTGCCGGGACTGGTAATCAAGTTATAAAGTCCTGTTAGAAAAATTAAGCATGTCAAGCCTGGAAGCTAGAAGAATGTACCATATACTTGTTATGTTTTCTAAGATCACTCATGATTTGGTAAATGTTAATTCAAGAATTACGCCAGCCAAGAGAATAGGCAGAAATGACCACGATAAAAAGGTGACCATACCATTTGCAAAAACAGACTACTATAAGAACTCATTTTATGTAAGAACCTCCAAAGATTGGAATATGCTCCCCTGTAATGTTTTTAAAAGCGTATCTCTCCCTACCTTCAAAACTTCACTAAAGTCTCACCTTCATAATTAAACTCTCTTATCAGTTTTATTTCAAAACCTCCCATATCCTTAAATATATTTTTTATTATAATTAATCATTATTGATATTTGATCTCTTGTTATATACTATAATGATAATTTATCATTACTATTGTATTTTTTATTACTATAATTATTATGTGTCATATCATTATTTATTTGTTTTATAACAGAACATATTTTTTTTATATTTATGACTCTTTTTACGTTTCAAATCATGTTAAAGTTTAATTTGCAATACATTACATTTTAATTTAATTTATTTATTACGTATTACGTATTACGTTAATGGTCTTTTTTTTTGGAGGGGGTCCCTTGTAAAGGGGGTACTATAGCGCCAGCCCTCTCCCCGATCCAACCGTTATCCGCAAGGAAGGGAGGATCTAAGCATATAATATTTTTATAATTATTATTAGCGAGTTGGTTCCATGCATTCTGGGCATGCATGAGGGACAACTCATACCCCAGTCACACCAACAAGACCGATGTTAGATCGACAACATCCCGAACAAAATTATCATATTACCCTGAATGGCCAAGAATCGGTCAGCTTGAAGTCGGTGTGGAGTCGATTTCGCGGTGTGACTGAGGCATTACATCTGTAACTATTGTGTCATAAAAGTCAACATTGACAATTATTGTCAGAATAAACGGTCATTATTTGCTTGGTTGCATTGGCGTTCACTGTTCATTCAGTATTTGCACTCAGGTGGTGCATTCATTGCTCAAACTGAAAACAAAAAATAATTGGCGTTCACTATTCATGCAATATTTCCACTCAGGTGGTGCATGATTCCTCAAATTGAAAAAAAAAAAAATATAATAGTCGTGATAATACTCACACACACATTATAAATCCATTTCATTATTGTTAACATTGTTTAATTGTCTTAAGAATCATGGCCTGTAATCGAGTAAGGGATCAAAGCGAGTGAGAAAACATTTCTGAATTTATAAGTTTGAGTCTCTTTATATATCCATGCTGTGTTTATTTCATTTCAAAGTATTTTATCGTTGGATTATTAGACAGGATAAACAAAATAATGTTTTCCCGAATATTAACACTTTTCATTTACGGAGGGGGGGGGGGGGGGGGGGGGGGCGGCGGCCTCCTAGATCTCATTGAGTTATACTGTTTTAGAAAACAGCATTCAATTATTATCTAACTCGTGTTGCTAACTAACCCTTCAGTACATTATATAATTATTATACTCATTCACATCAAATCATTCAGATGCAATCATTTATAATACGTCCTATTTTACACCTTACTTCCATTCTGTTTGTAATAATGTCCTTTATGGACAACTAATATTTAGTTTTAGGCTTAGGCTTAAGCTTAGCCTGGGGCTGAAGTCAATGATGGGCCCTCCCCGAGGGGCATCGATAAACCATTTAGAAAGGGAAAGGACGTCGAACCAAATTTGCTGATAAGGGAGCTGAAAGTTGCCCAACGAGAAAAAAGTCATTAGATTTTCATATTATCGATATGGGTATAAGTTGGTCTTCAGATCTTTTAAATTTCCGGACATATATTCCCATTTTTTCCTACATGAAAAAAAAGGTCATCAAATTATCTTAAGATTTGCCGACAGCCTGTTAGAAAATATAAAAGGACAGTCGACAGAAAATGTTTAAGGCGGGGGGGGGGGGGGGGGGGGGGGAGGTCATACTCCTACATACCTCCTCTAGCGCCTGACTCTGCGGGCTGCATATGGGCCCTCCCCTGCAAGAAGCTTTAAACTCAGAGCCACAGTCATAACAGTATTATTCAGGAAAACAATAAGCAACATTTGGGCAGCGAGATGCCCAAATGTTGCTTATTTTTATTTTATTTTTTTTTTTTTTTTGGGGGGGGGGGGGGTTGTTTGTTTTGTTTTAATTCTTTTTTTTTTTCTATTGTTATAATTTAGGTGCTTGTGTGTGTTTATTATAGGTTCATATTGTTTTTGTGCCTAAAATAATTTGGTTCTGTTTTTCTATTGTCTAATGGGCGATCCAAATTCTACAGGTTTCCTAACCTTCATGGAAAACCCCACATAATTTTGTATATATGTATTTTAATCTATTGTAACCATGTATATATTTATTTCATCTTGCGAAATAAAATTGAATTTAATTGAATTGAATTGATTTCTTAATCATCATGCCGTGCCAAATACTTCAATGAGAAGATTATATTTAAACGTTAATGTGCACTTTCAAAAATAACACCTCTGTAAGAAAGGGTTCATCATATTTTTTTTGCAGTCTCTAGGCTCTCTCTTTTTCTCTCTCTCTCTCTGTTTCTCTCTCTCTCTCTCTCTGTCTCGTGGAATCTAAGGGCAGCCATTGTGACATGACTTTGTATTCTTACTTGGAGTGACTTACGATTCATTAATTGGCAAGATCAGTGTCCATCAAAATAAAATCCCTTTTTTTAGTATCTCTCTCTCTCTCTGTGGGTATGTGTGTGTGTCTCTATCTCTGTCTCTCTCTCGTGTCATTATACAGTAATAATTATGTCTGTTCATCGACAAAATACGCAAACACAGGTAAGTGAGGTATATTTCTTTCTGTTATCTTTCTTTCATCCATGATTCCTCCATTTTGTAAAGAATGATATTCCTGAATTGTATTGCGTGAGCCCCATTCACATTCAAAGTTTAAAAAAGTTTATCTGTATACCCAACAGAAATGGGTTAGCAAAGGAGTTCCTCTCCAGCAGCTGCTGCATGACGGCATGTGATATTCTTCCCTCTTTTTTTTTTTTTTTTTAAATTTCTATTTGTGTGTGTGTAAGAAGATGGCTGTATATCTTGGCTGATGATAACACACACGAACAATAACTTTGAATTGATAATGGGCTTCATTCAGATCAGCTGAAAGATTAAATTATTCACAAAATCACACCTGTTCTTGATAATTACGGGGATTCCATTTTTGCTGAAGCTCATTCGTAAATTCTGTTGTAGACCTATACAAGAGAACGATGATTTCTAAATGCAGTCAGCATCTTCCATATTTCAGAGTCATAATTATATGGGTATATATGTAAAGTGTACAATCTCATTAAATTAAGATTGTGTTCATATACAATTAATATGAATGCTCATATAGCACTAATCCTATAAGCCCCACAGATGGTATTGGTATTTTCAAATCTTCACTTGTTTTGGCCTATTAGCTAGAAAGACATGCAGTTATCTACCATAGTGCATTGTAATGCGAGTATGACTATAACGATCTACTACTTACTAGACACCAAATTTCGACACCATTATTTCCCTAAACGTCATGCATTCATCTTTTGTCAATCAATATTATGAACTTCACCCTGTTCATAGAAAATAGTCAAACTGTAGTCATGAAATATGTAAGCAGTTGAAGCTTTCAATCGCAATATTGCACGGTAAATGTTTGAGCTTGGTTGGACAATTTACCAATAGGCCTAACTATACAGGTTTATAACCAAATAGTTCTTTCTATCGGAAATTTTGTTTCGAAGTAACGACTGCAATTATGGCTTTATGCAAGGTCCTCTTCTTCCTCCTCTTCGTCAAAATCGCCATCGTCATCAACGGAGACATCCTGGTACTGTTGGTACTCAGACACCAAGTCATTCATGTTGCTCTCAGCCTCTGTGAACTCCATCTCGTCCATACCCTCACCAGTGTACCAATGAAGGAAAGCCTTCCTCCTGAACATAGCGGTGAACTGCTCAGAGATGCGCTTGAAGAGCTCTTGGATGGCGGTGCTGTTGCCGATGAAGGTGGAAGACATCTTCAGACCCCGTGGTGGGATGTCACAGACAGCGGTCTTGACGTTGTTGGGGATCCATTCGACGAAGTAGCTGCTGTTCTTGTTCTGTACGTTGAGCATCTGTTCGTCGACCTCCTTCATGGACATGCGGCCACGGAAGATGGCAGCAACGGTGAGGTAGCGACCATGACGAGGATCACAGGCAGCCATCATGTTCTTGGCATCGAACATCTGCTGGGTGAGCTCTGGAACGGTCAAGGCACGGTATTGTTTGCTTCCTCTGCTAGTCAGAGGTGCGAAGCCAGGCATGAAGAAGTGAAGACGTGGGAAGGGAACCATGTTGACGGCAAGTTTGCGGAGATCAGCGTTGAGTTGGCCAGGGAATCTAAGGCAGGTGGTGACTCCACTCATGGTGGCAGAGACCAGATGGTTCAGATCTCCGTAGGTGGGTGTGGTCAGTTTGAGGGTACGGAAGCAGATATCGTACAATGCTTCATTGTCTATGCAGTAGGTCTCGTCTGTGTTCTCAACCAGCTGATGGACTGAGAGCGTGGCATTGTAAGGCTCAACAACAGTGTCTGATACTTTGGGTGATGGCACAACGCTGAATGTGTTCATGATACGGTCTGGGTACTCTTCACGGATCTTGCTGATGAGAAGGGTCCCCATTCCGGAACCGGTACCACCACCAAGGGAGTGTGTAAGCTGGAAGCCCTGTTATGACGAAATTAAACAGAAAAATAATTTTCAGTGATTACAGAGTTAATTAAGATCTTGATATCTCGTGGAACCTAAGGGCAGCCATTGTGACATGACCGTGACATGACCGTATTCTTACTTGGAGTAACTTGCGATTCATTAATTGGCAAGGTCAATGTCCATCAAATGAAAATCCTACCAGTTTGTGAGTTGCCGTTGATCATGGAATGGCTTCCTTACCTGCAGACAGTCGCAGTCTTCGGCTTCCTTTCTCAAGACATCCATGACAACGTCCACCAATTCTGCTCCCTCGGTATAGTGTCCCTTGGCCCAGTTGTTCCCTGCCCCACTCTGTCCGAAGACGAAGTTGTCTGGTCGGAACAGTCGTCCAAAGTTTCCAGACCGGACTGAATCCATGGTACCTGGCTCCAGATCCACCAAGATGGCACGTGGAACATACTTCTTTTCTGAATGGTGGGAACCAAGGTATTATGTAAAGAAGAAAATATAAGATTTCGTGGTGAAAAAAAATATATGAAGCGAGAATGAATTAATGGAAGTTGTTTTGTCAACCCGCAGTTCTACAAATTGTGTTGTGTTCCAAATAAATATGCTCAAACGTCATCTAAACAACTAAAGGCCAAGTTTAGTTGGTACAGCTCTCAGTAAGCATGGTCAAAAACTTCAAGCATGTTTACATGAATGGCTGCCAGTTTTACTGAGATGTCCCGAGTTGTTTTTCTAGTTGGTTGTGCCTATATAGTTATCTTGGCTTGACTCGTCACCCGACTCGTGCCACCAGCCAATTTAAAGCCGAGGAAGAATGTGTTGACTCGGAACAGTTATTCAGCTCTGGATGACTCTTGGGATTCTAAACGTGTTCAAAATAGTACAGGTAAGTTTCTGTTCCGAGTTGCTTTCCAAGTTCTGTGCGGGTTATGCTGAGCTGGCTCACAGTTAGGCTCGTCACCCGACTCGTGCCATCAGTCTTTAAGGCCGAATTGAAAACGAAATTACTACTCACAGTGGCTCTCTGCGAGTTCAGTTATTGGTGACTCATGTGTATGTTTAATTATGAGTTTCCGAGTGTTGTATTATCTGTTTCAAATTATTTTTCCGAATGTTGTGCTGCTTTTGCCGAACTAGCCCGGAGACTGTCTCGTCATCCGACTTGTGCACAACAGGAGGAGCTAAACACCTTTAGATTCACCTTTTTCAGAATTTGGCACGAGTCTCGTGACAAGCTGGACCAAGCTGGGAAAAACTCAAAGACAACTTCGAATGACCTGGGGACAGATCGGCACAAGTCGAAGCAAGTCGCGTAGAAACTACACACTCATGTTAAAAAAAGCATAATCGTGAGCACCAAGAGTTATTCGGACCTTCCCCCCCCCCCCCCCATCCCTCAACAAACTGCGCAGAGCTAGCTCAGATCACTTTTCGGCACCGAACTCGGCAAGTGTACGGTTTTCGTCAACCAAATTGGGTGCCGAGTTTGGACGATGAGCTAACTACAGATCCCGCAGAGCACGGAAGGCAGCTTGATGTGATTCGGGGTGGATCGGCATAAATCGTAATAGCTCGTACTGAATGACGAATAAGATTGACTAGAGAGCTTTCCAAAAAAAAATCCTTAGTTCTCAGTGGGCTGTATTGGAACCAGCTTGGGGTCTCGGGTTCGCACTTGATTTGTCCTGAAACTCAATGAAGAGTGAATTTTTATTTCTTTGTCTAGCAAAGAGACAAACAAGCGACAAGTGTATAAAACATGAATTTATTTCCTCGGATAGATTATCTTGTAAATTCACATCTATCGTTCCTTGATCTGAACACCATTTTTTCCTCATTCAATGTCATGGATTGCCTACCCCCCCCCCCCCCCCCTTCCTCATGAACCCAATACCTCTTATAGACACGCCCCATGGTGACAAACTGATATTTCGAAATAATTTCTGATATGACAGACAGGCGCGGAACTACTTTTCACAGTGATTTAAATATCACTATGCCTCCCCATATCTATCCGTGATATTCATAACGATTCCAAAGTTCAGTGCCTGAGATCACATGATAGATCAATATCGTGAATTCAAAAGAATGATATAGCCCATGCTTCATAATAATTCACAATGCCTGTGCCTTGGACGTGCTTTCACATTATTCTTTAACAGTATATGATCGGGGCAATGTACCTTGTCTATTGAAATGTATTTGGCGTATTCAGAGAGTAATGTTAAAGAGAACAATATTTCTTTTTTATTGTTTGTTGCCTGCCAACGTAACTGTTTGCACATTTGATTCATGTACGGTCAGGTTCGATACAGTCACGCACTATTATCTCACACAATTCATGCTCATTATTTTTTTAAAATTGTAATTAAGGTACTCGAGCAAACTTTATCGACGACTCTTTAGATGTTACCGATCGTTTTTCGTTTAATATTAACAATATACTGTACTCGTACATGAACTCTATCTTATCACGTTTATAATAGGTTTGCAAGTTTCAAGAGTATATCAAATATGTTGTTAAGTTGGAGACTAGCCTACAACTAGAAGCTTGGACCCTATTCATCTCGTTTATTTTTCTCGCTCCCCCTTTTCTTTGCTTTCTTTTGTTATACGAAAAAATATCAAGATACATAACATTCTATCTGGGAGGTACCGTGAATTCAAAAGGATAATAGTATTTGAAAGGTTTTGCTCCCCTTTGCATGTGGTATGAATCATTCCGATTCAAAAGGTCTTTGATAGGAGCAAAGTACATGCCTTATTGTTGCCGGTGACAACCCAATGTTTGCATATTTGATTCATGTACGGTCATGTTCCATAAAATCACGCAAAGCAATTAATCTTAAAAAGTTCATTTGCTATTGTTGTAACTAGTTGCACAAAAGTTATATTTCCAACGTGTGAAAAATACTAATTTTTCATGAAAAACTTAAGCTGTTCAATATCGAATTAAGACATTACCACTATATATATATAAGTAATTCGTGTTTACTATATATTGGTTGCGGGTTATATTTCAATTTTTAAAATGTATGCGTTATTTGTCATTATGCCAAACTTGAAATGATTGGAATGTCCGGAGGAGAGCTTACGTTTTTTATAGAAATAATTGTGTCATTCAATTCTTGATACTACTGTGTTGTAAATAATTTTCCTAAGCAACATCATGAACAGAATCAAAGCAAAAGATCAGTTATTCGGCAAATATCATTCTGTCTATGAGGCTAATTTTAATACAATAAGGGTCCAAACATCGCACAAACATCACAACATCATGTCATTAAAATCGCAACGTGTGAACCTTATATAGTATATAAATAGGCCCAGCATTTATCATTTTTGTTATGGGAGGGAGTAGTGGGGTTGATTTGCCCCCTAAATCAATTTTCGTCATTATATACTCAAGGGAGATATACGATCATTGACTTTGCACCGGGGGGGGGGGGGCCAAATTCCGAAAAATATAAAATTGCGGGGGCAATTTTTGTTTATTAGGGGATGCCCCTTCCCTAAATCCACCTCTATAAGGCTATAGCAATACTCACCCGATGCCAGTCCATAGTAAACGTTTATTTTGTCCAGTTGCAATTCACTGTCCCCAATGTATGCTCCGGTGGGATCGATACCATGCTCATCAGATATGACCTCCCAGAACTAACAAGAGTGAGAAAAAACCAAAGTCTTTAGAAAAAATGTTACACTAATAACAGCATATAGACCCAAATAGAACGGGATGCTTATATGCAATCAGAGGTGGGCCTGAGAAGTGAGGAAGGGGGAGCACAGTTCCGAAAAAATTCTAATAAAAAAATTAAAAAATATATATTCACGTGCCTTTTGGGTCTAAAATTTGAAATGGGTACAAGAACACAGTTTGTTTGTCTGTTGTTGTGGGGGGGGGGGGGTACTTTTTCTTTTTTTTGTACATAGGGAAGCCACATAGTGAGTTTTAAAAGGGGCATGGGCCGGTTAATTGTGCCCTTTAATTCGCCACTAGTTGTAGTCACATCATATATCAATTTTTATTTATAGAGCTTGCTTGCCTGCATTTATTTCCAAAGATTTGCTGATATCATCACCTTGATCTCGTGGTCTCTTCTCCCTTCGAAATATGCCCATACCCCAAACACACACTCATATGTAATTCAAGCGGGTACAACATGAATGAAAATATATTTAAAGATATCGTAAAGCAAATAACCTCAGACAACAAACTGTTAACCGCGAACGATTAAAAAATAATGAAAGGAAAATATTTCAAGAAATATGACAATTCTTTCAGTATAGTTCATTTAATGATATTTCTATTTCCTTTCTGTCAGTGTATAAAAAATATCAAAAATTCATAGTTTCAGAATGCTTCACATGAATAAATTATATCATTGGTGTTGAGATCTTAATGCTAAAATGCTAAAATAATATGAAAAGAACATGCAATAGTGCTGTTTAAAGATATCAGAAGGGACTGGATATGTACAGCTGTATGAAGTGTTCTGTGTTCTGACGACTTTTCGCAAAAAATTGTTTGATTTTGTTTCAAGGATAAGGAAAGCTCACTTAAGAATATTTCCTTTCTTGTCGGAAAGAAGTGACAGGAATGACATCCTAACTAAATTTCCTGTTTTGCTCAAAAATGTATTGATCCTTTTTCTGACAATGCAGATGGACAAGGAGCTTGGAACAAACGAACTGTGCCTTGTCGGAGTAATCCATCAAGGACTTATTCTTTAAATTTATTGATTGAAGTACTACAATTTTTTAAATAATGATTAATTATTGTGCGATAGAAATAGAAGAAATGCAAGGGATTATTGTCAAAGACTATTAAAGCAAAGGTTCGTGTACTAGCAATATTACTGAACAGCTTAGCTATTCATTCGTGTTTTTAATGTGTATACATAATCTGTTTTATGATTCCCTATCACTTTGTCATGGACCTGCGCTTTATCAAATATATGAATCATCTTCTAACAATGATAATGTACAAAATATATAAGAAATTAGGCCGAGAATATAAGACGTGTTGAAAGGTCAGTTTGAACAGCTCTATTTGAAGATTAAAGTTCTTGAATGCAAGTGTACTTGCGTGTACAAAGAGTACTAACAGAATACTATTGATCTATATCAATATAGCACTTTTGAGACTTCTTTCAAAACTACACAATAGTCAATCGCAATAACGAGCGACCAAAGTCCAGTTCAATAAAAGTGGCCTAACGGTTTTTATTGAGTATAACAGTGGTTCAATTATATTAGAAAGAACTGTCTGGAAATTATTACGAATGGTATATCATGTAGTATAACTGTGTATTATGAGGTTTTACAATCATAAAAAGTATACACCCCCCCCCCCCCCCAAAAAAAAAAAAAAAAAAAAAAAAAAAAAAATGCAGTTTTGCTGAAGAGATATATATATATATATACATCGAAAACAATTGCATAATGTTTCACAAACATGATAATGACAAACGTGACAGAATACTTAGCACATAATTATGATTAAATGATGTTCAGTTATATTACAAAAAAGAAGCATTGACATATTAACAGCAATCCTTCTCAAGTTACCGTATACATTGCGGCAAGTAAATGATTTTTTTAAAAACATACTTGTAAAAAAAAAAGGATGGCTCAGTTTGCAAATCGTATTCACTATTTTAATCAAGTACTCAGTCGGGACATTAACCCTGGTTTACATGGGGTATTCCACCCAATCATGGAATGATAACTGTATAAATTAAAATTGCTTGTATTTTCCCATGGATACCATCCCCCTTTCGCCCTATAACATGAAAATAAATCGACGTCATTGGTATTGAAAATATGTCTTTATTAAGTCTTGGTGCATGGCCTCTTAGTAATTAGTACATACTCTTTTTCGATATTTAAATAAACTTTACTTTATTGGTATCCTTTCCTGGCCAAAATATTTCCCTTAAATAGCCTTCAGAATAATATTGTCCGTAACTGAAAGTGAGGGTTAAGAGAGCAACACAATCAAACCTATAAAGATCGATGCCATATACAGGTGGAATCAAAATGTGATGTTTAGAACTATAGAGGGTGCTCTTTCATATGGCACAGGGTACGAGGGTGACTCTGGCAAGAGAGCAATGGCAATAAGGTAGATCATGCTGACTAGTTGTTATGATCTTATTCTTCATACGCATAAGGGACATATATTTTTCATCTCCTTAACTTCATAAGAAAATAGGTAACACGCACATTTGGGAAAGATCAGTAATTGTATAATGTTCATGCCGCTTATTAGACATGGTAAGGATATGAGAGAGAGAGAGAGAGAGACAGAGGGAGAGGTAAACGAATGATGGTCGTTGTGAAGATGATGGGGGGGGGGGGGGGGGGGGGGGGAATCATTTACAAGCATAATTATGACAAAATAATGCTCTTTGTACAGATTCACAATCTTACCTTGGCACCGATCTGGTTGCCGCATTGGCCGGCTTGTATGTGCACTATCTCACGCATGATTATTCTGAAAGAGATGGAGATGAAAATTTAAAAAAAAATGACACGACGATAAATCAGGAGGAAAATGGCTGGTAGTCCCAGACAAGTAAGATCGAGTTGGGGGTTATCTTCAAGGTACATGTAGTTGTCTTGTAAATATGATCTGGGACTGGGTCCTCTTGCATAAAAAGTTGCGTTTAATCGCAACTCAAACAAATTAAACGCAAGTCCCAAATACTCGATCCTGATTGGTTGAAAATCAAGTTGCGTTTAATTTTTTGAGTTGCGTTTAATCGCAACTTTTTATGCAAGAGGGCCCTGAGAGGGATATTTGTCCCGGAATTGTAATGGTAACTATATACTGACATTGTGATCAGAGTTGATAAAGGAGTGCTGGAGAGTAAAAGAGAGAGAGAGGGGGAGAGAGAGGGGGGGGGGGGATAGGGAGGGGACGGGAGAGAGAGAGAGAGAGAGAGAGAGAGAGAGAGAGAGAGAGAGAGAGAGAGAAGAAGGATGGGGGTAGGGGTAGCTTTAGGAGGAAACAGACAATTAAAGTGATCTGCTCCGCCTGATCCAGGCAGAAAAGACTCGATATTTCCGTTTAAAATCGTAGAATCATGCACCAGGGTCTTTATGATGCCTAATCTTAGCAGAGTGCCATGGAACTATAGTTGCTCAATGCCGATACAAACTACGAACTGCATCATAAATGCCATAAAACCTTTATTTGTCAAAGGGGAAATGGAGATTTTCGAGAGAGTGCGAGCATAATTCAAATTTCCGTGCATGGCGTACAGTTTCCCAGATGGTAAATGAAGATAAGAATACATTTCTGTTTTGAGAGAAAGTTTTTCATGTTTTTCCCCCGTTTTTTCCGAATAACAATAGTTTCACATAAAAGTTTATGAAAGTGGAATATTTTGTTCCAAAATGAAACTAAATAGGTGAACGTTTAAAAGTCATTTAGCAACTATGTTAGAAATCAGTATTGCGTGTATAAAGAGGAGGATGACGATGGCGATGGTTATATAGGACCATGATAATAACCATACAGCAAATTCACAATACTAATGATTATTTTTAATTGTGTTCGTTATGGTTATTATTTAGATTAAAATTGATTGTTTTATTATGTTCGTTCTTGTTTGTATCGTGTATCCTTATCAGTGATACCGTCATCCTCCTCAATATTGACATGATTACTGTAGCCTATATCATTGTTCAGTTGATCAGTTTTCAGTTTTAATTTTCATAATGAAATCCCACGGCTTACTCGTTTTGTATGTCAAGTTATAGATTGTCTATGAGCATTATATTTCAAATTCAGAAATATCTTTAAAATATCATGTAGATAAGGCTTGCTTGTCCATTTCAAAGGCAGCGCTGTGGATTTTTACGCTTTTTTCCTGGTAGATATTGGTGCAATATCACTAACAATACTGGGAAATTTGAGCATTTAATATTTTTCTGTTTTAATGTTAATGTTAAAAGTTAAAAGTAGAATAAACATTTTGGGGGGTCTTGGCGTAAAGAGAAAAAAAACAACACCAAATGAACATGTGTGCTTTTAGATGTCGTTGTTTCTGTCATCAAATTTTGCACCAAAATCACCGATATCAAAAGAATGTTTTATCACGTTCAATATGCTTAAACATATTGCAAAAGAAATTCGACATGTAAACTTGTAAACATGTAAACATATAAAATTATACATAAAAATGAATGGACTTACCGATTGCCTTCTCCAAGTTTAATCGGACAAATACTAACAAGTCGGCACTCACTCTGCTCCACCTAGCTACTTGCTAAGTCACTGCAGTGTGTATATCAACCTGCAAGATCCAGGCACCGAAATGAAGCCCTCCCTCGAGCAGCACATCCTTTTCTACTTTACGAGGAAGCCAAGCGATATCAGTATTGTCATCATCCACTTGTTCCATGCGTCACCCATTTTAATTCGACAAACGTTGCTCTGATCTTGAGCTCCGAAGCGAGATGGTCACGGATGTGAGGGAGGACGATTTAAACATGACTTTGCGTTTTTTGTTTTGTCTTTTCCTTTTGGTCGATAAAGGCAGTCATAGTATAGGCCTATAATAATGTGGTAACTGAAAAATAGTTTGTCATTGAAGTTAAAAGAAATATATTGAAAAGATATTCGACAAACGTTGCTCTTGAGCTCCGCAGCGAGATAGTCACCGATGAATGAGAGAGGATGATTTAAACATGACTCTACGTTTTAGTTTTGTCTTGTTTTGTCTTTTCCTTTTGGTCGATAAAAGCAGTCATAGTATAGGCCTATAATATTGTGGTATCTGTAAAATAGTTTGTCAATGAAGTCAAAAGGATTATATTGAAAAGTAATTCGACAAAATCTAGATTTCTTTACTTTGCGGATTTCGGGCGCATAATCCGTAATGATTATGATTTTCCTTCGTACCCCCTCCCACACTAGGGACATTTCAAAAATCTGTCGCTAAAACTTGCATTTTAGAGCATCCAAAAATGTTTTTTGATAAAAAGAAGGAATGCACGGATCTACGCCAGTGGACGGAATCCCTTAACTGAGAATAACATTGCGAGCAAACGAATTTTCTTCGATTTTTTCGCATTGAAATTATGGCATTTGTTATTTCCTTACTTCTAATCATTAAAAAATGTGATGGTATTTCAAGATCAAAATAATGAGTTTGGATAATTATTAGTTAAGTTAATGTATCAATTCTTCTTTATTTTATCCAAAAATATTGGGGGATGATAATACAGGCCATCACCCCACCTCAGATTTTGAGATATATATATATATATCCCCCCCCCCCCCGGGATCGACACCCATGGTGAGGGAGGATGATGAAACATGACTTTGTGTTTTTCTTTTGTCTTTTCCTTTTGGTCGATAAAGGCAGTCAGTATAGGCCTAGAATAATGTGGTAACTGTAAAATAATTTGTCGTTGAAGGTAAAAGAAAAGATGGAAAAGAATATGGAAAAAGAGGCATAGACATAGAGGGGGGGGGGGGGGGTGTACAAATCTTACAGATTAAGGTAATGCGCATGAATTTTCACTGATGGGAAATGGCACATGCACCCGATTATAAATATGATAAAAGGAATGAAGAGGTGCAGTCAAACACTAAACTGTTGCTGTTGAAGTTCATAAGCTCAATTAAGATACACTTTTCAAAACTCTTGTTTTTTGTTGCTATAATTGCTCCCGTTAGCGCACGCCTTGCCATATATTTTTTCTTTGTTTCAATATTCCCTTCTTACAGGCTGAATGGATTCAATATTCACCGTTCTTGAGGCAGCGGGTGGATGCCTGAGGATCCCTTGCATATTCGTCTTCGCATGAACCCTAGCTCTCTAAAGCATCCAAGCCACGCTGTCATCAGCAGCCACCATCGCCAGACCGGTACTAACTAATATGGTGATTCAAACAGCTGATTACCAGCTCAGGAAACAAACAGGAAACCCATGCCCCCTGCCAAAAGGAGGTTGACCTCCATCAACAGGTGCCTCATCAAGAGGAAGGATTATTGGGGGTAAGGCAGTGCGGGAATGGGGATGGGGCGGGATGGGAGGGTGATCCCTACTTGACGGGCTGGCGTTATAGAGGGGGTTGGGGGGGGGGGGGGGGGGGGTAATTGCATTAATTGCCACCCATCAGAAGTTATTCCGAATATCACTATGGCCTGTGCTCCTTAAGTAGCTAGCTATGCTGGATCGACTGATCAAGTAGTTCTGTGATAACTCCCTATGGATTGAATCTAGAGTATTGGAAGCTATTGGAGGCTCCCTTCTCTGCTTGATATCATGAGAAAAATGGGGGGGGGGGGGGGGGAGAGCCAACAGATGGAAAAGAGAGAGAGAGAGGGGGGGGGGGGGGTAATGACAGAGAGCGGCCGCAGAGCCTGAGTGTGTGTGGGGGTGTATAATACACATTAAATCCAATATAGGGGCCTCAATGGAGTTGATAGAAGAAGCAAATGAAAAAGTAACAATTAAGGGGAATTTTAGGGTGTGTGTGTGTGGGGGGGGGGGGGGGGGGCTATAGCTAGCGATGGTCGGCAAAAAAAAAAATTGATGATGATGTCATGCACCCAAAGTTTCCGCAGGTGACCCACCTGGCACCTTTTGAACGTGAAATAAGTCAGAAGGAGTTTAGTAACAAGTCAGCCATAAAGCTATAGGCTATACGCCCTAAATGTGCTTTTCAGTTGTTGTTTTTTTTAAATGTGATTTCGTATAGGAAAGTGAATTCAACATATTAAACCAATTTGGAGCTAAAGGGACGTTGTTTGTTGTTTGTTTGAAAATCGGAAGAAAATAACACGGTATAATAAATTAAATAAAGAAGAAGAAAGTCAAGAATTTGGTTTAATTTGGATGTGTGAGAGTGCCAAAATATTAGAAGACTATATGCACCATTAAAATTGACCATTTACTCAAAATCATTCGTGAATTATGCGTCTTCAGGGGCGTATCCAGGATTTCCCAATGGGGAGGGGGGGGGGGGGGGCGCCAGGAATTATTGATCGCCGTCATGGAAAATTTTTGATCGCCGTCTTTGGAAAAATTTTGGTTCTGAAGAAGGGCTGAGATGCAAAATAGTGCTATATGTGACCAATTTTGAAGCCTATTTAATGAACAATATTTTCAATTGCTACGAGGATTTTTTTTTTTTTGCTAGTTTTTTTTTTTTTTTACGACGGCCAATGGGGGGGGGGGGGGGAGGGGGGGGGGCGCCTGTTGCGCCCCCTGGATACGCCACTGGTCTTTACTTTAGCTCTTCCTATGGCTTACAGCTTGTGTCCCCTAAATATAATTTGAACCACATGCACGCCCATGCGCGCTCAACACTTTTTATTTTTGCAGTACAAATATTGTACTACTAGTCTGGAACAAAGACTAGTGCATCATTGCATGGTGATTCTCAAAATCAAGTAACCAGTAATACACTGAGATGTTTCGCGGTAAAAAGAGCATGAAAGATTGAAGGTAAGGATTGAGTTCGTGCAGTTAATGTATAACGATATACTGGGAAATTTTGTACACCCGAAATAAATCGTATAAGAAGTATTACGCTCTCCAATGTTGCGTGTGATTGG
This sequence comes from Heliocidaris erythrogramma, assembly GCA_025617745.1. Taxonomy (NCBI): domain Eukaryota; kingdom Metazoa; phylum Echinodermata; class Echinoidea; order Camarodonta; family Echinometridae; genus Heliocidaris; species Heliocidaris erythrogramma. The sequence goes on along the minus strand of CM046866.1, from coordinate 32,218,947 downwards.
CAATGTGCCCCATATGTTCAGAATTGTGTTAGTGCGTGTGTGCGGCGAGCGTGTATGTAGCGGGGTGCGGGGGGGGGGGGGGGGGGGGGGGGGGGGGGGGGAGGGCGGGGTTTACAAAATAAAGTGGTTAGAGTCTTATCTGGTTCACATGTAAGGGATTCTTTAACCCATTTTCACCCAAATCGTATCTGTAATTTCGATAACTAACTTTCTTCTTGTCCTGATCCTTTGTCGTCCTGTCTGTTTTTTTCATGCAAACAAACACAAAGTTTTTTTTTTGTTTGGAATTGATTGAATCAAAATAAAATACGATTTAGTCTTCAAGTTCAAGGAATTCATAAAGAAAGACAAAAAATAAAAGATATACTAATTATCTCAGTTATATTTTAGATCATTTCACTCATCCTTTTGCCTGCAGTTCTACAATCATTCTGAAAGATGACAGGAAAGATGACAGGCAAGACTTGATCAACAGTATACCCTGGAATTCCATATTTTTGCCAATCAAATTTTCATTTGTAAGTCATAACTTATAAGTGATTGATATTATCTTTACTGTTTAGACATCTGACCCGTTTAAATCTTAGACCTAGTAGTAATATATCAAGTACCGGTCCATATTAGACATAATTTATGTACTTTCAGTGCCATTTGCAGCAAAGACACTCATTCATAGGTATTAATGAGCAGTTATTTGTCTTTTTATTTGCATTTTCCCTCTATACCTGCAGGAACACCCCAAATAAGACACAAGGAAGGTTTGAGAACATCAATGAGGAGTATTACATAAAGATTTTCGTACATTGGTGGTGCTTGGATCAAACCTGTTGGAAGTTGCTCAGTAGTTATCCATCACTGCATTGCCACTAAAGGAGACTTTGTTCCAAAGACAAATACAGAAGTGGGAGGTAGAATGACGAATACAGGTGAAGCGAAGGAGACATTGAGCATTGAGCCAGCTGAATCCAAATTGGCTGTCCATAGCTTCTCGGAGCGACTGCTGGATCAAGAGGTTTTCTTTCATGTGACCAAGATGAAGAACAGCTTCATGCTGTGGATTGGAAGCAAACCGGCAAGCTTGGCCAACCTGGCTGTGGCCATCAATACCAAATTTGTGAGTTAGGTTTCGTCCCTCGCACCTTTGAAGTTAAATTACTTGATGATAGATTAAGACTTTAATTAACCCTTTCAGGACAGGAATAATTTAAGAGCTAAATTGATCACATATTGTTCTTCAAATTGGCAACAATATTTTTCTTTTAGTGCTACATGGTTCTAATAAGATGCAATGTCTTTGAAAACAACATACATGATTACAAATCTTGTTAAAAAGTTTTAAAAATTGCCAGTTTTGACAAAAAATGATTTTGAACCTCTCATTATGTTGCTTATTCTCGTTTCTAAAGTTCCTGGCATCAAATGCTATATGGTCATGTAACAAAAAGGACAAAGTTTGTGCAGAAACTTTTGCTCTTTCTACTCATGCATCTGATATATTTTTCAGAGCTCTGAATCAAAAGTTATTGAGCTTAACAAAATGTGGTCAATTGTCTCGCTAGGGTTAAAGATTATCCATTGACTTACTAATTGTACTCTGAGAAGCAGCAGAGATGTACAAAAGCTGTCAACACATTATTGCCTTGAAAATTTTTTAGTTGGCTATCCTTAAGACTGCATGTCACTAAATCTGTGATGTTTTAGATGTGTTTTTATTATATGTACTAGCCGATTACCCGGGGGATCGCGGTTCTCGGACATACGCGGTTCTCGGACGTACGCGGTTCTCAGACTTTGCAAATAAACAAATCCCATCCTTGGTCCCCATAGGACATTCCCTACCATTTGACCTTGAAATGACCTCGGATGACCTTGTAATCGGCGCCAAAATTTTTGCTAACCTAACTTCACCCCACATGCCAACTTTGGTCCCCATAGCACTTTCAGTTAAGATTTGACCCTATTTGACCCCTAGATGACCTTTGACCTCTCGGATCAACACGAAAAGTGCGCCACAAACCTCGTGGACCCAACACCTATCCCTATACCAACTTTCAACTCCATAGCACTTTCGGTTAAGATTTGACCCTGTTTGACCCCTAGATGACCTTTGACCTCTCGGATCAAGACGAAAAGTGCGCCACAAACCTCGTGGACCCAACACCTATCCCTATACCAACTTTCAACTCAATGCGTCAACAGATGGCGAAACGCATAGCCGGACAGACAGAATCCATTTTTTTAGTAATATAGAATAGAATAGAATATAGAATATAGATAATATAGATAGATAGATAGATAGATATAGATAGATAGATATAGATAGATAGAAGATAGATATAGATAGATAGATAGATAGATATAGATAGATAGATAGATAGATAGATAGATAATATAGATAGATAGATAGATAGAAGATAGATAGATAGATTTAGGACAAGACATTAATTTCATTAAAAGCACTGAACAGGTATTTTCAAGTCCGAAGAGTCAATATTAGTTTCCTCTTTTGTGTGACAACATAATTATTGGAAAGGGAAAAGCAGTTATAATATTTTTGAAACAATATTAAAAATATATATATACCTGAAATTAATTAACAATGGAGAAAAGTAAACATTGTAGTTAATAGATGTTGATAAAGGATTGTTGGATTTGTATTTCTATAATAATTTATACCTTGAAATCAATTTGATTGAATTTGCTGTCATTTTCTGATACATGTGCATATTTTATTTTCAAACAGGACAGTGTACCTAGCAGTAGCATGTTGATGGGCGATGTTTCAGATCTTCAGCCAACAGCTTTGGCCCAAAAATTGGGTAAGAATATTCAACCAAAGTCTTGCACTAAAGTAATTTAGTTTCATTTGTCATTCCAAAGGATTTGAAGTGTTAGCAATGCCCATGCCACCATCATACATGATTTTGTTGCAAAAATAATCAAATTTTTCAATGGATGTCATCTTGGAGGAAAAGTTGAGACAGTTGAAAATTACGATAAATAATAAGTTATGAACATTTGAAGTTGTAGTAAATCAAACACAAACACAAATTGGAAACTCTGTGACTTATCTTGCGAGCTTGCTCTGTATCCCCCAAATCCTTAATTTCCATTTTCTCTAAAGAAAATATTCAATCATACATGCACCTTACATAGATATAAACTTTGCTCATATGTTTTTACACAAAACCTATCTATTCATTCATCAAAAACGTAGAAAATGGGGGAAAATTTATGAGATTTTCTGTAATGAGCAAATGGTAGAGGAGCTCCCAAGATACATCACAGAGTTGTCAATTTGTGTTGATTGATTGCAACTTCAAAAATTCATAACTCTCTTATTTCTTGTTGGATTTTTCTCAAACTTTCACTCGTCTGTTTCTCTCATTTCTCAGGGTGGACTTTCCCTTTAAGCAATGATGTATGATAGAAATAGTTAGGTCGGTAATATATATGTATTGAATATGACAAGGATATCTTTGGGGAATATTGGGAAGGAGCATCTAACGTTTCATAGATCAATCTGCCAGGAGTTCTTCTTAACAAAACTTCCTTTGAAACATATGTTCGTCACATTAATGAACATGAATGTAACATTTTTATCCTATTTCACTTCTATCATTTTATTTCAGCCAAGTCCACTGGCAAGCAGGTGTTTGTGAGTTGCAGCCTTCCCATAGTAGATCAAACGATGGTCTCCCTTGTTGACAAAAGGTTAACAGAAGAAATGAAAGCCAACCCAGACAAGTTTTGACAACGGCCAACAAGGACTTCACTACCTCAATCATTCCAGTTGTGAATTCAGCAGATGAGACATTTTAAATACCTGGCTGGTCCCAAGGCTTGACCACATGAGCTGAAACAAAAACTTTTTCAGTTGGAATGTTTAAAGATGATCTTGAAGCTAGTGTTTCGCAAGAGGAGTCTACCAGTTAAGATCTGACCTTTGACCCACATAGGACTCTAGATGTCCACAAGAACAATACCGGTACCTTCACAGATTCTCAAGGATTTTCTACTAGAATTCCTGTTTTTTCATCCCTCCACCTACAGAGATGCTATGCATCAGACCTTTTTCATGTTGACATTTCTTATGTTTCAAAAGAGACAGGGTTATTTGGTCAATTTCAATGCCGCTACTTTACAATGAGATCCAAGGAGATAGCAGTATGCCTGCACTGGACAAAGAGTGAATGGGGTGGGGGGGATCATGATTACTGTACACGCCATATATTTTGCGGGGGGGGGGGATTTTCGGGAGTAGCGAATTTAACAACACGCTAAAATAGTGCCAAACTTCATACATAGTTGATGTGCATCTGGCCTGGGCATCCGTATGCAGCCAGCCAGCCAGCTGTAGTAGCAGTACTGGTACTGTATCCGATTGATCTCAGTGCTGCTATGGTAGCACAGCGTGGCTGTATATGCATGTGGACTGTGTTGAAGCTTACCAAATTCACCACTTCACTTTGCAATTCTGTGGATTCCGATCGCGAACTTAACCACTCGCGAAATATCCTGGTTATTCCAATTCACGAAAAATTACGTCCGTGAAATATATGGCGTATACAGTACAAGGAATGCCAAATAGGGATATGGGGTTTACATGAGAACCAGTGATGTACATGTACATGCAAAAAGACAATTATGTTGTACTCCTTCAATGCTTTTGTGTACCGCCTACAAAGTAGGCATGTGAATTGAATTTCAGGTGTAGAACTATGAAATATTGTCAATATTTGTCAGGCGTACTTTTAGTACATGCTGAAATGTTTTGTTTTTTTTACCATCAAATGATACAGCAGAAAAGAAAATCCAAAGTAATTCCAATGTTTGTCATTTCTTGAAATCCGAATTCAATAAAATATGTTAATCAATCTTGTGAAAGAAATTTAAAATTGTTTCAAATACCTTCAATTAAACTGGAAATGCAACAAACTTCAGTAATGCCATCTTGCTTTTATTTGCAACATAACATGATAAATGTGCACATGGAAAAAGTACACGCATTCATCAATGTTGTCTTTGAACAAAGCAATACACCAATATTATTTTACACAGAAGAATGGCAGTGTTTTTCTTTCATGGGGAATTTGACACCATTCGGGTGTTTACCTCATAACAGGTGTTGTCAATGACCGAGAGTGGACTTCACTTTTAATGACAGACAGTTCTTTATGTAATGAATTGTGTCCTCCTCCTACTACAGTGTAAGGAAATGTCATCAACAGCTCGAGTAATTTTATGGTGGGACAGACCCATGGTCAGACCCATCTCCCTGGTTTTGCTGAATGCCTGGGAGACCTCACACATATTAAAGTGATTGATTAACTTTGTGAAAAATTGAGAAATCAGCTCAAATGCCAGTAAATTGTGTGCAATCCTCTAACTACATATATAATTAAGGATATGTGAAAGTATGAGAGAAAATGGAACCCGTTTACTATCCTAAAAAAGAGGAAATCTTCCAGCCCATACAGTATTCTGTGATAGCGCGAGGTATGCCAACCGTAAGAGTTGTTTAGGGTTCGGTGGTACTCTATCCCGACATCAATGCTCAATCGTAAATATCTTGATATATAAACGACTGATCAGCTTATAAAACTCAAGGCGATTCCTGTCTGACCTAAAGGTTTGCAATTATGATTACAGCATTAGCTGGAACAGTGATTTTCTTTTTCAATCTTGGGCAAAGTTAATTAGTCCCTTTAATTGATTGGTAAATCAACAAAAATCTGGTGCCAGTGAATTATGATGCAATGCACATGGACACTGGCGACTCGGTGGCTTTAACCCTATCAGGACCAAAGTCAACAACACTATGTACAAAGTGAATAGTATTTTAGTCTTGTGGTAACGAGAGGGTTAAAATGCATTATTGGCACAAATAGGATTGTTCCTCAAACAGGAATAAATATGCATGTACATAGCAAATTTCAAGGACATATATTACACATGAAGTTAGTAAAGAATAAGAGTTGGATGCTGATCAAAATATGTCAATAAAATATTTTAAGGCAAGTAAAGTTGTGTTGAGCACGTACAATAACTTTCTATCCTAAGAAACGTTGTTTCACATGGTTGCTTAAGCACAAGGGAAAATCGACCGGGTATACATCAAGATTTTGTCTGGTTCCACTACAGTACATCTTCAATCGCTGTGAAGTACTTGTACCTAGGCTGTCATTTTGAGAAAAGAAACAGAGGTGCTTGCTGTTATTGCTGTATAGATATACCACACAATAACTGCTCACTGCATTTATGTTATCAGATCTAATGCAAAATACATGTAAGCATTTGCTTGATAAATTACATAACTTTACTTCTAAATTAATTCACATGTACATTATTTAACATTTTCATTAATAAATGTAAAACAAAGAAATTCTTCTTCCTTGTCATTACTTTGTGTGTTTTTTCTTAAAGTACAATTAATAGTACACACATTGAGGTAAAAATTTAAACATTTTGCATGTTATTAAGCGTGTAAGTTCTTCATCTTCATGGTAGGCTGCATAGTGCATAGCCCATGGAAGATTACCAGAATAAGAAGCTCACTGCATTATGTTCAGTCTGTTTTTGGTTGTGTTGGTGTGACTGAGGTGTAAGGAGGGATTTCAGTGAGCACACATAAATGTGGTCTAACATAACAGTATCTTCTCTACAGTGCACTGCTGTTCTCTGTTGTTGTTGCTTTTGCTTTAATGGCGCATGTCACTTCAAACTAAAGCCATTAAAGCCAAATCAACAATGGTAACAGTTTACTGACAGAGGAGTGGCATGGCATGGCTGCAAACATTGCAGCAGAAGTTGTGTTCTGTGAAACCACCTACACTTCATGAAATATATTAAAGATGTCAGCATATATCGAAAGCTGTTTTGAAAGATGGTAGAGAAAACAGAAACAGATTTGGGGAAATTTGAAAAAGATCAAATCACAGTTCAGGTGACAAAATGAGGAGAATTAAGAACCGAAGTCGAGATCACCAAGTATATTGGTCAACATGTTAAAGGACAAAAACGTAATAGAAGACATGTCACTGGTGTACACCAAATACTGTATAAGCCATAAATTTGCAGTCATAAATGTTCGCAAACAGGACTAACCGCAAACAGGATAACCACTAACCAGACTATTTTGCGAGTGGGTGAATTCACGATCAGGAAATTCTCAAATCTACAAACAGCAATGTTGATTTTCTTTTGCAAAGCGAAGTGGTGAATTTCTAACCAGGAGACAACAAATTCAACTGATTATTTATGTTGGCAATATTTTGGCGTTTTGTTAAATTCACAACCCACTCGCGATATCGCGAAAATATACCCCCGTGAAATATATGGCGTATAAAGTAACTTAAAATATCCCTTTTCTCAGTTTCATGAAAGAGCATACTATACCTCTTTAATCGGATACATCCCATACTAAATAAATTACTCTGATTTTCCTCCTTTCACTCAAAGCATATTTCTCATAAGGTGTGATTGTCCTTTGAATCAGAATTTCACAATAAAGTTGTTATTTTTCTTCAAATGATGCCAGTTTACAGCAGGATACAATTCCTTATAAATTTTTCATGAAAATATTGATTTTCATCAAGGTTTTTGTGATAAAAACCCCTCCGTTGACAGCATAAAGTTTAAGATGCTAGTACATGTATATATTTTTTTTAAATGAAAAATGACAATGGAAATGGTCTACATTTTTAGAAAATGTCAATTCAACAATTTACCAAAGTTTGTAATTTACTGAATTTCTTTTCAAACCAGTACCTTGCCTTTTGAGGGTTTGGAAAAATAGAGATATACATACATGGGCAGTGAAATTTCAAAGCTTTTTATTATAATTATTTCATTCGGCAAATTTCATGAGAATTTGGAGTTGATCCTGATCATGTTCATGCGCAGTTCGTGTTCCTCTCGCTTCCACATGTGCTCTTCCAACAACCATTCATGCTCCTCTCTCATCATTTGCATTCGTAGATCATGTTCCCGCTGTAAAAGGCGCTTCTTTAGAGTGCCGACGCTCTCTTTTCTCCTCTTGAGCCTGGCTCTACGAGAACTGTCTGCGCCTCCGCTGGGCTCTGATCGGTGGATGCCACTATCCCGCATCTCCGGAGAAAGATCGGTTGTCAGACCAGTCGTTGAGCAGCTTGAGTCTTGAGACAGGAGTTGACTTTGGGAGGAGAAGTGAGAGCTGGTCTGAATGAGATAACCAGAAGCATCATGCTGATTGTTCTGTTCCATTGGGAGCGAGGAAGGGTAGCTCGGTGACGAGATGCTACCGGTAGCTTGGTTCTGGCCTATGCTCCGAGCTGTCTCCCCAGTACCAACTGACAGCAATGAAGGGTCCGTGTGGCTCATGGCACCATCTCTGTGTACCTGGATGTGTACATTTCTCAGACCGTCTGGCTCACTGGACATCTCTTCTGCTTGTTGTGGGGTGGTAGACTTGGCGGGTGGTACCTTTTCTAGCTGGTTCATACCTGCCGGATATTAAGTCAAAGGCAAGACAGAAAGGAAAAGTATGAGAAATAAGGAGACAAATATGTAAAGCAAGGAAAAATTCAGGAGAGATGGGAGATATATTTCAGGTAGAAAATAATGATATGTAACTCATTAGCATTGGATGTTCCTAACCCACTAAAAGAGTAGAATGTCCGGACCCAAAGAGTGTTATTTATGAGTAAGGTGACTCGCCAGGTATTACGAAAGGTGACAAAAGGAGGATTAGAACTCGATAGAAATTTCTAAGAAGGGGTTATCAGATTGTCCTAAAACTTGGCATACTAATTAAGCACCTCCTGTTCATCATGTTGGACAAGTATTAATACAAGTTACTCTGTTGTAAAGTTATGGAAGATCAAAATGAGACAAATATTCAGGGTCGTAAACAAAGAAAACTAATACCACAAAATCCATAGAAGACAAACATAGGTCTGCTAAAAAAAAAGTATACTCTTTCAGGAAATACAAAAAAAATGATATTTGAACATGCTGACCATAAACACCTTTATTGAGCTTTAACTGAAAATCACACAAGGTGCCTTTCTGGTGGTTTTGTGGTGCCTGGTCACATATATACGAGACGTTTGTCTTGCCTGGTATCGTGTGAAAGGAGTATATTTGTTTTCAAAACTTCACAAAGTTACAAGTATTTGGAAAGCATTACTGCTACTTTTAAATGCTTTATAACTACATGAACATATGTAGTCGTCTAGTTCTAACAAACGATAGTTTGAAATTATTTGACTACCTGAATTCATGAGTTGATCTCCATATCTCTGTAACCGAGAGGTATCTATTGGGGATTGGCGGACCTCTATCGTTGTTGCAGACGACTCTTGATCAAGACTGTACAGCTCTTCTGGATCAGAGCTACTCTCCTCCTTGATCTCAATGATGCCATCATCTCCGGCCTCCGCCTGTGTCTCACCCACTGTATGCTTACTGGAAGCTATGTTTTGATGATGCGGTGATGGAGTGTCAGGAATCCAACCGGATGAGCCTAGGACAGAGTTTTGGGCAGGAGGTAAATGGTGGGACTGGGTGGGATGAAACGATTGCACCTGTGGTGATGAGAGTGTGTGGACTGGAACTATGGATTGTGCTGGTGATGGTTGCACTTGTACAGCTGGGCCCACCTGCATGGGTTGAGGTAAGAGTGTCTGTGGAGGTTGTGTCTGAATAGTTGAGACAGTTGAGGATAACTGAGACGGAGTCATAGATACTTGTGGGACAGATATTGTTCGAACTGGGTGTGAAAGAGTTGGATGATTATTTTGTGGGATAGTTGTGTGGGAAGTTGGCACATTCTGGGAAACTGTACTTATATGGACTGGTGTTGCTTGATTTGGGAAAGAGGATGATGGTACACCAGGAGGCTTGGGCAAGAGGAATCTGTGTTTGGATACTTGAGGCTTTTTGCTCTGGACCTGCTGAGGCCTTTTGTTTGCTGCGGCACCTCCTGATTGCATGCTTCTAGAAGGTGACTGCATTGGGTCCTGTGTCACATTGGTCCCATGGACATTGGTTACTGGATGTGAAACACCCCCAAGGACCACAGTTCCTTCCAAGTGTGGTTGCTCGGGGACATCACTTTGCCTTGCATATTCTGGCATTTGAGCCTTGAGGAACTCGTCTACCTCTCTATTCCTGTTGGTCATGTTGACCAGGCAATTCTTAATCTCCCTAGCTGTACGCTGCGTCTTGATGCCTGGAGTTCTGTTGAAAGCCCACATCATGGCCGTCCAAGCTTTCCTCTTAACTGCTTGCGTTTTCCCATCTTTCAGCTTGGAGAAGACGATCGGCTGCTGCTTTCCGAGATTAAGAATCACATTCTTCTCAAAGGGAGTGAAGTTGATTTTGCGCAACGACTGCTGTACAGTGCCTGCTCCAGCCTTCTTCTGGAGGGTTTTACGCATGATGTTCTGGAGGCAGGACTTCAATTGGGCCACGGATCTGATGCATGAGGTGGATTCGTTGAACTTTGTTGTGATGAGGTCCCAAGTGCCACGTCTTATCCGCTTAACAGCACCTGGGTGGAGCAAATCTGGAGCCTCCTGTCGAACAAGATCCAGCAAGACTTTACGTTCTGCCTGTGTCATGCCAACCATGGCAAAGGGTCTTGTGTCTTGTGATTGTCGGATCATTTGGGCTGTCTCTTTTACAGTCAAATGCACCTGCATTAAAAGAGGGGAAAAAAAGCATATTAATTGACAAATCTTGTTACATGAAACATATACATTCAGATCTATAGAGGCATGAATTTTTCTGAAATTATTTTTGAAAGGTTTATTTGAAAACACAGGCACATCAACGATGATCAATTGTAGATCTACATCATCTGTTTTAATGGGAAATACGAGAATGGCTTTACACATCACTTGACAGCAGAATATTGAAGCATTCATAGTACATAAAAGATTCTTTTTGTTCATGTGAAAGACATGAACAGAACAAAAACAAGACATTATACACATTGTATTAGGACCACACATGCAAAAGGATAAAAATGAAAAATATGGATTTGGGGAAGGAGGCTATAATATGAAATATGAATTCACCTGTATTACTATTAATGACCAGGGGTGGTATTCTGAGATTTATTTTGTCTTGATTTTAGTGAAAAGATTTTAATTGTCATAACAAATTTCAAATTGCAAAATTTCATTGGTGTTTGTGCAGATGAATTCCGCGTACGCAGCCACTTTTGCGCAGTCATTAACCAATGATGCGCCATAAGTGTACATTTTGTTATGACAATTAAAATTATTTCACTAAAATCAAGATAAAATAAATCTCAGAATACCACCCCAGGGCCCGTTGCATAAAACTTACCATTAACGGTAACTCCCATGGAAACCTTGATTTTGATTGGCTGTTGAGTGATGCTGCCATAGTATTTACCACCGATAGCAGAGTTGCCATTAATGGTAAGTTTTATGCAATGGGGTCCAGGAATAATATGATACGATATGATAAATCTATAGTTCTTAACAACCTGAAATAGCCCGCAACAGCAAAGTCTAACTTAGTTACCGGTAATCAATAACTAAAAATAAATGATAAACACTCGCTCACTTGCAACTTGCAAGCCAAGGGAAAACATATCATGCACATAAGTACACTAAAATTAAATCAATTGACTACTCCTGCCCCTCCCTCCCCCCCAAAAAAGATGAATGAATGAAAGTCCATAAATGTAGGCCTAGATCTATGTTACTTGTTTGTCAAAATTTACATGGCGCTTGCGTGAATACTTGGGCCAGTTAACTATTGTGTATGGCGGCTGCGCGCGACGGCGTGCGCTGTCGGCGACGTATAGTTTCAATTATGGTTGTATCGCGCGCCGTCGCACGCAGCCGCCAAACACAATAGGATACACAAACACTGGCTGGTGAGTTCTCAGAAATATCTTATGAGTTATGATCTTTTTTTGGAATTTTTTGTAAAAATACGTACGATCAAAAAGATATACCAATTCCAAAAGTTTCCCTCGGAGGAAACGCTGTGGTGAAGGACCTGTCGGTCGCGGGAGTTATCAGGAAAGTGCTATTTCAGGCATTTTCCAGTCCTGCTAACCCGTGCGCAATTAGATTGCTGGGGAAGAACTAGCCAGGATTGGCTTCGTGATCAGGTGATGTAAAACTAAAAGGCTTAGGCCTAGACCTATAGCCAATTTTTTTTAATTTTTTACACTCACGAAGCCAATCCTGGCTACCCCCCCCCCCCCCCCCCCCCGGGGAAGACCTGCGTTGACCTGGCCGGGGCCGGCCTGGGCTGGCCTAGACTAGTAGTAGTAGTAGGGGGGGGGGGGGGGTAGTGAATTAGTCTCAGGCTAAAAAAAGATCGATGCTGTTCTTCGCCGAGCGCCCGGGCAGGCTTTCCCCGACAAGAGCGCGTGTTCACGGTACCAGATAGGCCTACTTCCGAGCTTAAAAAAGTTCGTTCTAATTTCTTTTCATGAATAGACTAATAGTGTAATTTAGACCGAAATGTGAAGTATACTCACTTTGGTAAGAAGCAGCTACAGCGCCAAGAATTGGTCAACCATTTAAATTACTAGTATAATGTACAGATTTGATCATGATTACATACACGGCCGGTATGGTGTTGTTGTTGCAATGTTGTTGTAATGTATTGCGGTACAGCGCTGGTATTGCATGCATGAACCCAGGCCCAGCGCGAGAGGGAGCTAGAGTCAGTTCGTGAAGCTAGCTCAGCTCGTGCTCCGACATAATGAATAATGAAAATAATAAAGTGAATGAAATGCAAAAGAACAAGGCCATTATAGTCAGGGACGTCGCTAGAAGGGGGGGGGGGGGGGGGGGGAAGCGTCACACCCCCACTCAAAATTGTTGTCGTTGGCGTCCCCTTCTCCAATGGGATGCAGCCCCCCCACCTCCCCGAGTCGGACAGCTAGAATATCCACATATTTGGGCAGCGAGATTCCCAGATAATTGTGCAACTTCTGTATGTAAATTCTGTACATTTTCACGACGAAAAGTTCAAAAAAAATTTGCTCGCTCGCTCGCAAAAAATTAAAAATTAAAAAGCTGATATTTGGGCATAAGGCGTTAGCCCCTCCTTGTGAAAATAAGCCCGTATAATCAAGACCTCTACATCTGCGATTTTCTTTTATTATTATTTGCGGGGGGATTAGGTGCAGCATTTTTGTTGGCAAATTTTGTCACCCCCTATTCAAAATGCGTTAGCGACGCCCCTGATTATAGTAAGGGGAGGGCATGGGAGGGATCGTATTGCTTCTGTTCACGTCATACCTTTTCCACTCCCTTTCATTTTGTCTCGCTTTCGTTCTCTCACTCTCTCTCTCTCACTTTCTCTCTTTCTCTCTCTCTTTTAAATATATATACAGTATATTTTTAAATGCCATTCGATTGGGTCGGGGCGACTATTCATCTACGATGCATCACTACTCTTTACACTTGGGCTTATATCGAAAAACAAAAATAATGGATGGTAGTAGGCCTATACCTTTAATAGTAGCATATCACATGGTATAGGCCTATACATACGATCACATGGAGCGGGGGTGCCTTTTCACCACGATGTTCATCCTCATCACGAATTTTTGTTGGGATTCATTGGCAGGGTGACTCAAACTTGATGGCATCTTCGTCCAGTTTATACTGGAAAGCAAATACGAGTGAACGACACGATATTAAGAAAGCAGTTTCTTTGAGACAAGCCAAAGGTGAGAAGAGGAAACAGTTAAAAATACGAGTGATTGTCCTTGTTGTGTACCAATGAAAAGGATATTTCTCTTGCCAAATTTTCAACAAGCTTATCCGAATTTTATATTTTCAAAAAGACCTTCCATATTGAAGATGACGAACCCAGGATCCTCTTGCAGGGTGGGGGCAAAAGTCCACATAATCTCTGACAAGCCCGGGGGGGGGGGGGGGGGGGGGTCACTCACAACATTACCTGCTACACAGCCGCGTCCACAAAAAGCGTCGAAAAGGGTCTGTTTTCAGCCTGCGACATTTAGGGTATAAATTGCATGATCACGGGAATTTTGTTGATATGAATAACACCGATTGGTGATTTGGATTGTTTCCATACAAATTAAATATGATATCATTTAAAGTTTATCACTTAAAACAAGAACCCCCCCCAAAAAAAAAAGAAAAGAATATAAATAAATAAAATAAATAAATAAAAAAATATAGGCCTACAAAACCAAAACCAAAAAGCAAACCAAAACAAAACCAAAACCAAAACCAAACAAAACAAAAACTGAACTTGAGGAGGAGCGGGGGTCTCTCTCTCACGCGTGTGTGTGTGTAATTGGGTTTTTACAGACGTGTATCAATCAGATATGATTATTTACGTCTGGGACCGACCTTTAACGTCACCATCCGAAAGACGTGACTCAGTCTCGAACCTGGGTCCGCTGAATCAATTTATAACTTCCACTGGTAGCTGGATTACAGGCGCACGCCATGCACAACGCCCATGCAAAGGGGTCTTTTCAGTCCGAAAATCTCTGACAGGCAACAAAGAATGAATGAATAGGTAAAGAAATAAAGAAAAATAAATAAAAGGGCACGTGGATCCTCCACTGATAATGATATATATCTTCCATATCTTTAGCATGGGAATTATGGATTCACCCTCTCTGTCATCAACCGTCTTGCTATGCTCTAAATCATCTAGATCATGATTATTTAGAGTGGCCTGCAAATCATTAAAGAGTCGCTCCGATGCCCAAGGAGGAGGATAAAGTGCGCTGTTAGGAACTATCATGGATTAATTCAGATCGTCATTTTGGTGAATTAATCATCGATGATGGATATCTTGTTTTGATTGGACTGAACCAACGAATATTCCTCTATATAGTTTGATCGTTTTTCACTTTCATTAGATATAATGTGAACTTAATACTGACAAATTAATTTAGGAAGGTATATCAATCTCTCTAGCTCTTTCCTCGTCTACTATTACTATACTACTACTTCTTCTTCTTCTCTCTCTCTCTCTTTCCCAGTGGCGTATTTACGGGGGGGAGGGGGCACGTGCCCCGGGCGGCACTTTATGGAGGAGGGGCGCAAAAATACAAGGAGAGAAAGGAAAAAAAAGAAAATTATTATTCTTAAGGATTATGTGCCCCTCCCCCTCAATTTACAAGTTAAAGTACATTAGAAATAGGGTTTAATAGATTTTCTAAAGCTCTGTTCTCTCGCATATTTTAATTAATGATCTCGTAATTTCACCCCAATATATTGATTGGTAATAAGAGGATCAAAATTTGAAAGAAAATGTAATTCTCCGGTTGCCGCTTTTTCCTGCTATAAGTTTAGTCAGCCTCTTGTTGAATAAAGTGTATAAAATAGCACTTTGCAAAGGTTCAGAATTTGTCCCTAAAAATATTCAATTTTGGGTTGCCTTGCTAAATTCTCGAAAATCTTTCTCTCAATTGCGGTGCTCTTTTCCTATATAGGTAAAAAGCATAAGACATTGCGTTTTTCACACATACGGAATGTATCCTGAAACGCAATACAGTACCTCGAACGTCACCATTCTCCAAATACTTGAAATCTAAAGCGACGATGTCATAATGCTATTTTTAGCAATCGACTGGAACTACTTTCCCCAGGTATGCTGAATACATTATGTGAATGAGAGTGAGTCATAGTGCGAGGAGAAATGTGCAAACAGGCGGTCTTGGCACATCGGTTTCATTTTGGCTACGATTTTATGAGTATTCTGTAATTTTAAAGAAACAAAACCACCAACTTTTAGAATTCAGTCCATGGTCTCTGTAACATTCATAACATCACGTTCATGAGGAAGACGGGGGAGCGTTTCATCAAAGCGTTTTGTCCGTGATTTTTACCGACAACTGTTATAAGCTACTGAAATCCTTGCATCCGATTGGCTGAGAGCAAATTTGTCAGTAAAAATCACTCACAAAACGCTTGATGAAACGCTCCCCTGATGTCAACCTATTTCAGGCCTTACTGTAAAGGCTACAATCACTAACCAAAGACATCCATAACCTCTATATGTCTAATAACCCCCTTCTTTCTTTCTTCTCTCCCTCCTCACTCTTTCTTTTATTTTCTCTTTATCTTCTCTCTGTTTGTCTGTCTGTCTCTCTCTCTCTCTCAATATATATCTTTCTGACCTCACCTTTCAGTCCATTCCATCCTTTTTACTGTTGTCTGTTGTCTCTCACTAATCTCGTGACAATTATACGATGCCATTTTTACATTGTGCTAATATATGGCGACTAGGGGAATTGTGTATCCCATCTCTTAAATCAAGGACACTTTAAAATGGACACCATATTTTTACAGGAACATCGACCAGAATCCTACGTTGGAATACTGCTTCACAGTAAACTAGAAACTCTGTATGCTCAAAGAAAATATAAATCTGTCGGCAGATCAGACCTTCTATTTCGGCATAGGTCAACTTCCCCAACTATACTACAAGGGGGCGCTATAGCACAGCTAGCATTAGTGTCCCTGTATTAGAGAGTTGCGACAACTGGGGATTTGAACGCCATTTTGTTTCCACTATTACGTAACATTTCTATTCAATTCCGATGAGCACCTGGGTTTTCTCAATAGAAAGAATTCGAACGCCATTTTGTTTCCAGAAAAGTGGGACGTCCATGTCGCAAACTCTTTAATACAGGGACACTAGCTAGCATTAGAGTACCTTTATAATATTATAGAGAGTAGCGACATAGACGTCTGACTTTTCGGGAAACAAAATGGCGTTTGAGAACACCCAGGTGCTCATCGGAATTGAATAGAAATGTTGCACAGATGAGGAAACAAAATGGCGTTCAAATCTTGAGTTGTCGCTACTCTCTTTGTGTAGGTACTCTAGCTAGCATCAGGCTATAGCATCAGAGCCATCCATACGCAAAGGTTTACTTGGCCAACTCGGTTTCAGTGATAGACCGCTTCTGTAATGTATACAAATTTATGCACTTATATTCTCTGAGCACCTAGTGACAAGGCATTCCATGAACCTGCTTTTCATAAATGAGCCCAATGCTTGGAATCCAGTTCGCATACATTATTTGTTGCTATGTCCGGCAAGCTTTCAGGCCTGTCAAGAACAACCTTTGTTGGAAAGGTATGCATAAAATTTGCATACATTACCGAAGCCGTCTAGTGGGCACAACATGGCGTACATTTCTTTGTTTTATGCTTGCCTAACAAAGCAACATGCGCCATATTGTTACCTACGGGAGCAGAGTTGGCCAAAACTCTGTGTATGGCCATGACTCTGATACTAGCCAGAGTCATCCATCTATAGAGATCTAGCCAGCTAGTTGAGGGAGAAGACATTGTAGTCGTGTCGGGCAAGCACATTACAAATTAAAATGCGCAAATTGGTGTGACCAAGTAGGCCAAACTCTGTGAACCAGAGCACTTTTCGCAAAATATGTTTCAATAAACCAAGGTTTACACACCTAAAATATTGAGATTTTGATTGGCTGCCTGAACATAACGGGAAATTAGGCTTATTGCCAGCCGGTTTTGTAATAACGAGAGCTTCCACACGAACTCGTTCTGTCGGCACAGAATAGTACATGACTGTATCTCATTTCTGGTAAACAATTTAAAGGACAATTAACCCCACATGATATTCTAGATGCGGTATTGTCTGCTACGTCTTTCCATGGAGGCTGCCATTTTGTGCATGACACAGATCATTAGGTACCACATGCATTGATAATAGCCTACCTTTACAACAGATACGTCGCTTTGTTCTGATTTTATTACGATTGTTATTGGCCATGGGCCTATAGATAATTGACGACCCATGAGTTCTAATAGCCATCCTGTAATGCAGATTCCTCGCTTTGTTTTGGTATTGTTACGATTGTCTCCGTCCTTGACGTCAATTCTCCGTCTCCACGTACAGAAAGTATATTTTTATGAACAAATTAAGACCTTTTAAAAAATATATAAAACTAAACTTACATTTCAGAATATGTGACTATATCTAATATATATTTGTCCTCTAAAAATCAATTACAAGTTAACGATGAAGGAAATATTACTTGGGATGAAAAATATTATCGTGTACACATAAAGTAATGGCAGCCCCCTTATTGCTAGCAGACAATAACTTGGCTGGAAAATAGTAATTTATATCTATATCCTGTGTTTTTACATGAAATTGCATGTATCAAATAAGAGGCATATACTACACCATTCAAAATAAGCTAATTCATACGCTGAGGTTAATTTCCCTTTAATTTACAAGAGATAGATCGGTAAACGGTGCGCCCCGGGACATGTTCCGATTTATTGCAACTACGAAATACAAAGTCTTCAATGAGCGATTCTGATTGGCCGTCAGTCAAGAACATGCGTTTGCTTTCTGGAGTTACATTTTTTCATTCCAACTATTGTACGTGGCACCCGTTCGGTGTGAACTTTACCTGACTTTGATGCCGAAATTATTGTTGCCGTACTGCAATTTGATTAACGAAAGCCTTTTTTTCGCTAAAGCTAAAGCATTTTGATTGTCTATCCATCACTCTATAAGCTGATCCCCTCTGTCTCTACTTTTTCTCACCTGGCCCTCTATTCCGCTTTGTAAAGTCCAAAAATGCTTCCTAAAATTATCATGTATCTTCTCCCCCAGTTCATTGATTCTCCTCTTGACTCTTTTCCATGGGATCCCCTGTGTCAGAAACCTTTTTTTTTAAATATAATCTGACCATTGCCTTTGAAAAATAGCGAACTCCTTTCGTAAATCACATATACAATGGCAAAAAAAAAAAAATGAAAAGGAACGCTTTTCCATAAGAAATTATTCATTTATTATCAAACTGCTTGAGTTTTGACAGGCGTATATATTGCAGTTATCGTTACTGTATAGAGTCCTCCATCAACCATTTCTGTTTATAAATTAATATAATCATATATATATAATTATTTCAGATTAAAGCAGCGTTAATGCGAAAAGGTTTGATTCATTGACTATTATTAACTGAATGTCATATAGATCATTGGCGGATCCGGGGGGGGGGGGGGCACTTCCGGCCCGAGCCCCCCCCCCCCCCCTTTGGAAGAAAAGTATGCATTTTGACCATAGACGATTCACCATTTTCTCGATTGTGCCCACCCTTTTAGAATAAAGACTTTTTTTTTTTTGCTTGTCAGGGAATTATGGAGGGAAACTGGACCCCCATAACCTCCCCCCACTGAGCGACTTTTGGAGAAGCTGGCGAGACCAAAATAATACGGGTCTACTTTTTCCAAAAGTTGACACACCTTCATTTGTGTGCCCCCTCTTTTACTCAATCCTGGATCCGCCCCTGATATAGATATACACAAATACAGAATACAATGATCATACTAGTACTTGTACTTAACAACCCTTTTTCCCGTAGAGTTTGGCTTTCTAAAGGATGCTTTCTTTTATACTTCCAATTTTGTCAAAACAATGGAACCATTAAAGAGGTATTCCGGCCTGAAAATAATATTAATTGAATGAATAGAGTAAAATTAAACAAGCAAAACACTGACAGTTATTGAATTTTTAAGTTTTGCATTATTTTGGGGAACAGTTCTATGCATGTCAACAATGAATATGTAATGAGTGAGCTGATGATGTCACGTCCCCACTTTCCTTTTTTAACTATATTATATGAAATCATCATTATTTCATTTTTTCATACATGTCTAAAAAAATATCTCCCTTGTAACAAAATAAGTTACAGCAATGATGAACTTACACATTAAATAAGGAGTCAGTCCTTTTAGTTATAGGTTTGGAGCAGAAAATTTGAATAATTGCAATATCATGTAATAAAATACAAAAGAAAAAGTGGGGATATGACATCATCAGCTCACTCACTGCATATTCATGATGACGTGCATATAACTGTTTTACCAAAATAATGCAAAACTTAAAATTCCATAACTTCATTATTTTTCATCCGATTTCGATGAAATTTTCAGTGATTTGTTTGTTTAATTTTACTCTATTTATTCAATTCATATTAATTTCAGGCCGGAGTACCCCTTTAAGCACGAATTTCAAACTTTCTCATTCAAATTAGAAAAGAAAACAATCCAAATGCGTCTTAATAATGTAAAACTGGGACAATGGTTTCTGAATGAATACTAAAAATGCTGTTATTGTTCCTAATTTTTAGTTATTTTCCCACATTTTTGAGAAATGTTTGAAGGAAATAGCTTTCCATTATCAATAAGGCAGAAAAGAGAATGTTTCATTAAAGGGAAATCCAACCCTAATAGCACGTTGCTTTGAAAGAAAGAGTAAAAATCAGAGAAGCAGATTGGTGAAAGTTTGAACGAAATCGGACAAGCAATAAGAAAGTTATGAATTTTTAAAAGTTACTATACATATGGGAATTTCAAATTGGCCGAATAGGTTCTGTCACTGTGAGTAGCTGTGGACAACTCCCCAATTCGCTCCAACACACAAAATGACTAAAATGTCATTTTTTTCAAAATGTATTACTCAGGAGGAATTTTTCTTTCATGAGGACCTACAACAAAAGGCGCCTCGAAGAAAACCGCAAATTAATGATATTTTTATGTACCACAAATGGGAGAGTTGTCCACAAATATGTCACAATCGACTCATCAAATTGCCAATTTGAGATTCGCAAAGATGATCTCATTTTTCATACATCCATAACTTTCTTAGTCCTTGTCCTATTTCTTTCAACTTTTACCATCCTGTTTTTCTTATTTTTCTTTCACACAAATCATCTGATTACTAAGGTTGGATTGCCCTTTAAAGAGCACTGAGCCTTCACAAAGTTTCCAATCGAGTTTCATTCAATTCCAAGACCAGATCTCTGTGCATCGAGCTCGTGGCTTAGTGCACATCGTCAACCACACTTTGTTACGGATTTTCTCAGCATTGTCAAAAATTCATATTTTATAATTGATCATTGCATCAAGATTATACAAAACATATGAAATTTATGATGGAGAAGAATATATTTTCTCGGAAAAGGAACAACAATATTTCTGGTTGATTATCAACAAAGACAAATGCCTTCATGTTAGGGATAAGACCAGTTATGTGCTCGATTCATTCCTCTCGAATGACATAATGGCGAACAGGAGCATGTTTGCATAATCTAAAAATACAGTAATTTTGCGGTATTGCGTTATTATAGGTGACTAAATATACAATCACTTACTTTACATCTATATATTTAATTAAATTAATCAACTGAAAACTGAAATACCATGTCGTCATAGATGAGACACATAAGAATATCTTCCCCGTTTTTCATCCCAGAATTTGACACTGGTGTACCCGTGGACGGTAACAGCTGACGTCGGAAAGCCATCCCCAACGTCATCAGGGCTGTCTAACGATGCACCCTCGCTAGCCCTTCGAAAGCGCGATCTATCCGGCTGTTTGGTATACGACCGAGTGCCGTCGGGTAGTGTTTCAAATTTCTTCAATATGCTTACGAGTTTCTTTGGTTCTGTTACCCGTGGATCTTCTGCTACTCTCTGTACTGTGAAACGACTAGGATTTGTGTTCGTCGGCTTATCGGTTTTCTCACACACACAGTCAACTACCGTATTTCCAACCGAATCACTATCTTTTGAATTACTTTGTTTATCCTGAAGAGGGTCTTCCACGGGTTGTACAGTGAAGCGGCTCGATAGTTGTTTTGGTACAGAAGATGCTGTTCTTCCAACGCTAGCAGAATTTCTACGACGCGACGGCACTTGAAGGTATCTATGCGATGGTATATCGGTACCAGGAATATCACTAGTTGTCCTTACTTGCGACGCTCCTTCCTTCTGTTCATTCTCATCAACAGACGAAACACTGAATCTGGACGTAGTAGGCGTCGAAATTGACCTTTGAACTTTAGGATGTAACTGGACTTCGTCTTCAGGGACCCTGGACACACTGAACCTTGGATTATTGGGTGC
The DNA here is from genome assembly GCA_025617745.1 of Heliocidaris erythrogramma. NCBI lineage: Eukaryota > Metazoa > Echinodermata > Echinoidea > Camarodonta > Echinometridae > Heliocidaris > Heliocidaris erythrogramma. The sequence continues at coordinate 32,197,012 of CM046866.1, read as the reverse complement.
GGTGGAATTCACGGGAACGGACGTATCAGCCCGTCCCGAGTTAGACGACAATCTATCCTCGGGAACTGCAGTAACTTCGAACCGGGAGACGCTTCCACTGAGATTTCGATCAGACGTAGACGCCCCGTGTGATTTAGATAGCAATTTTCCCTCAGGAATCGCACTAACCTGGAATCGGGAAGAGCTCCCAACCTTATTTCGATCGGTTGTAGAAGCTCCATCTGATGGCGGACTCTGATCGGGAACCGCCGTCAATTTGAACCTGGAAGACATACCGATCCTATTTCCTTCTGTTTTCGAAGGCAGCTGTTCCTCTGAAATCGACGAAACACTGGACCTTGATAATCTTTTCTGGTATAGACCCCTTGAATTCCTAGGTGCAAATTTGGAAAGCGCTTCCTCAGGATCATACAATACTGCCTTTGTGCTTTCATCTCCGTCCTCACTCACCACAACACTTGGAATGCATTCAATAGATACTCTGTGCTCACTTCTATTGGGGCTTTCCAGGAAACGATTAGATTCATTGTCAATACCTTGATTGGAATCATTATTATTACCCCTGTCTATAAGATGAATTAACTCGCTGGTACTGTGAAGTTTATCGTAGTTGTAATTGATTGACCTTTGAGTGGAGATGTGGGAATTTGACCGATGGTACCCGTTGCCTGCACTGTTCTCCTGGATCTTCCTGAGCTCCAATTTGAGCTGCCGGGCGAGATCCGCTCCGGTGATCGTGTTGAGGGTGGTATCGTACGGCTGGCTCACTCTCCTTTCGTACATCGAGCTAGCCATCAGCGCTTGACGGAGCTCCGCTTCCAACCCTCTTTCGACCGGTTCTTTGTCCTCTTTTCGATGTCGGGTCATCAATTTCTTCACGCTGCGTTTGAGTTGCTTGCAGGTGTCCCGGGTGCAGACTGCTGCGAAGTAGATGGCGAATATGGCGGTGAAACCAACTGCTAACCCAATGTAGACGGCCTCTCTTTTCTCTACCACCCTGTCACCCAGGTAGTAAGGTAGGTCGTCTGATAACAGAGTCAACAAGAATAGGTAAGAAAATACAAGAATATGTAACCAACAATTCAAGAATCAAGCAAAAGTAATATATCATAGAAATCTGTGTCCAAAGTATAATTGAATGCAAGAAATAAGAATGTTATAATCTATTTCATTCCGAAGAACGATGACGATGACGATGACGATGATTCACATCATTCACAATCATTGACAATTGTTTATTATTTATACAAAAATGTATATCTAAAGACAATTACATTGCACAATAAACAATGATGGAAACGATAACTGAGAAATAATCCGAAGTCTTTCTATTATGTCAAGTTATGTTTTGTAAACTTTCACTGTATACAATCTACTTTCGCTGTTTTTGTTCAGGTGTTGCAATGTTAGCAGTGGTATACTACTGATGGACCTACCCTGGTTAAATTAAAAGGATGAACAAAAAAAACAACACAAAATGAATACATAAATAGGTACCTTGGCATCCAATCGTTTCATCTGAGCTGTCACCACAATGATTCACCGAGTCGCATCTAAGAACAGACGGTATACAACGACCGTTGCTGCATTGGAAACTGTCATAGCCAAGGCACAGGTGAATGTCTGCAAAGAGAGAAAAACATCAAACATTGTAATGAGAGATGCTTTTTAGATAAAACTTAGTACAGTGGTTCACCGCGACACCGAGTCACATCTGAGAAAAGATGGTATGCAACGACCATTGTTGCGCTAGAGACTGTCATAACCTACGCACAGCGAGATATCTGCAAGGAAGGGACAATACATCAATGTTGCGATGATAGACACTTTCTCGGTAAATCTGAGTACATGGAGTAGGTGACGAAGTGGTATCTACCAAAACTACCTCCTAAAATGCTTTCTTTGCTCTAAAATCTGCAGATTAAAATTAACCTAAATTCGTAACCATAAATATGAAACTAAATGAAAGGAATGAAATATATGGGAAACACCCATCCCACCAAACTGTCCTCTTCAAACATAGCGTGGTTAAGGCTGTATCCTACTTATGATACCTTGCTGACTTCATAATTTCATTACTGTTGCCAAGATAATGGTCTGCTCTCTAACGAATAATCAATTAACACATCAAAGCAATTTGTAAAAAGTACAAGTACGTAAAATCTAACCACTTCTCTTCTCTTCTCCTCACCCATGTTCTTGTCCTACGAGAACTTACCTGCTGGCAGCACGTTCGTGAAGACGCCGGACCAGCCACGCCCATTCCCGACCCCATCCGAGACCAGATGAAGGCGGAGAGAGGGACCCTCTGATACCACTTCCATGGGCAACGTCGCACCGCATATCCTCTGAGTGTCGACATCGTTACCGCTGTCATCCTTGGCTCTGATGTTGCTGAGCTCGAGGTAGTCGTTGCGGCAGTCTTCATCCGACTTCAGCTCACTGTCATGAAGCTGAAAGATAAGTGATGATTATGATTAATCTTGGAAGATTATTTACAAGCATCATTGTAATATTTCAGAGCTTTTTCGCATTATTCCTGAAATTCGCTTTCATTAATCAAACTGCTTCTTCTTATTTATTCATCTCTCATTAGATGGGGTTAACCAGTTAAGGTTTCTTGATATCGCAAAGAAAAAACAAATCTTGAATCAGACTTTAAAGATTATATTGGTGCGTCGCAGTCTCTAATTTTTATTCATTATTCAATAGAAATATATTTGAAAAACTTGTTTTTCTGAGAAAACCGAACTAATATCTCGGACCTTTTTATTTAATGATCTTGTTATAGACGATCGGTGCAACCTTTCTTATAAGACAAGACATATTCATAAAAATATATGACAATGATCAAAATTGTACTCTATCTTCATCCATCATTCTTCGACATTTCCATAATACTTTATCCGCCCACCTGTAAGAGTACCCGACCTTCACCACTCAGCGTTGCTATGGTAACCGTACAATTGGTATTGGGAGGGTAGTAGAGCCCGCCCTGTGAGAAGATCATGTCGCCTGCTGAGTGGATGGTGCGCCCGCACTGATTGATCATGTACACTGAAAAAAAAAAGAAACAAGCAAATTAGCGAGTTCCCCACTCTGTTGGAGAGAAGGAATTTCTGGTGGGGCACACGGTTGTTGGGAGGGGATGGCTGGAGGGATGACTCATAGTATTACGAAACTTTCCTCGAGACAGCTTCAAACAAAGCATAAGTATGTGATTATGGAGCTTTAATTCTAGCCGGTTATGGCTTTGTACAAAATTTCTTTTCTAGCCACTCTTTCCAAAATGATTATTTCAGAAATGTGAGAAGAAATAAAAAAATAAAAGATTTCATATCAAAATTGTAAAATAAGAAATACAGGTACAAAATAAATTGGAACTACAGATTTGTGTAATTCAAAGTTGTATTAAGTAATGTCCTAGAATAAAGCTGGTAATTTGAGGGCGAATAATAATTATATGAAATCATATCTTCAAGCGCCCAAAAATAATGACGCAAGTGTCATTGTAATTGAACCCCCCCCCCCCCCCCCCCCAACAAACATCTCTTCATTTTGTCCTATCTTGAGGAGGACATGATCTCATTGTGAAACAAACGAATAGCTAGAATAATAAACTCCTTCCTTGGCCGTCAAGAATTACAGAATATTCTTGTCGGATCTTGAGGGAGTGGCTGAGGGAGTGGCGGGGGGGGGGGGGGGTCTTAGGCTACTTTTGGCAATAAAACAGCTACGTAAGAGAAGTCAGCATATCGCGAAGTCACGTTTATGGATACTGCAAGCCAAGGATTGAGCCAGACATTCGAGATGGTTCGACGAAAACCATGACTCAATCCCATATTGGGGGAAGTCCCGGTTTGCCTGTGAAAACTATTTTGGCAAGACAATTTCGGTTTGCAATCTAATATATGTAATTCATATTCAAGTCTTGCTTCCTAAATTTTGTTCACTCCCTTCGTTCAATTTCCACATCCGTCGTGACTAAATGCCATCAGAAATGCTGTACCAATTATGGTTTAAGGGACGCAATATATATATATATATTAGCTAGTACAAATCGTTGAAAAGTGGCTTAGCGTCATGGGTCTCACAGAGGAATTTGCCTCACCTTATTGAATATCGAAAATATTTTTAATATGAAAGAAAGAGAAAACTATTAGGAGAGAATGCAAAAGAAAAAAATAACATGACCCCTCCCGGCCCCCTGCTCCGCAGTGCCTCCTTGACTGGACCCGGACTGGACCCATGCTACGCCTCTGTTTGAAGCTCTAAAGCTTCTAAGTTGGTCGGACACATAATTAACCTCTTGTTCAGCAAAAAATTCTCAAAATTTCTGAAGTGAAGGAGCTAATAATATGTGACAAGTAAATTAAATAGTTCGTCACCGGGGGCTCATGCATTGGGACAAAAATATTCATTATAAAAAAAAACAACTTATTCTTTTAACTGGTTTATTGACTAATTATAAGCAATAAACGTTAAAATGGGGCAAAATCCTTATCTTATCAATGTATTGTTGATCTCTGCATCTATCATCAGAGGAAACTATCAACCATCATCAACATGATCAAAGACTCCATAGAGGCTCGTCGAAGCTCGTCGAGGAAATCGTCATTAATGACAAAGACGGAAATCTGAATAATGATTGATTAACGGGGATTTATTAAGCATTTACGTAAGCTTTCCCAGAAACACAACTGAACAAAAAAGGTCTAAACCGTGTATTTTGGGCCACTTTCGGGGGGATCATCACAGGAGAATTCCCAAACGTATACTTAAGCTTTCAGAAAATAATAATGGATATTGATATAGCGCTCATATCCACCATGAATGGTGCTCAAGGCGCTCCAATATTACCCCGACTCTAGCTACAATGTGGGCTACCGATTTCGGTGCTCACAGCATTCAAAGAATTACTTCATGCCGGTACCCATTTAACACCTGGATGGAGAGTGGCAAATGTAGATTAAAACAAAAGATGCATTTTAATCACTTTCTCAGGAAGAATGAATTCGGGGACATAACCAGGATGAGGATATTTTCCAATTTTAACAAAATAACGGAATTTCAGTTGTAGGTTTAACTGAGGATCATTTCTCATAGTAATGAAGTCAATAATTAGGAAGGAGAAGGAAGAGTTGTAATTTTATTGTGTCGTCAACATAGCTTCGCACAGATTGACACTGCGTTGAGATTTCAGTGAAAAAGATTCAGTCATCTTCAAAAGAAATTGTTCATCTTAGAAAGTTATGAACTTCCTGACGTATTCGTAAATTAGAACACAGGGCACTCTTGCATAAAAAAGTTGCGTTTAAACGCAACTCAAAATATTAAACGCACTTTGCGTTTCAACCAATCAGAATCACGCATTTGGGACTTGCGTTTAATTTTTTGACTTGAATATGTTAAACGCAACTATTTATGCAAGACGACCCCTATCAATACTCATTTCCGATTTACGTTTTCATAATTAAAAGATATTCATTTTTAAAAATTATTTTTTGCTTTGTTATAGAATTATGATTTTCTTTCCTCATGAAACTATAGGATTGTAAGAAATAGTTTAACATGAAAGAGGGCATTAACATTTCTTTTCATCCTTGTCAGAGGCGTAGCGTGGGTCACGACATAGAATGGTCACCGGCATCAAGGTGGGGGGGTCTCACTTGGTGGATGAAATGCAAACTGATTAGGGGGTGGGAGGGGGTCATCGTGTCTTACATGTTCACATTTTTCATAACAGTTTTCGTCATATGATTGATGGCAAGGGGACAAATGCCCCCTCCCCTTACTAACGTAACTACACCACTGACCCTTGTAACTTTTTACATCTTATAAGAATTCAATGAGACGCAGACAAAATGCAGAAAATGGCGTCGTATAACCCTCCCGTGTGATGGCGTGCTTCTGCGTATGTGTTTAATCAAGCAAAGCTGCGAAGGAAAGGTGAATGTCAACAATGTCGGAGCTGGATGGAATGAACTCTCAAGAATTTATTAGATGAGGGGGCAAAGAAAGGGGTCGTCTGTTTCAAGCGTTACATTACGTCAGCATCACATGATTGAGTCAAGCGATGAGTTTTGTTTTGTTTGTGTTTTGATTTTGTTTTGAAGATGCTGCAGAGTTTTTGTCAGCATGACAGCACAGTCGAAATAAGAATGAGTTGGGTCATCCAGGGAAGTGAAACTAAGACTCCCTGGGTCATCTATAACATTGATGGTGATGATATGGGGAGAAAGATGATAGTGATGATAATGACCATGGTAATTGATAGAGAGAATGTTCTTCACAATCTAAGAGCTCGTGGTGTGAGGATGATGATGGTGGTTGTAATGATGATGACGATGATGATAATGGTATTGAAGCCTATAATGAAGATTTTTATGAAGTGCAAACGACCATGACGATGATGATGATGATGATGATGATGATGATGATAATGACGACGATGATAACACTAATGATTAACAATGATAAAAATGATGATGGTGATGTTATGATAAAGTTTATGATATCATGACGAATTACATGTAGATGTAGTGATGATGGTGGTGATGATGATGATTTATGATAGAGATGGTAGTGGTGAAGGTGGTGTTGGTGAAGGTGGTGTTGGTGACGTCGGCGTTAATGGCAAGTATGAATGATGATAATGAAGAAGAAGATGATGATGATGATGATGAAGTCTCAAAAAAATTTAATGACGTTGATGGTGATTTTGATGATAACCACATTTACCATTTACGAAGATGAGGGCGATGCAGTTACAAGAACATTAAAAAAACAAATGATTATGGTGATGAGGCAAGAAATATATTTTATTGATGATAATGAAATAGAAAGGGAACGAGAAAAAATGAAGAACAATCACATAATATACAACGACGAAAAAGATGCTGATGCAGAAAAAAAAGAAGGACGGCAGGAGGATGGTGACACAGATCACAACACATGTAAACAAATCGACGCCGCAACAACTGGCAGACTTTTGTAGGTCACCGCATCCCTATAGTTGTTCTCATTCGAGGAACCATGACATAACGCACTATCAATTAGTGATACCCAGACAAATTATCTCTGACAGACATGACGCTAGTCGGAGTCGATAGACCTTTCATGATGATGATGATGATGATGATGACTGGCTAAGCTACAAGAGAGAGAAAGAGAGAGAAAGAGAAAGGGAGAGAAGGGGGGGGGGGGGGCAAAGGGGGCCCCTAATAAAATGGCACATTCAAGTAATGCAAAATGAGAAAAATGGAAAGGAGGGAATGGAATATGAAAACAAGATGCAACGACCCCCTCTTACACCCTCCCGCTAATTAATGACCTTAATGTTGATTTGCATGTCATTCACATAGCAAGACCAGTGCCCCCCTCCATGATTTCAGTGTTCCCTTAATATCTGGACCCACGGTACCCCACTGATGAGGATGGATGCATGCATGGGCGGTGGGTCCCTACCGTAATACAGGGGTAAAACTCAACGTAATGTAAGATGTAAACAAGCGGTTTGTGGCTGGTGGATGCTGCAAATAATGTGGAGAGCCATCTTGAATAAATAAATAAATAATTGAGAAAAGTCTAGCCCACATGCAATACGGAAAAGGAACAATTTTAACAGGCCGTCGGCTGAGACAATGGACGTAGCAAGATTACAGACATAGTCGATTAATTACATAAGTTATATTGTTTATAATACAGTTAAGGTTACTGAGAAAAACATTTGGCTATTCAATTCCGTGAATCATGTTTTTGTGATAATCACTGGCGTAGCGCGGGGCACTGGCATGGACAGGAGGGGAATGTTTATTAGCAAGGTCACCGATGAGGGGGGGGGGGTACGGGTAGGGGTTCCTATCACCTTCTTTTCTCGTCCTTTCACCCCTCTCCCTTTGATTTTCTCTTTTTCATTTCCCTTCATATTTCTTTTTATTTCTGTTTTCGCAGGGGGGGGGGGGGTTGCCCCTGTGCTCCCTGTAGCTACGCCACTGGTGACAATTATGTCGTTAATTATTGAATGGCACTTTGTAAGAACTCGTTCAACCACGGAAATCTCAGATCAGTTAAGAATTTAAAAGGATGTTTGTATCAGACATATTTTGTAGACGACGGATATCTTTCAGGAAGTGTAAATATACATGTACACATGATACATCGATGCACATGTATACGGGGTAACACATTATGTTTCTTTTTTCTCACGTTTTCTCTTCTTTATTTTTCTGCTCTTTCCTCCTCTTCCTCTACTCCTTTATGTTCCATCTTCCTGGACCCCATCCGCTCCATTGAGTCCCTCTAACATAATCAGGTAAATCTTGTAACGAGACGATGTAGAAGCTTTAAATGCGTCTATAAGCTGGATAAATGGCTTGCTAGCAACGGTTATATGCCTTGATGGGCTTAACAACATTGCATAAAGGTCAATGGCAAAAGGGTAAGTGTTACACTTAAAAGAACCACCATGTACTATAGGGCCTGGGGAGCGTTTCATCAAGTGTTTTGTCAGTGATTTTTACCGACAAATGTTATAAGCTTCTGAAATCCTTGCATCTGATTGGCTGGGAGCAAATTTGTCGGTAAAAATCACTGACAAGACACTTGATGATAATGCTCCCCTGAACTTAAGAATGAATGCTGACTTATATACTGAATCTAAAATATTGTCACACTGGAAACCCTCTAAAAACTAAAGTGTTAAATCACCATTTCAAAAAGGCCCGAAGAGTGACCACATTTTCAAGATCGTACAGAACGCTTTTAACATGTTGGCTTCAGCCTTTATAGTGTTGCATCCACCATCTTACCATTTTCAATATGTAGTCACTTTCGGCTCTTTTCAGTGGCGATTTCACACTTTAGTTTATAGAGTGAAGGAAAGTGGAATCATTTTTAATGATAATATAATTCAGAACAGATGAGCATATGAATTATTACAACCAATCCTTTATCAGTGTTTATTGAAAAGTTACAACGAATTCACAATAACAAGGCGTAACTGTTTGTCATCATCTATATTTAACACGATAAAACTACTTTCGAAAAATCAGCTGAAGGCAATATCAATAGCTTTGTCTATCACCTTTAGAAATGTGCGAACATTACAATGGTGTAATATGTAATCCGAAACTGATTACTATGGGCAGTACAATAGGTCTTTGAAATTTGCCCGTGAGTTTATTTTTCGAAAGTAGTTTTTATCGTGTAATTTATACCTTTTATTATCACAGTATGAAATTCAGGACAAAATACATTGGAAACATAATAGATCCCGCTTCATTAAAAAGTCTTTCAAGTCTAAAGTATAGGGTAAAAACAACAACGACGACGACACAGGTCTGCGACGACAACAACATAAACAGAAAAAGTGGGTGAAGGGATGAGAAGAAAGAACGATGACGAACTTTTAAAATCGATCGCGATGAAGATGAAAATGAGATGTTTACAGGGGCCGTGGGGCGTTTTTGAAAGTTGGGGGGGGGGGGGCCTGATCTGATTTCACTCATTAATGACAATTGTCGAACTTTTTTTGCGAGATTTTATGAAACGTGTCTACTACAGCCCCCAGCACCCAGCCCCCCCCAACCCCCGCTTCCGCGGCCCATGGTTTAAGAGGACTACCTAAGGTAGACTAACCCAAGGGAGAGCAAAACGAGATGGAACGATACAATTATTTATTGATGATGAGTACTAGAAAAACCAGATGACGTTGTAACAACTTTTTCCACGATCGCCTCAATCTTCACATTCCGATGACTTCATCTTGATGAACAGACCACTATAAATCTGATCAAAACGAAATCTGAAATAAACGAAGGAAAGTTCTTATTTTCCTCTCGTTCTATTTTCTCCCTTTCATTATCTCTCTCTCTCTCTCTTACTCTCTATCTCTCCCCACTCTCCACTCCTGTTTCCATGCATCCCCATCTCCCCTCTTTTCTCCATCTCTCTCTCTCTCTATATATATACATCTTACTCTCTCTTCCCACTCTCCACTCCTGTTTCCATGCACCCCCATCTCCCCTCTTTTCTCCATCTCTTCCCCCCTCTCTCTCTTATTCTTGTTCTTTGTTTTTCCTTTTCTCCGTCAGAATCTTTTCTCTCCTTCTATCCTCTCACACGTTTCAACTTTAATAATAATAATGATAATAATAATTTGGATTTATATAGCACCTATTACATCTACGATGTTTATGAGCGCTTTACCAGTTTAAAGATATTATTACCCCGGTCATCGGATTCAGGCTTGCCTGCCCGCACACAATGTACGCACCTTCTCCACTCCACTGGGGGAGCATTCCAGCCAGTCGCCTTTACGAGCATGATAATCCAATCACATTAAAGTTCGCATCCTATACCAGGTACCCACTGAACACCTGGGTGAAGAGGAGTAATGTAGGTAAAATGCCTTGCTCAAGGACATAAGTGCCGTACCGGGGTTCGAACCCACCACCTTCGCAAACCACTCGACCACGACACCTCTACATCATATTAAAGAAAAAAAACAACACTTGTTCATTCGAGCTAAAGGACTTTTGGGTATATTGTAATATTTCCTGGCTCAACTTATGGGTCGCACGTCTTTAATTATATCCAGGCATTAATTTTCAGTGATTCCCCCTAGCCTTCCACCCGTACCGAAGGGAGAAGTTCTGAAGACACGAATACTGATATTTTCTCCTTTTTTTTGGGGGGGGGGGGGTGGAGGGTGGTTGTGAAATAATAATTTCACAAATATTCTATAAATATATATAAACTATTATTTATTGATGCAAAAAGCCAGAGACGGATGACGTATATAGTCACAACTTTCAAGACCCCTCTCAATCTTCACATCCTATATGACGTCATATCGATAAATAAATGATAAATAAATCGCTCATGCACTAACGAAATGTGAAAGGCGTCTAAAAGGATCAGGAAAGGTCCCCTCACCATGCTAACCCAGTATCTCTCTCTCTCTCTCTCCCTAACTCTCTCTTTTCCCTTTTATTTTTACCATTCGATTGGGGGGGGGGGGGGGGGGTAGGGGCGGGGGCACATGTCCCTCAGCAGGTACGCTACGGGTGGTTTGCGTCACATTTCAAAATATTTATCAACCATTTCGTGTTTAGATCAGACTTGGAGGTGATCTATATAGAACGACTGAGGAAAAGGAAGACTTCCAAAACATGCCCAAGATAGAATACATGATAAAACTAAACCTTATTCACCTTCATCACGAAGGGTTATCGCGTTCTTAAAGATGGTCTTCTAATTCGTTAATTTTATTAAAATAATATACTTTTCAATCCGACGTCGTAACACAATTAGGCATTGGCAACAAAAATGCACATTATTAAATCTAATCTGACATAAGTGGGTGTACATAAATGCTCAATCGTTTTAATCATCAATTTTGTCATTCAACAAAAATGTTTAACTTCAATCTGGTACTTTGAACCATTAATTGGTATACTGCCCGTATACAGTACATGCAGAAGTCGACCAAAGTTCACATTGATAACAAGTTGTTATCAAGTTTTTCAACATAACAATATTGCATCCAAAGCTAAAGCAGTAATTAAAATAACGATAAACAGGTAATACATATGGAGCGAGAAATATACAAATACATTCTCAAAGCACAATGCAATAAATCCATTATTTGATGAGATGTCTAAATGATAAAATTAAGATTTTGACCACGCGAGAGAATCGTCTGGGGCCTCGTATACATGCGTAGAGAGTTGCGACTGATTCAAATCAACCGCAACTTGATATCAATCGTAACTCTGTATACTACATGCAGAGATAGGAGTTTGTAAGTTGCGTAGTACGAAATATTTAAAAATTTGACAAAAATACATGAAAAATAATATATTTTTTAAAATTTAATTTCCTAAACAATTATAATCGACAGTATTAATTATTATTACCTTAGTCATTAGTATAGTTGCAGAAATACCATATAAATATGCGATGGTGATTTAAAAGAAATGCTACGTACACAATAGCATGCCTGTGAATTGAATGTAGAGTTTTCCTGGACGTATTATATACAACCTGGGCCCTTCTTACAAAGAGTTGCGATTGACTGCAAATAATTTGCAATTGATATCAATCGCAACTCTGTACTAAAGAGATAGGAGCTGGGATTGACATCAAGTTACGACTGATTTAAATCAATCACAACTCCGTATAAAACAGGCCCTGGGAAATGTAACTAAGTTAAAATTTTCCTGGTACAGCAGTACAATATAGCCTATAATTCATCTCGTTCTTCGTTCTCTTTTTGAATGCCAATTTAAAAAATATCGGCATTGCTGGTTGAATATTTCTCGGTCTGTATTAATAAAGCTCATTCTGCATGATCCAGGTGCCAACCTCGAATCCAAAATAATAGACAGCGATCAATCAATGCCATCATCATTGTGATATGTGATCTTGTCTTCGGCAATATGTCTGGCTGCAGCAATTTATTCGCATTCCTTTTTTCTTCTTTCTTCAAATTTTCAGCTTATCAGAAATGTTCAAATTTGAGCCCCCACCCTTTCACAAATTCCTGGATACGCCCTCATCTACATCATGGCTAAGATTTAAGAGTACATGTATTTCTTATAGTCTGCTGTTTTCTGCCCTTACTTAGCTCTAATCTCTTTGATCCTAAAAGGCAACGGACCCGATGCCAACCTCGTAATATACAGCCGATCAATCACATAAATGCCATCATCATGATTGTGATATGTGATCTTGGCAATCGCGAGCAGCAATATTCGCTAATGTTAATCAAGCTATGGCACATAAGACACGGAAGACTTGGTCAGGAGACAAACTTGATTTATAGGGGTCCATGATGGCAGACACAGCGCGAATCAGTTACATTTCCCTGTTCAGAGAGGGAGAATGGGGTCATTTTGGTGGGGCTAGGAAGGGAACAACATCCCACTTTGCACAAGAAAAATAACCTGTCTCGCCACCTTTCCCCTGAATTTTTAAAGTGATCTACTTCTTCTTTGAGGCTTTGATTTGTTTTCGTTTTCTTTTCAATGTGTTAAATTACTGTCACAAGACAGTCATGTTCCATTTTTGTTTCATTTTATATGCAGTAACTATTTATCATGATCATGGGGTGCGGTTACTGAGGTATATAACTGCACTTTGGACTTTTAGGTCTACTTTCATTTATTCGTTCTGTCTTGATTCTATATCTTTATTAGATTGTTGCTTTTGAATTGACAAAAACATGGGGTGGACCATTTCCATTTTCAGAATAGATATTTCCAAAGCTCAGTCGGTAATTTCCTGACATGTTTCATCTTTCACACTGGGATAAGCCACCTGATATCCGTACATGCAGTGTACAGTTTGTAAAGTTATATGGGGGTGATACGGCTGTGAAGTGACATTCATATTAAAGGTGGTATCCATAAGTTAGTTACTTTGGGTAAGACAAGCTCTGTGTATATTTATACATGGTAGCAAGGACCCTAGATCGAATCACAGGCCCTATAATATATCAGCCAAATCTGTCTAATGGAGATGTTAATTAACGGCTCAAGACTTTTTGTAAATAATCCTTGATTGTCTTTTCATACACCTGGGTGACCTGACACGTCTGTATAGAATTAGAACCGAGATACAGGGAGCGAATCCAGATTGACAAGACCTTGTTTACAGGACTTAGGGTCCAGTTTCAGATCTTGGGTAAATTTGCAAATATAATAACAAAATTTGAGACGAGAACATTAACAACAGTACTAGTCATACGAAGTATCCGTTTTCCATGGGTCTTACATTGGCATGGTTCTACGAATGTACAATATTATTACCAATGGTATATTATCACCAAAGTCCCATAAAATAAAGTGCTTTCAGAAATAGAAATGACAGCTGGAACAACAATACACATTGTACACTACTACACAGTAATAACAACAGATGAAATGAGCCGAAAAAAGAACAAAGACCGTTCAAATAAGGGCTCATGTACTGTACCATCAACGAAACCTGTACTATACTTTTCCAAGGATTATGGCTATAAAAATAATGAAAACAATCATTTCACGATCAATATGATATTTTTCACTATATGTTGCATCTTTCTCTGATGAGCAGATAAATCATGATCAGTTTTGCTCTCAAATCGAAACTAAAGATCCTCTCGAAGGTATCAAACACCATTTTCTATTTCTTTTCGAGCTATTTATAGTTCTTCTTTGACGTCTTTTGAACATTATTCCATCAGCTCTTTTATCTGATCAAACAGAAACTCTGATGTACATCGACTTAGAAGCGCATGCATATCGGCCATGTATATCGTAGCACATTATACGTTCTGTAATGAATTTTAATCAAATTGGAATTGGGTAGAACAGTGGGAGGTAACGTAATTAGATTAGCAATTAACCTGGTGAAAATCAAACGTGTTACGCATGCATACACGACAAACCTAAACGTCACAATAAGCCTACATTATAAAGTAGAACATCATCATGATAAATAAATGACTGTAAACATTTTAATGATGATCTTCAAAAGCTGATTTGTTGCACAGAATCCCCTTCAAACGTGAAGCACACTATTATGAACGAACGGCATTTGTTACAATTCGCCCTTATCACGTGAATGCTAAACTGTAAGGAAAACATAATTTATGATCGATGTGTAAAATATTATAGATTTTAGGATATTTCGAAAGAAACACATTCTCACAGAAATATGCTAGGAGAAATATTTTAAAGGAGAATTAACGCCTGAGTACAAATTTACTTATATTGAAAGGTGTAGTATATTCCTACTTATTGGCCTAAATCATTTTCCAATAAGATATCAGAAAAGGGTATAATAAAGATATTCCAACACCCGGTATCGTCTACTACTCATTTACATGGGGGCTGCCATTTTCTTGCTGATTTGGATTTGTACATGAACCATTGAGAAATGTTCCGGTCAGGAAGATATTTTGAATCCAAGACCTAAATTGATTTTCTTCATTACCTAAAATCCCATATGTGACGAAAAATATAAAGTGGGTGTTTACATGATTTATAAAAATTAAATCTTTATAATGATACTTTTAAATTGTCTGGTTTTGCTTAACAAAAATCTATTTTCTTGGGTTTGCCAAACAGAGCAGAACATAATATATGCAGCATGCATTCTGACTTTTCAAGTCCCATTATCCGAAAGCAGGTGAATGCATAGTTTGCCGCTATAGATGCTCAGGGAAGAAGCATCCATAAAATTTGAATTAATTTGCTCCGTCCATTGCGTCACAGTATCTAGAAAATAGATTTATATTAAGCGAATATCGATTTTCAACAGAAATATATAAGGAAATCTTCAGTTTAAAAATAAATTGACATATCTATTCTATATTTTAAATCTCAAATGGGTTTTTAATTTTGAAAAAGGCAATTGGGCATTTGGATTAAGAAAATCTTCTTGTACACATAAAAAAAATGGCAGCCCCCATGTATTGCTAGCAGACGATACATATTGCTAGCAGATGATAAATTTTGCTCAGAAAATCTTGATTCGTATCGATCTCGTATATTTTGACGCGAAGCCATATAGTCTAACAAGTAGGAATAAATAACACCTTTGAACACTATCGTCTTTATTGTTTGAGGTTAATTCTCCTTTAAAGATAACATTTAACAAATTCATAGTGACGAAGCTTTTCGACCTGCACTCATCGGGTCACAACGCAGGAATGAGAGAATACAAGAAAATACAAAAGTCAAGGAAGGGACAAGCGCTTCGATTATTTTAGCGTCCCCGGATCATACCCGGGTCGCTATACACACCCTTCCTTGACTTTTGTATTTTCTTGTATTCTCTCATTCCTGCATTGTGACCCGATGAGTGCAGGTCGAAAAGCTTCGTCACTATGAATTTGAGAAATATTTTCTTTTAAAGATGTCAATGATAATTTTGAGAGTAATATTGTGGAAAGTCAAACGTTAGCGACTAAAACTGTTAATATATATACCGGGATGATTGTAATACGTTGACTTGATAACCCATATAGCTTGGTATTGCGGATAATACTTCCAATGTTGATTATATTCAGAATGGCGGGTGGGCAAAAATGAATGAGAGACGAAGATCCTAAGAAAGCGAATACCTTTATTTCCCCAAAGGTGGGAGGGTGTGGCCTTGGGAGGGTGTGGCGTTGAGGGGGAAGAGGGCGGCCGATTTGTTTCTTACCCGTGTGATATTCTAATTCATTGGACATGTTTATATAGACAACATCTAATAATGGGTATAGTAAAAAGTATTAATGGTGACAGTACTCAGAAAGCAGGGCCCATGTGCATAAAAGGCTACTAATTTAGCTGGCAACTAGTGCTTAGTAAGATTATAAATTCCCTAGTTTATACCTACGGAGTTGGCAACTAATTTGTGTTGCATAAAACCTCACTAGGCACATTGCTTACTAGTTGCATACTAGGACAATTTGGTTTGTAAATGATTTGGGTGCTATGGCCTTGGAGAGGAGGTGATTATGTCAGATACAATAGGCTTGTAGACAAGATTATTGTGTTTGAGCTTCGAACCACATTCCAAATGAGCATAACTCATTTCTAAGGGTCTTTGTAACATTGCATTACTGCCCAGTACGAGCCATGTTGTCAGGACGGTGTCCAAAGGCAGACTGATTAGTTGTCATCTAGTGACTTAGAGGTACCCCAGATCAACTAACTTTTGCCAGAATTTTAGAATGTTACTATATCTAGTTGGGTTTTATGCATCACAATTAGTAATCATCTAGGCTTAGTAAGCAACTTAAGTCCATTTTAGTTGCCAACTAGGCCTAGTAGCCTTTTATGCACATGGGCCCAGGCCTTTAATGTGTGAGAAAGAGGCAATCACTCATGTTCACATGAATAATACAATCTGGAAATGATCATGCATCTTTCAATTACAGTCATTTCCACCTAATATATATGCATATGACATTCAGTTCCACTGTTCAAATTACCTCATCAAGGAAATATCAAGGGATGCAATATAAAACGAGAAAAAAAAATCGACAATAATAATTCAAAATTTATATAGCACTTATTAAAAATTTCTCTAAGCGCTTTACAATATACAACATAACTACCTAACTTAACTACCTAACTTAACTACCTAACTTAAACCTTCATTACTGTTTACGGAAAAAATAGGTCTTAAGTGCTACTTTGAAAGAACTGAGAGAGGAATGACGCCTTTTTTTCGTTTAATTATGATCATGATTATTGATTGGTCTAATCATATAATCATAACCGGAAACTGTATATCTTATATATATATATATATATATATATATACTCCTGCAGGAGCGTGGTGCATACATGCAATATATAAAGAAATAATAATGGTTTAAGAATTTGTCCATCTTTTAAAAAATTTCAAAACATCTGTCTCTTTGCCAGTAATTTAAATTATTCATTATACACGACCATCCTAATGGAAAAAGCCTTCAAAATTAATTTCCATTGTACATGACTGTCAATTTATGTAAATGGAAAATACGCTGACTAATAGTCATCTCCATGGGAACAATGTGATACATGAAGAGGTTGAAGGAACGTTCATGGCTAGCCCTCATCCCATCATATCAATCGCGTAACATATAATTATACTCTCTTTATATAGAGAGGAGCACTTCCTTTCGAGGTGAATCCATTCCAAATCATGGAGAAATCCTCTCGAAAATAGTGCTTGAATTACTCTTTTGAGAGTGGATTCCACTCCAAACAAAGTGACCCCTGGGCCCCGTTTCATAAAACCTGTTACCAGTAACAACTGTCACATTTCTTTGACAAATTTGGTCTCAGCCGATCAGATGCAAGGATTTCAGTAGCTTATAACAGTTATTGTGACTTGTTATTGATGAAGTTTTATGAAACGGGGCCCTGTAAAAAGGGATTTCTACTCCTGTACATTTAGAGTAGAATGTCTAGCAGCCATTTTTTTTACCATGGTGCTATGAAGGGGCGGATCCAGGAATGAGGAGGGGGCGGGGACTGGGCACAGTAACACACTCATGGGCCCATATCTTTGTGTATATTTAAAGTATGCCAGATTTTTAGTGCTGTAGCTCAGAACCAGAACTGGTCTCAAATTCGCCAGACTGAAGGTTTTGTGCCGAGCCACATGAACCAGACTAAACCTCAAATCGGGTGAACTCTCTAACAGAAGTCAGGTAGAAAGGGGTTTTGAAAAAGCTCCCTTTTTGTCATCTTTTATCACTAAGAAAGTGAATATTTCTCATACATTTGTGTGCATATGCACATGTCTGCCTAGAGTGTATTGTAGTAGGACTATAAAGCCCTCTATATAAGGAAAAGAACAGACATTTATTGGTGTCAATTAAATTTTGAAGATAGACCGCGTGAAAGGATTTTCAGAAGCTAACAAGCAAGGCCAGATCAGACCAGGATTTTGGGTTGCGAGGTCGCTTTTTGGAGCTACAGTACTCCAGATTTGCCTACAACCAAAAAAAAAGTGGAGGGGGGGGGGGGGGGCTGCCACTGGTGAGATGTACATCCCAATAACAACTCTATAAACAATGACTCATATTTGCTTTCATTCTCTTTCCATCAAATAGACCGCTTCTGTAATGTAAACAAATTTATGCACATAATATTTGCTAAGCACCTAATGACGAGCTTTTCCACTAACCTGCTTTTCATAAATGATCATCAATGCTTGGAATCCAGTTGCATACATTATTTGTTGCTATTTCCGGCAAGCTTTCAGGTTTTTAAGTACAACCTTTGTTTGAAAGGTATGCATAAAATTTGCACATTACCGAAGCGGTTTATTGGAAGGCAAGCGCAAAGTCCAAACAAAAGGGACGGGTATGTTTATTGTGTAACTGCCTACACCTATGACCAACTTGGTAAACATTGCTGGTATAATGCAAATCAAACGGATTAGTATCTGTCCCATTCCAAAGACAGTAGCTCTAAAGTTCGAACGGGTAACTCAAGTCAATGGTTCTCCGATGTCTGAACATAAATAATATCAAAAGGAGAGATAATAGTTACCTATCATTTAACTCCAGGGAGTTACCGACCAAACCGACCAACCAAACCAATGGGCCAGGAAGATTTTGGTTAGTTGTACCTGGAGCGCGTTGGAGCTCCCTGGAGTTACCTATCACTATAAGAAGCACGCATACTGCATATACAATAAATCAGGGGGGTCCCTGTGCCCTGAAAAGAATATGTTCAATACAGAACACATTTAAAAAAAAATGAAATCACTGAAATATTTTAAATCAATTTAATATGACATTATCATCGGAGTTTTCCATTGAAAATTGGGTACTGATTTGTGAGATCATGCAAAAACAATATGTGTTAATACTCAAAATTTCCTCATATTTTAGAATGGATTTTTTTAATGATATTGTGAGTGACTTTTGTTCATGTTTTCCCATGAAACGTGTTTTTCGGAACAATTAAGAAAATGAATACTTGAGTTTTTTGTTCACAATATAACAATATATTTAAAGTTTTCGTTGAATGGCATTCACATAATACATAATGACCCCCAAAAAGGCGCATGTCCTAATAGATTCTTCATAATTTGTCAGGAGCGATCTCGACTTCCGAAAAAAATTCATATCTTCTCACATTAGGTCGATTTTTTTCCTCCAGACTTTGCAAACCAATCCCTTGATTTATCTGCTTCCATTCCATTCAAAGTCAATATAAGAAAAGTTAATTCTCATTTGAATGCAATCAATCACTGTCAATGAGGGTATACTATATGAGGAAGCAGAACTGGTGACAACTGACAAGTTGACGACACCCCCCCCGCCCCCTTAAGGCCTCTATACATCCAACTACCCGTGGCAATGGGAACAAAACATACCGTGTTTCAATTGTAAATTCTCAATAGGGCAGTCATCCACCTGTACTACTGAGCAACATAAATTTTGCTGATAATGCGAAATTATGAGTTCCTCAGTAGCATTATACCCGACACAATCACATAAATATTCTAAAGTACAATCACTATTGATGGCAATGTCAATGCATAAATGATTCAACAATGTTCGCAACAATGAATGTAAAGAATTTTAGGGAGACGATGAAATTAAGCAAAGTCAGCACTACCAACTACTACAATATCTTTACTCAAACAAATATTTTACCTGTAGCCTGGATCTCTTTGGGTAACACGAACAAAATCATGAACCCGATGGAAAGAACTTGCAAAGACCACGGCATTGACGACGATGTCAGCCGTCTCTGGCCCGAGGATGATCCACTGTTGCTGGTGGGCTTCGGACTGGCTCTCCACTTATCCATGTGCATAGACATGCACGCATTGTTGCAGGGTGAATGGGGGATTGTGCAATACTGCTTCCGTTGTCGGCTCAAGAAGACTTTCTCAAGTCCGTCAACTTTCGGTCTTGACCTTATTCACACAAGTACATGTCCCGACGTGGTTGCAATTACTATTTAGCCTGCGTAACTATGAATTACAGTACGAAATGTCCGTGGAACATGATAAAGTACGATTTGTTTGAATGGGTACTGAGTGATCTGTGTCTAGACTCTGAACTGCACAAAGACAGGTATTTCTTTACTTCTCTGCAGTGCACAATGGCACAATGAATTCACAGCGGCGACCAGCTGTATTGTCAGCGGGTACAAGTAAACACAACTGTAGTCTCGTAAAATGGTCGCTTTCAACCCTAGCAGTATGGGACTGTAAATCTAAATTATTATCTTAAATGCAAAACAAACACAGGGTAATAGACCACTTCTGTAAATGTTACACATTTATGCACATTCTCTGAGCACCTAGTGACGAGCTATTCCATGAACCTGCTTTTTATAAATGAGCCTCAATGCTTGGAATCCAGTTTGCATACATTATTTGCAGCTATGTCCGGCAAGCCTCCGGCAAGCTTTCAGGTTGTCAAGAACAACCTTTGTTTGAAATGTATGCATAAAATTTGCAACATTACCGAAGCGGTCTATTGGCCATAAGTAATGATCAATTAATCAAATAGAACATCATTTTCTCACAAAATCTAATCTGAAACACGGGATCGTCAAGATTCCCTTGAAAAGGTGCCAAGTACCGCATTGGTCGCATTGTAGGCCGATGTGGTTTTTATTGCCTGAATTATAGACTAGAGAGGGAACATGTAACTTACATATTGCGAAACAAAAAAAAAATAGATAAAATCTCACTCGTATGTTTAGTTGCGGGGGTTGGGGCACTTACGTGAAAGGGGGGGGGGGGTATCTGCGGTGGGCGTTGTCGCAATGGATGCAATTCATGTGACAGCCATCTATATTTGTAGGGGAAGGGTGAGAGAGGGGGTAATTGTAACCCTTTGTATCATCTGTACTTGTCAGGGGCCGCGGAGCGTTTTTAAAAGCGGGGGAGGAGGGGGGGGGGGGGCTGATTTGATTTAGCTCATTAATAACAATTTCGAACCTTTTCCCCAAGATTTTATGAAACGTGTCTACTAAAAAAAAAGTGGGGGCTGCAGCCCCCAGCCCAGCACCCCCTCCCCCGGTTCCGCGGCCCATTGTTCTTCCGGGTCTTCTCAGTTTCTTTCTCCATCTTTTCTTTAGTGAGGGGGATTTACGTGCCCCGCGCGCGCAGCTACGCCGCTGAATATGTTCACATTTCACAAGCTTCAATTTGCTTTTGTAAATAACAGTGTGTAACACAATTCTAGTGAAATTCAAATAAATAACTCTATTTTGAATAATTGTATTCAATTTCAGTTTTCAGATGAGAAAAGATAACCTACTGGTTCCTTGACCATTCTTTCCCTTCTTTCTCAACTATAGTGTTTTCCTGTCTATAATGTGTGTATCATGCAATGAGTCTCTCCCTCATGCAGTTTCATCTCTAGCTCACTATCTGTCTACCTCCACCTCTTTCCCATTCTCTTACACACTTATCTTTGTGCTAAATATATAATTACCAATTTACCGTTTTATAATAATATTTCTATATGAAATTTATAATCAAACACTTGACTATTCATGGGAATCCATGGTTTTTTTTCATCTGCAGACTGCATGTCAGACTAGCTTTGATTTATATCAAGAGAAAAAATAAAATGATTTTCATTCATATACCGCTCTGAACCGTGTCACCCATATTGATGACCTTTCAAACGTTGGCAGTTTGTTCAATGTGAACGTTCGTCATTTTGTAGTGTAGTGCCCCCTTTCGTCAGCAGAAGGCACAGGCAAGACACAGTTATTGCAATCACTAGGGGAGAAAACGAATGAAAGAGAGAGAGAGAGAGAGAGAGGCAGATTTGAAATACAAAGAGAGAGCATCGTGGACAATGAAAACGACTGTAAAATTTTATAAGGTTTTTATTGGCGTTCGAATGAAATAAAGAAGGGGGAAAAATAAAATGGTTGTAGAGGTGTCGTGGTCTAGTAGATACGTCACCGGACTGTGGATCACATGGTTCGCGGTTCGAATCGCGGTGCTAATGTCCTTTGGCAAGACATTCATCTACATTTGCCACTCTCCACCCAGGTGAAGTAAATGGGTACCCGGTAGGAAGAAATTCCTTGAATGCCTTAGCGCCTATCATGGCAGCTCGGCTAAAGCCGGGGTAATAATGTGATACTTTGTATTAAGCGCAGTAGAGTATATTTGTGTAGTAGCTGCGCAATATAAATGGACATATTATTATTATTATTATTAAAAATGATACAGAAAATAAAACGAAGACTTAAACATAGAAAATAATGAAAAATTAATGACATAGCAAGATATAAATTCAACTCGAACACGTAACGTCATAAAAACCAATAAGACGAGAGTGATGGACTTCAACGAACATAAATGATTAATGTCTATTTATATACTCTGAGTATAAAGTATTTGAAGAGTGAACAATCTGAATAATTATGTATAATTATATACATCACAAAATTGCGTCAATATGACACAAAGGTTTTCTTTAGGATATACGTACAGTAGATTGAAATTGAATGTAACAACTATATATACACAACTTCACTCTAAAAACTCAAAATGTTAAATCTACATTTAAAAGGTTGGAGGAGTGACAACATTTTCAAAATGGTAAATGAACACTTTTAACATGCTGCATCCAACCTTAAACTATTAGATCCAGCATGTTAAAAGTGTTAATTTACCATTTTAAAAATGTTGTCACTCCTCCATCCTTTTAAATGTAGATTTAACATTTGGGTTTTTAGCATAAGAATGGAAGATATATATGTTTTTCTTCTCCAAAACCATGATAAAGGCATCTACTAAGTAATTAAAATAATTTAAAATTGTTTTTTTACGCGTAAAATTCTCATATGTCATATTTTGGAATATTCAATAGGCCCTAGATTTCACAATAGTACTGGGCTCTCAAGAAAGGATTTACATCAACTTATCAATGAAACCGATAAACTTATAATAATTACGGTCGTTAGACAAACGGACTACACTGAAGCCCTAAAACGAAACACAATACTCCTCTTAGAAATGAAATATTTTTGGACTGAAAAATAATCCCCTTCAAAATATTGAATTGATAGATCATGCAGGCCAATGGCATATTTTGAATGAAATTTGAAACAATTTTGACCTCCTTATTTTGCCAAGTGTATTTGAGGAATTCATTGCCAGTGACCGCGGAGAAAAAGAAAAGATAAAAAAGGCCAGCCCCTATATTCAGGTCGTTGCTTCAGGGGGGTTCAGCGGGTAGCAAAATACAATATAAGGGACTATGGTCATGATCATAAACACATCAATGAAAAAAAAAACACGTGGAATATCATCAAATACATGAAATAATTCTGACGGATTGGAACTATGAACTGTGATACTAGGCTTTGTTTACTTTCTCACATATTTTTTTTTTCCTTTAACCTTCTATATAGAAAACTGATACGATATCACAACATATCAAACATGCATACATTGCAAAACATTTCTAAACATTTCTCAATAACATTTGCGATATTCCCCAAAATGTACACGTTATTTACAAGACCTACATCTTCCAACAAAATATTTTAATATACATGTATAAATGCAGCGATATCTTACAAATATCATATCTTACCTTTCATTAACATTTCTATGAGTAATACTCTAAATGAGCATTTTTTTTTGTTAATTACGAGACTTTTCTGTATCATAATCATCAATAATCGAAGCAAGTGAGATAATGATATTTCAAACAAAGTATAACATTACATTAGATTGATTTGCAATATGTAACAACTATTATAACATAACTTTCATGTTTTATACTTTGGTTTTATACTTTGGTTTTATATATCGTACACTGTTATAGTCAGCATAGCATCTCATAATACCCAAATCATGAAACATTCGTAGCATTTATAGTAATGTATATTTTTCCTTTAATCATCTTAGAAACGAAAGTAAAGAGATGAAGAAAATGTGGGATGATAATGATTCCTTTGTATCGAAGTGATATGATGACTATCATGCCTGGAAGAAATGAATATAAGCCTGTCCATGGGGAGAGAGTTGAGAGATGAAAAGGAGCGTTGTCTGATCGAAATATGAATCACCAGAGATTGAACGAAATAGGTTATTTGTCTGGTACTAAAATGGGACCCGAAGTACTGCAAGATGAGTTTGCCATAGAGAATAAAACTGAAAAAGGATATATAGATGTACATATAACATTCATAAATGCTTCTCGTTCTTATATGCTTTAAAACTATACATGTCTCCTGAGATCATAACAACGTATTTACAGAAAAGGGTTACCTTATTTATTTTCATCAATATTGCCTAGGCGGATCTATAGGAGCTGAAGGGGCCAACCTCTCCCCACCCCTGAGATACAGAGAAAGAGACAGCGAGACAGAGAGAGGGGGAGAAAGAGAGAGAAAGGGAGAGGGAGGGAGAGAGAGAGAGAGACTACCTCGGAAAAAAGTTTCTCCTGAACCGATGAAGACTATAGCCCCATACCTCTCTAGTCATCCTAATCCTAGATTTTATTCAACAAATTTCTGTCCCTGAGAGGGGATAACTATATAGAATAAAATAATTGCACAATGTATTTACTCTTTGCTTTTTGATAAAAACAAGGTAATTCAACTCGTCAATTAACGAAGGACACTATTTTAATACATGTATCTCTAAATCTTGAATTATCTGAATTAACATCATTATTCTCAGTCTGCATGCTGTGAAATTAAAAAAAAACAACGAACAGTCAATCTATCCATGAATCTTCATGGTCTATGTATGTAATCAGTGTATCGATACCGTAACTATAGTAGAACTCGTTGCCACGGTGAAGGTGGTGGTGGTGATTGTGGCAATACTTCATGATGATGATAAGAGGAAGATATCACGCATCAGGGTGGATCCAGGACTGTCATGAAGGGGTAGAGTTTGGGCATAATTTTCCCCACGAACCATGGATTTCGGGAATCCCGCCAGCTCTGTTAATGCTTTCTCAGTGGTTAGGGAGCAATATAAACTTCCCCAATCCCCCTCCTCGGGAATCGGCATTCCGAGGATCAGAACGGGTACATGAGACGATGTTTTTCAGATAATTTGTTAGATTGGAGGGGTAACATCTCCTTCTCAAAATTTCTGATATCACATCTTAATTGGAAATATTCTAAACCTGTAAAATTGAGGACGTTTTCTTGTAACATTGTTTGCACAAATGAAATTTTGAGGACGCTCTTTTTGTCTGTTAAGTTTGTTTGATTGCGATGACATCTGCCATGATCACATACTAGTCCCTGTACGTTGGGTCGTTTCAGAGGTTACTGGTGACCTGATGGCATGAACGTCTAGACGAAGGATTCTGGACAAGAATTTGGATGGCTCAGGGATGTCGTGCCATCTGCGACGCACCATGCAACCGAAGACAACTTTAAAGTGCGGGTGCTTCCAGGCATAGATCAGTGGATTAAGACAGCTGTCCAAGACGAGCAAAACAGCAGCATACGACGAGATGTGCAGACCCAACTTTAGCCATGGTCCTTCCAGAAACGGGAGGGCAAGGAACAGTCCTGTGTACGGGATCACGCAAAAGAAGAATCCGCAGATGACGTACAACAAGTTCCTGGTGATTACCAACTCAATCTGCTTCCGATGGCGCTTACGACCTGACACCAAAGCAGATGGCTTACGAACGACGGCAGCATTGGACCTTGTCATGAGGGCGCTCTTCCTGACGTGTATGAAAATCATGAGATAGCTGGCAAAGGTCACGTTGAACGTCACCACGGACATGACGGCAGCTAGGACGACATATATCTTTGCTTTCGGATGAGCAAAGTCCCAGATGCAAAGCCGTGTTGACGGGTCGTACCCTAGTCGGCCATGTTGTCCAGTCGTTTGAGGGATGACTAGTGTGACGACGGGGTACATCCAGGAGAATATGATCATCGCAGCCATGAACTTGGTAGAAAATGCGAGCTGGTAGGCCTCTTTCGATCTCGTAATGAGAACGAAGCGATTGACACCGATAAGAGAGATGGTAATGACGCTACACGAGACGCAGGTGATGGCGATTCCGGCAACGATCTTGCAGATTATGTCTGGTAGAGGCCATCCATCCTCACCGAGCATCCCCGCAGCTTGCAGAGGTTGAACTAGTGACGCGAGTAGATCGGTCACGCTCAAACTGACAACGAAGATGTTGGTTGACGTTTGAAGTTTGCGGGATATGGCTACGGCAAGCAGAACCATGACGTTCCCGGTGGTTCCCGCTGCGAACATGATAGACATCACGGTGGCCAAGATGTTCCTTTCCCAGTCATCGAGAAGGAAAGTTGTGTTATTCCCATCCATTCCAACGTCCACTGGTATCAATAGCGTCTCACGATTGTTTGAAGTAATGCAAAGTCTCTTCCGTGGCTAGTTGTGGCAGAGGGGGAGATCACAAAAAGAAAAATAATTTCTGCATCAATGTCCTGCTTCAAACCATTGTTCTGCTTCACAGGCGCTTCCAAACTTTCGACGCCAAGTGATCATTATACATGTACTTTCCTAACGCAAACTAACCTTCTGAATGATATCAGATCGCATCTTATCATATTTTTCCAGGATGTCTGAAGATGATATTGGTCATAAATTTTTATAATTCTGTTGGAAGTACATGCAACCCCATAAAGAGGTGAATTTGAGAAGAAAAAATGAAATGACACAGAACTTACAGTTGGCGATGCATTGTTTCCATTTAATCCATATTTATTATGATTTTGTTTTGGGACAGAAGTGACGACAATTATATTTAGCGTAGCCTATTATTTTTCTTTGCTTGGAATCTGCTTCACATGCAGGGACCCTTTTTGATCAAGTCAATCCATTTGGTAATCTGATCGACCCAGCTCTCAGTTTTTTCAGCATCATAATGAACTAAAACTTAATTTACTTATGCATCTCATATATATTATTTTGAAATGGTGTAAAGTTTATCAGGTGCGGAGCTCAGTGAAAGGGGGAGGGGGGGGGGGGCTAGTATCCATTAATGGGTGCATCAAATTTTGACAGAAAGATGAATGCTCCTTTGAATAAGTTATCGTTAGAATGTCACCCTCTTTGATAATAAACATTATAAAGACATCATCTAAAGGACCGAGTAAAACGACCAATTATTCTTTTAAAAATGACTCCATATAATTTACGTATTCACATGACTTTATGAGGGAAAATTTCTGCAAGGATACTGATACCGATCAAGGACTATTAGAACGTACTGGACATGCTGGAGGCTATTCTCTGTAGGGAAAAAAAACGCAAAATCATCGTACCATACTATATGTTCAGTTTTCTCTATATACAGTATTTTGTAAACAAAAATTAAATGATAATGTTTTATTTTTCAAAATTGAAATTTCCGAACTCCCTGTGAAAGACGTTTTACTTTAAAACACACGTATATCATATCCAACCAACTCTATATATGCAATTTTATACCCCATAGCACAAATAATTTTTTTTGCAGAAATATCACTTACTTAATTGAGCTTGTATTCTTTTGCCTTATCACAAGGTTATTTTTAAATATTAATAATCAACAAGTATTTTTCAGAATGTTCAATAAGTTAAGTTAGTACTTACATCTTCTATATCCAATATAATATTCAGCACAACATGACTGTCATAATACTGAAGAGAAATGTTGATCGTACCTCGAGAAGAAGTAGCGTGATAAGAAACTTGAGGGGAAAATTATTGTTTCAATACCGTTTAAGATTTATTGTAGTACTATAGTGATTCGAAAGTATGAATTTGATGCCTGTAATATCAAGTGTGTTAATTACCATGTGTATCAGTTGGCCAACGCTAATTTATCATTGCCGCTTCACTTGCTTATCATTTGAGATACATGTCTCAAATCATGATTGATTTCTAATTGGAATTAATAAAGCTTGATTATTTCCTTTATGAAGAGAATAGTGGCTCGTTAAGATTCTATTAATTGCAGTCCAAACAGTTAGCCTTTCGCCTACTCAACCCGCTTATTCGAATCATTCGAAACATGATACATGATACGAGACTATAATATTGATGACATTTTCAAGTGCTTAGGAGATACAATTAACCTGTCCCAGTAATCGGATTTATTAAACGCAGACAATTTAAGCACCATATCTCCACTCCCTGGGGAGTATATATATGGTCATCGCGGGGTATATGGCAATTTAAATCACACCGATCCTCATTTATCATTGTTTGTATGTCCGCGGTAAGGAGTGGCAAATGTCGATGAAATGTCTTGCCAAATTGCATCAGTGCTGTGCAGAGTCTCAAACCCATGACCACTCCCTTCAATCACTCGAGCATGACACCTTCCTAAACTGTTTTGTACCGGAGTCACACCGCCAAGCCGACTCCACACCGACTCCAAACCTACCGACTGTTGGCCATATATATAGGGTACTGTGATTTTTTTTGGTTCAGTCTGTTGTCCGTCTCTTTGAGGTGACTTGGGTATGACTTTGTGTAACTGAAATGTGTACAATTCCGTTTCACATGCAGCGATCACAAAACTTAACAAAAATGTCCAACTTTTTATTTTATATGATTATTTTTGTATTAAATCTATGTTAAATCATTAATCTGTTTATAATTGTGATACATAGAAAATAAGAATCACTTTATTTACATTTTTACAATACGGTACCCTAGAACACGTATAGAAAAGGATAATAATACCTTCTTGATGCAATCGATTTTTCATTGAATTATTGACAAACAAATGCGCATAAATTCTTCAGTCCCCCTATTCCTTTTTTTTCAACAAAACATGATTGTGTACTTCGTTAGTTTTTTTCCGTGATAAAAATGTTTCTTTTTTAGGATACATCTGTCAAACGAAAGTTCCTAAGATCAGTTATACTTATCTAAAACTCTGGCATATAATGTAGACATGAAATCCTTTGAAAAAAAATGACAGATATCAGTGTCAGATCCCAACTTTGAGTTCTGGGGTAACAAACCAGGGTCCCGTTTCATAAAACGTGTTATCGGTAACAACCATTTGCTCTCAGCCAATCAGATGCAAGGATTTCAGTAGCTTATAACAGTTATTGCACCTTGTTATTGATAACAAGTTTTATGAAACCGGGCCCTGTTTTTTGTGTTGTGAAAGTCATTTCTGGTGCCTGAAGGGTGATGGCGCATGGAGCAATCTAGTATAAAAAAATATCTTCATCTAACACTCTCCCACAAACAACTCACACAAAAGGCAGTCGGCTATTGCAACGAATAAGCATAAATGGAATTAAAATCAAAACGTAAAAATAATATCTTTATTATTTCATGAAGATTAAACAAAGAGACTCGATTTCAAAGCTTTGTAAGTAGATTTTCCGTAGATTCGCATGTATAACTCACACTATCTTTTATGATACTATCCTAAATCATTATGATTTCACTATTCATACTTTCCATTGTATTAATTTTTTTTTACTTATATACTTTCTATTTGTCATATGATATACTTCTGTTATACGCTCTAATTATATGTATCTATACTTTTGAGAGATATATGTATGATATACCCTATTATATGTTTATAAACCGAAGACAGATGCTAATCAATGATGCTTGATAAATAAAATATAACACACATGATTATAAATCACAAGTTTATTAGCATTTTCATAACAGGAAGACTAGCACTGTTTTTATAAAAGGAATTATCCTTATATTTTTAATGATGACAATACCTGTTTTGCAACGAACTTTGAACTTAGAATTTTCGTTATTTTGGGCAATATAGTAATAACAATTCTATTCATTTCACATAGACCTCAATGACTATTGCCAAAATTCCAAGCCCAGGTGAGATACAAAAAAAAAAAAACAGAAGCAAAAAGAAAATAAATAAATAAGAAATTAATCTAAACGAATGACTGAAAGAATTAAATGCAGACATAAGTACAAATTGGAAAAGGTCATTTTATCCGAAATTCATACGAGCAATAATGACCCCATTATAGGCGTATTGAAAGTTCAAGTTAGCTTACACATGTACAATAAACATAGCAAACATAGCGAGGTCAGCATTAACAAGATCCTGCTCGTATATTTTTGTTTGATTGCCTGTATTCGAAAGCATTGTCCATATAATTGATGAAAGAAAAGATGGAAAGTGAAATTAGAATTGGAGGTATTACTGGTAATGTAAATTTGATTGACATGAGCAAGGTTTTAGTCCAACTCTAAGAACTGCGGACGACGTAGTTGCGATTGCAGGTCAAGAAGAACAAATAAATAAATAAAGTATCATAAACATATCAATAAAATCCTTTCATTAGTACCAGTGACTAGCTGAAGTCATGCAGATTGCAGGAGAAAGGTTTAGATTCAGTGGCGTATCCATAGGGCGTATCCCAGGGAGGATCAAGAGAATATTTTACCGGGAGGCGAGCGAAAAAATATTTTTTTATTATCTTTTCCTTTTTGTCGCAAATAAGTCAATGTGGATGCAACGCTGTTTTCTTTCTCCAACTCTTCTCAGGCCTCACACTAAATGGGATTCGAGTGGGGGGGGGGGGGGGTTGAGGAGGGGTTGAGAATAAGGTAGAGGGAAATGAGAATGGGAGTGAGGAAGAAGGAGAAGGAGAGAGAGAGAGAATAAAATATGTGACCCCTCCCCCATAGCTC
The DNA here is from genome assembly GCA_025617745.1 of Heliocidaris erythrogramma. NCBI lineage: Eukaryota > Metazoa > Echinodermata > Echinoidea > Camarodonta > Echinometridae > Heliocidaris > Heliocidaris erythrogramma. Next base: position 32,165,884 of record CM046866.1, on the reverse strand, counting down.
TCTGGGCCCACCACTGATTTTTTTTTTTTTTTTTTTTTTTTTAGGGGGGCAGCATGGGCAGGGGGCTGGGGAGGCTGCAGCCCCAACTTTTTTGAGTAGACTCGTTTCATAAATACCTCGGAAAAGATGTTCGAAAACAAATCAGCCCCCAACACACACACTTTTAAAACGCTCCGCGGCCCCTGGGGAGGGGTAGCATGTCCCCAGATCTCAAGAGCGCGCGCTGACATGCATATATTAAGCAGACCTGTCAGGGACTACCAGGGGAGCGTTTCATCAAGTGTTTTGTCAGTGATTTTTACCGACAAATTTGCTCTCAGCCAATCAGATGCAAGGATTTCTGTAGCTTATAACAGTTGTCGGTAAAAAAATCACTGACAGAACACTTGATGAAACGCTCCCCATGTATACATTTCGCCCCCTTTCTTTATCAGTATCTCGATACGTGACTGCTTTATAGCTTTTTTTTTTTTTTTTTTTTTTTTTGGGGGGGGGTATTCAGACAACATTAATATTTTTTTGGATTTGTTTCTTTCCTATTAGGTAAAAAAAACATAACAGTGTTATAAACAATCAGACGATTGTTATTTTTGAGCGACATTTGAAACAGGCCTGTCTCCTAATTCCTTTAAAATTAACCCAGGGGCAGATCCAGGGTTGGGGGGGGGGGGGGGAGTTGGGGGTCCCGACCGCAGTTTATTTTTGCTTATCATAGGTTGTTGTGTATTGGACCCCCTCCCCCCATTTTGTGTGCTTTGTCAGAGAATTATTATGCATCTATTTATTTTTCGTTGCTATCATCTGATGACCTATTTTTTGTCAGAAATTTGGGGGAATTGGACCCTTTTACAAAATCCTGGAGCCGCCCCTGATTAACCTATAACATAGTTGATAGTTGATAGTTCACAATATGACGCTAAAAATCCTCATGATTATTGACAAGCAGCGCCGGCACGAATGCGGGCGACAAATGATAAATAACAAAATTATAATGACAGGAAAGTGCATTCATAACCTGCAGAAAATACAGAACCACGCGTGGCGTTTTCTTAATCCTGTTTGTAAAAGTTCGTACCGGGTGACATACTTGCAGACAGGGTCGAAATCTACACCAAAGATGCCACTCATCTTGGCAAGCATGCTTTGTTCAAACAAACATAATATCATATTACAAGATCGAATAAACATGATTGGGTTTAATGTGTGGTTAGTGAAAGCTCATCTTTTTTATCTACCTAAATTTTATTGTGATAAAGAAGCTATGCGTGGGCAACTGAAGAGGATCAATGTTAATATTGCTTTTGTCGGCTTGGAAATGACTGACAAGATAAAAGTTATTATATTACAGCATGCAACGAGTGATCGCACGGGGTGGGAGGATGGGGGGGGGGGGGGGGGGTCAAGAGCGTAGGACATTTTCTTCTCCCCAAATCAAAGCCTCCGCCCCTCCCAGTCAATGGATGGTTAAGAAGGACAGAAAATATATCATTTTTTCAGCTTTAATTAAAATATAAATTCTATGGATGTTGCCCTGTTTTTTGAAAGGATGGCCTGGGAATCTCCAAACAAGCGAGTTTTGGATTGCTAGTAAAGTGACATCTTCTCGTTATAGATTGGAAAAGTTCTATGCTGCTACCTCCCCCCTGCGATCAAGAAACCCCCCCTTACATATTCGCTACCCTTAGTTTGTCCCCTCCCTACTAAGAATATCCCTATGCTGCTGCTAAATCCATTGTGAAATTTGCAGAAGAAGAAAAAGAAGAAGAGAGAAAGAAAGAAAGAAAGAAAGAAAGAGAGAAATACTGCAGACATTTTCAGTACATTAAAAAGGGAATAGCTTGCAAACATTGTGACGTGCTATATTTTAAATTTATTTATTTATTTAGCTATTTATTTATTTATTTATTTATTTATTTATTCATTTAGTTATTTTATTTATTTTATTTCATTTGTATTTACTTTTTATTTTTTATTTTTTTAATTTTTAATTTTTTTTTTTATCTATTTATTTATTTATTTATTATTATTATTTTTTTTTTTATTATTATTATTTTTTTTTTTTTGGGGGGGGGAACTTCACCTGGGGTACTTGTAAAGAACACAAACTGAATGTATCTACCCCTTATTTTGAAAAGAAACTTAACAGATTTATCACTGAATAAAATGATGCATGTATTTAATCTTAAAACATAAATTTCAACAGTAAGTATCTGCCTCTTGTGTAATTATGGCGCGAACTTTCTTGATGTTATATAAAGCGCCGGTAATTCAAAGATTCCACTTGGCTTTCACCGTTAATCAATACTTATTTGCCACTGATTGTTTTCCTGATCCAGACACTGTAAGGATATCCTTCAGCCTCTTCAAGATCATCTTACAACCGCAACAATTTCTTATCGACTTACTGTCTATCAATTTATTATTTATCGTTGTTTAATAGATTAAAGTAAATAATTTTGTATTGGCATCCGCCTTAGATTCGCTTTTAATTTCTGTGTCGGATTTCTAGAGTAAATAAGAAAACCCCGCAACACAAGGAAACGACGCGAGGATTGAATTTCAAGGGTAAATTTTAGATGTCTCTTCAAGGGCATCTTTGAGATGTAATTTCAAGAGCTTGCATCACGCAATGCAATGTCTTTAACCCTTGAAGGAGAGCGAAATCCAAGTAGCCAGTTGCGGTTAATGAAATACATGTATACTGATTTTCAAAAAAGTTCTGAGGAAAAAAAATAAGATTTTCATAATTCGAATGAACAATTTAGTAAGAAAACTGACGTAATTTTAGAAACCTTTGATTTTTTATAATATAGCACACTGTTGAAAGCTGAAAATTGGCAAACTTTCGATGATGATCGGAGGAGTTTTAAAATGAAATTTTGAAATTCACACTTTCAACAAAGAAAAAAAATGTTCATGCTTGCACCCATGATAAGAACAACAAAACATAGTCTACAAGAGAGAAAGAGAGAGAGAAAGGGGGTTTTGATCATTCTTTTCTAGACGAAAGACTTAAAGGGCATATGGAAAGCAAGTACATGTTGATCTTTGATGATGTGTATTGTTCTGTACATCAAAAAATTTACAACCATTTGATCTGAATATGTGTCATATATTTTTAAATATTTTTTGTAATCATTTTATTTTACCTGCTAAGCCCTGCCCTAAAAATCCTTTGGAGTCGAGTCTGTTCATATCATGACATCATCAGTCAATCATCAGTCACCTAAAACAAGCCAAACAATAGACACTGGTATGTACCTATCCCCCAGTTTAGCACCTGCTCACAATAGCATCGCATGTTTTCATACAATACAAACTCATAAACTCTCAATCACAATAGCAGATGCTATGTCAGAAATGCTCCAGCATCACAGGAAAAGAAAGGTACTGAAAATCTGTTGTATGAAAACACACGATGCTACTGTTAGCAAGTACAAAACAGAGAGATACTGTACATACCAGTGTCTATTGTTTGGCTTGTTTTAGGTGACTGATGATTGACTGATGATGTCATGATATGAACAGACTCGACTCCAAAGGATTTTTTAGGGCGGGGCTTAGCAGGTATAATAAAATGATTACAAAAAATATTTTAAAATATATGACACATATTCAGATCAAATGGTTGTAAATTTTTTGATGTACAGAACAATACACATCATCAAAGATCAACATGTACTTGCTTTCCATATGCCCTTTAAAGCAATGTTCATTTAGAAACGGCAATAACACAAGCAAGGATTAATCACTTTGATACCATTCATGGAATGTTCCGTGAAACAGTTATAGTAAATTTTATATTGGTAAATCGAATACACCGTCCTAAATACTTACATGATATCATAAAAAATGTCGTCTCATTCTCATCACCATGTCGGGGCGGCCTGAGGAAAAGGAGATAAGTCGTGACGTCATAATTATCAAGATGTTCTGTTGAAAATGATGAATTTCTTCATAACACCGCCCTGTCCAATTCATTGGAGTCGAGATATTGGGGGGGGGGGGGGGGGGAGATAGAGAGGGGAAGGGAGCGAGAGGGAGAGAGAGAGAGAGAGAGAGAGATGGGGGGGGGAGAGATGGGGGATGGGGGGATGGGGGATGATGGTAATTTTTCTATTCATTCCGTCGATAATTCTTTTAGATGTAATATCTGAAATGTGTATTTATTCTGATAAAATCAACATTTTAAATAATGATAATAAGGATGAAAGGTAACGGCGTGTTCATATTCAATTCTAACACCCCATCTGACCGCCCTACCCCTTCCCCCCCCCCCAAAAAAAAGGTGACATCTGCACAGGATGAGATGGCATGAAACCCACTCCATCCATCCTAACAAGGTAATTGTGTGAATCAATCCATCTGACGGCTTGGTTGCGCTCTACCCATCAAAATGTGATCAGGAAGGTGTGATGATTGGGTAATCATGGATGCCACGCAGAGATAAAACAGCTACCTTAAAAGACAGACAGAATGAAGAAAGTCGCCAAAACCAAACTCGCGGATCATTAATCTTCTTGGTGACTGATAATGGAGACAGAACATGGGTGTCTGCAACGATCATTTGATTATTTTACTTTAAAGTCATTGCGAAATACTAATTTAAAACTAATTCTTGTTATAACGTGCTCAGTCAGAATTATGGTGTTCCATTGATAATCCAGTTGATCTATTCTGTAGTGCGTTTTTTTCTTTTGCAATTACATGTATTGTCTTAAAACGCACAGTACGACCCACTTAAAAACACTCCAAAACACACTATAATAGAAGAACTACGATATTATTGGGCTATACAAGAAATATATATACTTCTCTATCTAAACCTGTCATCTCTTTCTCCCCCCACTCTCCCTCTCTTTCTCCTGCTCTGTCGTTTTCCACATCCTTCTATCCTTTCTTTAACTTTAAGTCCTACAGTTCCCAGGCCAAATTCTTTCTATTAAAATGATTGTGTCTTTGATTTGTTGAACCCTATGGTTGTACCACGCATGCTCCAGCGACAATTGCTCGCCGACAAATTTGTACACTAACCGGATTATGAACTTCAACCTTTGACTAGTAAAGTACGATACCTAAATCTAACTAGTGATTAAACCTAACCCTAAACCTAACGCAAGACCCTATTACAACTCTAAACCTAACCCTATATCTTCGAAGATATAAAGACCGGAGCATAATTATAAAATCGTAGCACCCTTTGATTATACAGAAGTTCAATAACTTCTCCACTTTCCCGATCGAGGAAGAACGCAGACCTTGGTGACTCGGGAGAGTTCATCATGTTAACCTATGCATTCATCATCCTCTATCATCCGGATTCTTGAAAGCACTCTTCAAGTTGTTCGATCTTCTTACCACATGTTATACATGTTAAACATAGCCCAAAGTGCACACGTTGAACTATCAGGGTAAAAATTAGGACAGACTCATACATGAACTCGGTATCAACGGTCATGGCGTTTTATGGCCACGATGGTGACTGAATAAAAGAATATTTAAATTTTAGTTCCATTGTGATTTTTTTTAATTAGTCTTCGACTCGATGTGCAGCAGCAGTTGAATCCAGGGTCCCGTCTTATAAACAGTTGCGGTTGATTGCAAATGATACTAATTACTAATAAGATATAGGAGATCGGAAATTTGCGAATGATTGGAGGACTTGCGATCGATTCGAATCAGTCGCAACTCTTTATAAGACGGGGTCCTGGAGATCCCAGGTTCGAAACCACGTCAATTTGCCATTGTAATTTGGTAAGGTTCAGTTGTAAAGACCTTTGGTTGTAGTACTTGCTTTCTTAGTAGACGGGTATTTATGTTTTGTATTTAAACTACAGCTACATGTATATCAACATGGATATTCTTCGTAATTATCTTATAAAACTCGTGTTTTTTAATACAAGGAATCTGAGAAGACAATAAGCCACTTCGGAGATGCAATCTGAGCATGAGCAGATAAAGGTCATCTGTACCAAATTCTTAAACCCACTGACACTAATATTCGATATGTGCTCATGAATGTCATATAATCATTATTCAATTATGCACTAATGGTGCATTCCATGATATCCAGGTGGAAGTATTCTTTTTAAAGGGGGAAACAAAAGCTATTCATGAGGCACCTCTATCACTCCCAGAGTTATTTTTCTGAAGTGCACATAAAGAGACCCTCCATGTCTAAAATATCTGTGGATATTTGGGGTTATTTGTACAATGCGCTAACCCCGAACTGGCTTATTACTAATGTACTAATAGGCCACATCAAATTATCATATCGTTTCTCAAAAGTTTACCGAACTTTGGGAAATATATTTCAAGTTATGTTTATCTCATAATCAGTTCAAGTGGCTTTCAAGAATAACAAGATTGCGTGACAACTGACGACGTAACTCTTGTCTTATCAAGACAAACAAATGATCATTGTCACGAGTGCTTTCATAATTATCATGGCCAAAATCAAGAACATAATTGAGACATGGCTTCTTAAGACGGATTCTACTTGTGTATCATTTCTTATTTCCTTCATGTCAACATTTGTTCCTTGACTTCCTCACCATGATTAAAGTTGTCTTTGTATTCACACCTTACCTCTTTCTCAGTCATTGATATTTCCAGTTTTCTAGATGTTTTTGTTGTTTTTGTTTTAATGAAGCTGACCCTCGTCAGGATTAATGAACCATGCGGAATAGCGTTCTTCCAGATGTCTGTGAGAAACGCAATCTGTCTCTTTCAATATCGTCCACCGTCTCCCCTTCTCCTCCTCCATCTTATCCTTCCTTCCTCCCTCCCTCTCCCTTCTCTCCCGCAATCTAGCTGTAATTGTCTGTCTTCTATTTTTACAGCCTCCCTATGTAGTTCTAACTCTATTTCTCAAAAGAAATATTATAATTAGATCTCAGACTGATATGCAGCGAATCATTTCGTAATAAAAATATGATCTGTTCACGGTCTTGAAAGTTTTCTAAGACAATTTCTGAGATAATTCTGGGATAATTATGCTGAACTGAGAATGAACCAAGGAAAAGTGCAGGGGATATCTGTTTACAAAAGTAGCGGGAAGCGTATTTCCTTATGGGCATCTTAGCCTGGTAAAATAACAATAATTATAATAATGATGATGATGATAATAATAATAATAATAATAATAATAATAATAATAATAATAATAATAAAAATAATAATAATAATAATAATAATAATAATAATAATAATAATAATAATAATAATAATAATAATAATAATAATAATAATAATAATAATAATAATAATGATAATAATAATTATAACTATTATTATTATTATTATTATTATTATTATTATTATTATAATGATAATAGTGATCTTAATAATAATAATAATAATAATTACTATTATTATTATTATAACAATAGACGAATACCCTGGGCAATGAAACAACACTGAAATGGAAGTATATAACCCTCGGGCAATTATCAACTGGACTCGGGCCAAACTTCAACGAAGGAACCATTCTGTAGTAACAGTGAGATGAGAAAGTTGAAATCTGATATCTTCCCTGACAGTACCGATTAATATCATATATCATATGGTACACACTATACTCAAGCTTCAAATGAATTATAGGGATGAAAAGAATATATGGAAGAGTTGAGATTGGGGGGGGGGGGGGTCGATACAAAGTTATCCACCATTTTGGTAAAGAAAAATTACCCATGATTGGCCGTTTTACTTGAAGACGCTATTTTTTTCTTCATTTTCTTCATTTATTACTACCAACAACATTTAAGTACAATATTTACAGATAAAGGAAGAAAAGCACTGGTTGGTAAAAGGGGTCAGATAATAGCACATGCACTAGTCAAGCCTGAGCCACAACAGAAAAACTAGTGTGTAATTGGGTTTTTACAGACGTGTATCAATCAGATATGATTATTTACGTCTGGGGACCGACTTTTTATAACGTTATGCCATCCGAAAGACGTGACTCAGTCTCGAACCTGAGTCCGCTGAATCAGTTTATAACTCCCACAGTAGCTGGATTACAGGCGCACGCCACAACGCCCAGTTGTAATGTACAAGTATTTCGGTAAAGTTCAGCGTACAATTATTACCAAATATAATAATAGTTAACAATGAAATACAAAAAGTAGAAAGTAATCATGTTAATGAATGTTTTCATTTATGATCTACTACGCAAATGTGTTGTAACAGAATATATGTGGTCTATCATTATGATCATAAATTGTTTTTGACGTTGTTTTCCATACATTTTTTCCCCACCTAAAAATGGCAAATATTTGGTAAAAAGGGAACAGGCATGCTTACACATGAGGTTGGATAAATTTTTAACCAGCAAATGTTTACCAACAAATATGCATGTTTTTGGAAATATAGTTTAAGTGATGTTCATCATGATTACAGAGAACATATGGGGCAGACTTGTCCCCTCGTCCCCTCGTCAACAAGAAATTAAGGAAAGAAGTAAGACATTAATATTTCTAACTACCAAGCCATCTGTACTCTCTAGCGACTCCTCTCTCAAGTGTAAATTAAAGAAGAAGGATATGTTTTGATTGCTTTGGAGCTTATTTCCTGAAATTCAATCTCTTCCTCAGCTCTCAGATGTCTTATTTATGTTTCCATATTTATTTCTTCAATAACCAGTTTCGGTACTCTTTGGCTTGAAGTGGAATCTTGTAAGAATTCTGGCCAAATTGGTGAAAAGAATCATTCCTATGTTGTTTGTTTTTGTTTGTTTGTTTTTGTATATTTCGTATTATTTCTATTTCTCCCATATTTATTAAAGTCGAAAATTTCATCCTCCAGTGTTTTTTTTCATTCCTTTATATTATAACACAAAAGGAATCCTTATATCTTAAATAACGATTTTTTTTTCCTTCCATAACATGACTTGTACATAAAGTGT